>VZRQ01007802.1:274057-394623 GCA_013397975.1 Machaerirhynchus nigripectus | reverse complement strand
GGGGGGGGAGGTGGGGCGAAGTTCGAAAGAGGCACAAAGAGAAATTTCATGTATCTGCCCTCTCTGCACTAGTTGTTTACGTGGATAAGCCAAACTTCCTGGGATTTCTGAAGAAAATGGGCCTGTTACATTAAATTCTGAACCCGCTGGGGTTTTTTCAGACAACTCTTAGAGCAAATGATAGCGAGGAACAATTTGAGTGCAGAGAAGGGCAAGTGGGACAATACGCTCGCGATGATAAGCAGTAGATCCCGGAGCAGTAGAGCTCAGCATTGTATATCATAAGAAACGTGAAGGTAGGCAGAAAAAGACATTTTGTTTTTAATCAGGAACACAGTGAACAGTGTTCCTTAGGGAAGGTGAAGGTTATTTTTTTGGAGAAACTAGGTGACAGGCAAGAGTGCTGATTGTTATATCACAGTGTATTCAGTATAGCGGAGTCACAGGAATAAGAGAGTCACCAGACAGGCCAGAACCTGGATGTTTTGTCATGTAAGTGATAGTTAAATCCAAGAAAACTCAATTGTGGAGAACAGAAAGAACTGACTTTGTAAGGGATAACTGATATTTGCAGCTTGGGTGAAAAATATGCTTCTCAGAGGAAAACAGCAACAGTGGAAAATGTTAAAGTGCAAATATTTAGAAATGGCATATCAGTATGTAAATGAATAGCTTTAGCATAAAAGCATAAAAATATTTATGATTAAAAGGGAAAGACAATCATGGAACATTCAGACATTCCCCAGACAGAAATCTGTAATGTTGGATATAGAAATAAGAAAAAATCCACACCACAAGTATAGTCATGACTTTGCATCTGGAGGACAAAACTCTTCAAAGGGCAAGGCAGAAACCCCTGGAAACATGACAGTATCTGTGTCGCACAGTGCCGCAAAGAGACGTCTGAGCTAGCTAAGATATTGCAGACAGGTCTGTCCAGATTCCACAGGGTTTCTCCAAGCAAATTAGATCAGCTGAAAAGAACATTTTTAGGTTGGCTTATATAGATTGATGTAACTTAACATATTTGAAATTTAAGGTTCTGCGCCGCACTGGGTAGTGGTACTGCAAGCAGTCAATCAAGCTGACTTTGAAACAGGAACTGAAATGAAATGCAATATAATCTCAGCAGCCCTACGCTCACAGCAGGTGGTACAGTCACTGGCATTCCAGCTGCTTTTAGAAGGGTTAACGTGGAGATCAACTATCAGTCAGTAAATGCTGGAGAAATAAAAACACAGCAGGTCAAGGAGAAATGTAGTTCAGAAGAGCGATTCAACAACATATTTTTAGGGAATTACCAAAGTGGATGGAAAAGAACTCCAAAGGATATGACTGAAGGACAGTGACTGCCAGACAGGAAAATAGCAACGGAATAGGAAAAGCCTCTTCTATCAGCATGGTTCAGAATTCCCGCTCTTCATTACCTAGGCCTGAGACAAGTGGATTGATTCCAAACCCGCCCCAGAAGCCGGTTGATAACAGAGTTGTACCTGTGGACTCCAGCCCTGTGCCCTCTGAAATTACAGCCTCTCTGAGGAGGTGGAGGCTTGCCAGATTTTGGAGACTTTTCCATATTGCTCAGGCAAGTAGGGTAGAGTAGGTCCCAGAGATGTTCTGTCCCCACAGTGTTGTATTTAGCAGGGTTTAAGAGTCTGTTGGCTCGGGGAGATAAATCCTCTCCAAGTTAGAGCTGCTGTGAGTGTGAACATCTCTGTAGCAGCCTTGCCTCTGCACACTTAGCAAGGGTGAGGACAGCTTGGGTCTTTTTTCACTGGTATGTTACATGTGTCTAACCTACCCACTGAAACAAATGTGTTGAAGGTGTGTACTAAATCTAAGTGAAATTTTTCAATGCCTCCTGTGCGTTAGATTCACACCTTACCACGTGAATACAAATCCTGCTATATTACCAAAAATAGAATACCGTATTTAAATTTCCATCAGCAGTGGGAAACAAATTAAAGGCAAATTTTACCAAATCTATCGTTGGAAGTTATGAAGCCAATCCAAAAGCCAGATGAGTAGCTTACAGGAGGACTGCAGTATTAAGGTCAGGCAAGCTGAGGATTTTAATATACCCAAAGATTTAAATAAAGGCAGTAAATGCATGCTTTCATAGTGCCTGGATGTGCCTAAAAATAATACTGTTTCCAATTTCTGAGGTGGAAGTGTGGGATCTACCATTATTAGAAGTGCTCATCTTTCATCTCCCTTTCTGGTAGAAACTTATTTAAGGAACATGATTGTTTCAGCACAGAAATTGTAACAAATCATCGTGTCCTGGATCTTTAAGGATCTGTGTGCAGAAAAGTAATTGCTGATGAGCTGCTGATATGGGGTGAAAATCCTCAATAACTCAGTGAGAGACTCTGTGATGTTCTGCTGTGAGCCAAAGAAAATAACTTTAAATGTAGGTGAAACGAGAACTGAATCAACCTGAATGAGATTACTTTTAGAGGCATGTTCTCTGGGTAAAAGGAGCTTGAGGAAACACAAAAACCAAAAGGCAATTGTGTAAATGGGGAAGAGGAAGAAGCAACCCAACAAACCAATAGCACAGAGAATTCAAACTCATGTTAACAGATGTAAAAAACCAAATAATTTAAATGTTTCTAACAGTTATTCTAACATGTAACTAACATGTAATTATTGATATCTGTAAATTCACTGTCAAATATCAATAAGTTTTCAGTATGCTACTTAGATAATATAAAATAATTACAAAACTGGGAAGAAAAATTAAGTTTCTGAAATCTAGAATAATACCAAGATGTAAGACAGTAAGAGAAGTGTTTTTTGAACGAAAAAATACGGATGATAATTTCAATCATGGAGTCTGAGATGCTAAAAAGCACTTCTTCTATGTGACAGCTGTATTAAGTCTGGAGCAGCATCCCAAGGGCCTTCTAATTCACTCAGATATATCCAAAGTGTTGGAACAAGATTTATCTGTTCCTTCCTTGAACCTCAGCTTAGCTTCTGAAGCAAAGGCCTGTTGATCATTCTGATCAAACATTTTAAATGTAACCTGTCACAAGCTATTACTATTTTATTTCTATCTGTAGCTCTATTGTCCAGTAGCAGCCTAAGAGAATAATAATAATGCCATGCGATTACATTGACAGCTCAACTCTATGTTGGATGGAAGCAAGGCAACTTAAATAGAATTTCTCATTATCTAAAGTAACATTTAAAAGCAAAAAGCCAAAGCCATCTTACTGGATCATTCTTCCCATATGGATTATCTGGTCATGGTTTGGTTTATGTCAGTAAACAAAAGCTTAGTTTATAAAAAGTACAATACAATGTAGTCATAGCACATGTGTATTTGTTTTTCTTACATACAGGACATGTTTCCCCTCCTGACATTCTTCAGATTTTTTCAGTCAATTTTTTTTAGCCTAAAAATAAAGCAGGTGTCATTTCTATCTTCCCCATCCTGATTGAAATTATCATTAGTCTCAGTGCAAGTCTCATCCTTTCTATTTAAATACCATGGTTGTGCTGCTTATTAGCACGGAGGAGAAAACCTGTCTGCCCTGAACTGTGTTGATCAGACTTGCATGATACAGGTAAATAGTGCACAGAATTAGTACTTATATTAATAGTAAATAATATGAATAAGTGCAGACAAGACTTAAATCTGCCTCATTCAAAGGGAGAAAAGCTTCCAGTGACTTGCAAATTAATTCATATTCAAATTTATAGCATGTGATTCTCGGAATAGTACCCTGAAATCCTTTTTTACCTCAGTCACAGAGACATTAAGTTGTGTCAGCCACTACAACAGCAGAAAAGGAACAGTGGCACTGTTTATACTGGAATCAAACAGTTTTGGGTTTGCATGCTGTTTGAGCAATTGAGTGGTGAGCAAGCTTTAAAATTTTTATTATATTAAAAATACATATGAATAATTCAATCTCTTAATTGTCAAAGGTTGCTAAGGAGAATCAGAATAGTCACATTCCATTTCTTTTAACAGCATGATAGAAAGTTTTTGTACACAATTAATGCAATGCTTATCTGAAAATGAGAGATAAGGTCTGAGAAGTAAAGAATTGCCTCTGTTGTGTTGAGCCATGGGGAATTTCTGGAAGATTTACAATTGTATGGGCTCATTGCTTAATCGGATGGCAGAAAGATGTTCTCAGTATGTATTCCTTTCTTTAATGAAAGAGGTGATTAACCCATGCCAAATGCTATCTCTAAAGACTTTTTTCTCCAACTACTAGCAAAATTATATTTAGTCCATCTACAGATGCACATGTAGTTGCTAAAAGACATTTAGCTGCTGATGTAGTTGCTAAAAGACATTTTTGATCATTTTTAATTTTTGAAGAATAAATGTTTATCATAGTCACATCTTTTGAGAAAAGCAGAGGAGGCATGAAGGACTCTGTACAGTTGAGCTCTTGGCAGGTCTAGTAGCAGCACTTTAAAATGCTCCTGTCTCCAGTTGTCTGTCCTGCCCCACTGCCAGATGTTATTTAATGGCATTGTGAAAGCAGCAGCAGAAGGGAATTTGCTCTTTGCCAGCTCGCTTCTATCTGATTTTGTTCCTTTGTTCTGATTCTGTTATGGGAGTGGTAATTGCTAGTGCTGGGAATAGAATCCAAGGCTGTTTCTTAAACCACCATTACTAATTCCATCAAAGCACTTACGCCACAACTCAGACTGCTACAGAATAACTTTGCTCTGCAATCCTCTGCTCTGCCTGGGGAACTCTCCTGACAGTTCTGATCCACTGGAAAAGTAGAAATGTCAACTTAAAAAGTCAGACTTGTATCTGCATTAGTCAGAGCTTTCTTAGCAACTGACTCACACATGCGGAATTTTCTCTCTGTGCAGATAAGCCAGGATTGTGAATGGGTATTTTTTCTGACCTGTTGAAGGCTTCAGTTTCCCCTTATTAGCATAAAAGCATTTTCTTATCGTTTTCTTCCTCAGCGCCTTGATGCTGCCCGGTCAGTGTTTTGAATTTCAAATGGCTGTTTTCCCGTGCGTGAGCACCTGTCGGGGTGGNAGGGCTTGTTCCTTCTTTGTTTGTTGCAGTGTACAGTTTCATACTGGAATTATTCTTGCACTCAGCTGGGAGGGTCACCTTAGAGCCAAGGCAAGTAGGAGCCGTGAAATCATGCGAGATGCTGCTCCTCTCAGTCAGGAGGCTGAGCACAACCTGAGGTGCTCTTGTTAAAATGCCTGTGTCAGCCTCTATTCGCTAGTTCTTGGTGAGGTGTTTGAGAGGCCTCATGGGTGCCAGTTGCTTCTGGCTGACAAGGGTGCTTCCTGTGTGTTTTTCAGGTAAATTGGTTGCTGACCAGTTACAGTAAGAAATTGTTATAAACAAAGTATCAAGGCTTCTTGGGAATGACACCTGCCTGATCTTTCACCCTGAATTAACTTCTGTGAGAGGGCGTGAAAAGAGATCATCTTTGACAGTGAAGGACAGAAGATACTTGAAAAAAAATACTAGACCACTGTACCCACACTTTCTGGAACAGGCATCCTTAGTCATCAAGGCACCTTTGTTTGTCATTCAGGCATAGCTGTGGATTCATGATTAACAAGCTTCTTTAATGAAGCTGTTGAGCATTAATAAGGGAAACTTCTTTTCTCTTTTAAACCTATTCTCCTTTAGAATCTAAGTGCAGGGAAATCTGACGTTGCTGTTTTGGAGGAAATATCACCGTTTTGTTAGTCTTCTTTTCAAAATGCAGCATAAAGTATCAAACTTGGATTGGGGGAGAGGAGAGAAATTGCCTAACATAAACATATTATTTTAAAAAATAATTTTTAAATGTTTATTTCAATTCAGCTTTATATGTGTGGAATGGAAACCTGTTCTGAAATGAAAATCTCTATCTATTATCTGTCATCAAGCTTGTGTTCGGCACACAAACAAAACACAACCCTGTTCCAGCCACTATGAAGAAAGTTAACTCCACCCCAGCCAAAACCAGCACACTATCCAATCATTACAATAGTTTTAAAATAGAAAGTAGAAAATGAGGCATTACTACATAAATTAGTTAGTGATTTTTTCAGTTAATAAGATGGATTTGTCAGTGTGGGGTTTTTGCTATTTCTGTGTGAAACACATCAGCCTATCTGCATAGATCACCGATAAAGCATCATTCCTTTTTTTGGCTTTATTCAGTAGGTTCATACTGAAAACAAAATGTAATGTAGGGTTTGGTTTTATTGCCTTACATGCTCATAACAGGTGTGGTACACTGGGGCCATGAAAAGGTTCTCTTCAAGAATCAGGTTTGTATGCGTAGGAGTTGACCTAAAACTGAATTTCAGTCTCTTGGGAAATAGGAGTAAGGGATAAACCTTGGATAAATCACAGAGCACAACACCACCAGCGCAAACTGCTTCTCAGAATGGCTCTTCCTCACAGGTATTGCCTTACTGTCAGACCAACATCCACTTCTCACAGAGGGGAGATCAGGACCCTGGCTCTGAGAGCTGTGAGCTCATTCCCTGCTCCATCACATAGAATCTCCCCACCCCAGATCCGCTCAGGGCTAAGGCACCTGTGAGTGCCTGTCTGCAGAAACTCAAGGGGCAGTATTACAAGGTGTTGCTCAATAGCATACTTTGTGTTGTGGAAAGCTCTGCTGGTAGGATAACTGCATGTTTTGGTTCCTTTTTGTGTCAGTTTCTGGTGGGATTTGTTCCTAGGAGAAGCAAAAGCAGAAAAGATGTCTCCTGCTTTCTCTCTGGGGCATCTTGAGGTTTTTTCTGCTTTCTTGCAGAAAGCAAGCAGCCTCAATGGGGACAAAAAAAAGGTAAAGTTTACAAGTCCTTTAACCATTTTTTTTCCTTTCTCATTAAAAGTTGTGCCCACCTGTCCTCTAAAAAAGGAGGGTGAAAAAGCATGATGTTGCTTTGTTTTGATGCCCTGTTCTTTTGCTGACCTCTCCTACTCCCAGCTCCTGAGGAAGTGAAAACTATGATATGAAACATGTTGTGGCTTCATGTAAAATAACCCACTTTTGTAGTGAGTTAGACTTCTAAAATCCAGCTTGGTTTGAGTGTTGAAGTTACCAAGGAGCTGCATACTTTTACCCATTTATAGATGAAAGCGTGCTAAGCAGAAAGACATATTTTACCCATTCTTGCCAGCTACATCCTCGCTTTATTACTCACATTATTCTCTGTCTGACTGTATTGCAGTTAAGGTGATGTAAGAAAAGTTTATTCCAAACATATTTCTTTCTGTTCTGTCTTTACTCCTCGAGCCAGAGTTCATCATCCCAGGATGATGCAGGGCCACATCAGCACACAATGCAGAGGCTCCCGACGACAGCTGTAAACGCTTTCCTATCATGTTATGTTTGAACCACTTCTTTTGAGAGCCTGTAGAGGAATTCAGAAAAGTTAATGCAACTCAGGTCAGCTTGTGCTATTTCCAAGGTTTTTAAGCCTGGATGAGCTTGGACTCATCCTCCAGATCAATGTGTCCTAAAGTGTATATCATTGCTTTTTCAAAAATGAGAGGATTTACTGTCCAAAAAATGTCAGCCTTGCTGCTGAAGGCTTTAAGAGGTGCAGTTCATCCGTGTTTAACAAAATCTGCTGGCAATGATGTTGTCAATTTGTAATGAGGTAAGTTAAGGGGTCTGTGTACAATCTATCAGTGCACTGCAGCTTCCTGAGAGGATGGTTTTCACACTGGTCAGTAATAAACACACTTTGCTGAAAAAAATCCCCCAAACCCCAGACCCTTATTAATATAGGTTTTGTCTTTCAGATTGTAACAGAATCTTCCCTTTTCTCCTGAAAAAGTCAAATACTTTACATCTGTGTTTATGTTTTCAAACATGGGAGAGAGTAGCAAAGGAAAAGATCAAATGGCAATGATGTGAAAATGTCCTTATTCATTTGTAACAATTTTGAGGGAAGATATTCTAGCAGTCATATTTTGTAGCAAATTCCTTTTTCTTCTTCTAACTACCAACAATAAATGGGTATTTTTTTACGTCAAACTGATCAAGGCACAGTGGATCAGAATTGTCCTTCAAGTTGTTATAGAGGCGATAAGGATTAATTTCTTATTTTAAAATGTGCAAATTACTCTCCTTGTCTGAGAGCAGTATGTCACCCAACCATCCCCCCATTACCACGGTTTAACTTATGATAAAAAGGGCCTTGCATCTTACTGTACGGGCATGACATGAAGGAGACCTATTAGTAAAGATTTAATAGGCCTGGAATAGAGGGTAATAGAAATGGAATTGATGTAATTTATGTGGTACTGAAAACAATGTGATCTGAGAACCTTCAAAGGTTTTCCTTTTCTCAGTGGCTAGAAATGATCAGGTATTTTCAAGTCATGCTCCTGCAAGGGGTGTACTGTCAGTGCTGTTTTCTCAGACTTGTTCTGCAATTTTGTGAGTATGCGTTTAATCTGAAATGCTGGAATTAAAACCATTTTTAGCTGGTGTTCCTAGCGAATGGTACCATATAATTGCACCATCCTTTAACTCACATTTTCTTCTTCCAAATGCTCCCTCATTAATATATGAAGCTGTTGTCCAGTTCCAGTCTGTTTTAAAGACAGTATGAGTATCAAATGTCTATCAATTCAGGGGTATTAGGAACATAGAAAAAAGTGATCTAAAAATATACTGTTACTGAAAGAAAGGCAAGTAGAATTTGCTTTCTTTTGTACTTGAAGAGGCAGAGTCTGACCAGGCAGCTGAGAGAGAAGAATGAGGTAGCTCTAGACCAGGAGGGTAGGGCAGTCCCATTTCTTTCTTACCCAGCAGGAAAAGATGGAGAAAAAAGCTGAGAATTTGTGTAAAAGAGGCAAATTAATATAAACAGGACAGGGGTGAATTCTTGGGATTTCATGTTTCAGAAGCTCTTTGCTGAACAATTGACTAAAAAGCCATAAAGAGCTATTTCCTTAAAAACCTTCTCTGTGTTCAAGAAATTAGAGAATTCCTCACTTCCAACAGTTGCCTGATAGGCAGGTTTTGTCTGTGACAGACCAAATCATAACACAGAGTAGCAGATACAGCTCTGTCCTCTGCACTGACATTAACTTGCTTATGTAAAGAGTTAATTTGGTCCTTGAATTGTAAGTGTAAAGAAGTTCTGCACCAGGCTGCTGAAGTCTATAATACACAAACATGAAAATGTTCTCTTTACTGGAGCGCTGCTGAAACTTTATTCATCTGCTGCTGAAGTGAATATAAACAAGTCCTCACTGCAAGAGCATTTATTCCCAAGGTAAAGAGGAGTTAAGGATCTTGACTTCCATTCTGAAATTTTAAGCAATTTCTGAACAGACTAGGAAAAAAGGATCCATTAAATATCCATGTTAATGATACAAACTGTCTCTGAAAGTAAAATGGGTATTTTGACAATGTAAAGCTGAGCATTCTTATAAAAAAGGAGTAGAGCTGAAAGATTGTGTAAGTAATGAGGATTTCACCCACTGCTAAAAATTCCTTGGGGGTAAAAATGCAGTAAAATAGAAAATCAGAACCATTGAACAGACTAACTCACTACTTTATGCTTAAAAACAATCGAAACATACCTTAGCCATTGCATTAATACCAGATTGCAGCTCTTTGCAATTGAATACCATGCTTCAGAGAGAGATAGATTTTTTTATTATTATTATTAACAATAGGAAGTGGCAACTTAAAAGCATGGAATGAATTATGGGAAACTTAACTGCTCATCTGAGGAGATTATCTTTGTGAGATTAAAATAACAAACCAAATATGATAGTTTGCTTTGGATCTGTGCTACACTTGGCTGTGATACCATGTTTTACAACACAGACTTTTATTTGATCATTGCATGAATGGGAGTCTTGTGATAGTTTTTAGGAGGAGGGGGATGATGATAATGTTGGAGATTTACTGGGGAGGATTTTGAAAGCCTACATTGCTCACCAGTTTAAAACCCAATTTGGTTTTAAATCATTATTCCAGAATAAAGGTGCTGGAAGTTGAGTATTTTGGATGAGATTGACTTTACTGGGAGCCTGACTGTGACCCTTCCTACAGCAGGTACACGGTGCAATTTTAGTTAAACAGAAAGCTTTTAACATACTTTGGAATCTGTCTGAATTTTTGTTTTTATGAATCTGAGACCGTGATACAAAAGATGTACAACTACATAGAGAAAATTGAAGTGCCTCACTCTCACTGCAGACAGACCCACTTCACTGTTCACCACCAAGACCCTCTATAAGAAGAGAATTTCTGGCAGCTAGCCATACTTTAAATGGTGCTTGACATCAGGAGTTGAGTTTTGCATCCTAATCCTAAAACAAATGGACTTCTAGATGATAATTACTTGCCCCGGGCGCTGAGGCAATGAGTTTCAAAGATAGGATGAAAGCACCAGGAGCCTCTGCCTTCTAAGTACCCTATTACACAAGGTATTCTCCCAAATATTTGTCAAATGTTAATTGATAGAAGTAATTGATATAACAGTAGCAGTGCACTGTGTTTTTGATTGATGAGTTATATTCATTTATATGCAAGACCTAAGAATTACTTATAAAGTTTCTGTATTAAGGCCCTTTTTTTCACAGGCAGTTTAACACAGCATGTCAGTCCTTTTGTCTTTTGAGGTAATGACTTGAATCTTATTCTGTAAGTGTCATCCAGAGAATAATTATCTTTGTGTTACTATTCAAAAACAGAGTTTGGTTGATTTCTTTTAACTTGACAGCCATGTTTCTTTGGTTCAGTAAATGTTATCAGGCATTCTTTGGCTGCTCCTGTTGCATCAACTTTAATTAGTTTTTGATTGCTGTTAATTTCACAGCTTTTTCTCCTTAATAAATTGCATCAAAAATGCTTGAGTTTTTTTGTTGCATCAAGTTTAATTAGTTTTGTGCTTTGCTTACTCTATTTTGCTTGCTCTTTTTAAAGAAACTCCCCCACAGCTTCTTCTTCTGAATATATCTGAGTCACTGATTCTGATGTTGATGACTAAAGGATATTATAGAACTTCTGATCATTGAACCTGTCTCTCTCCAGAACTATGAGAGCTCGCCAGGTTGTTCTGGTGAATGTGGTGTGTCACAGAAAAGTCACCAAAGGGCTTTGCACACTGGTGCCATTTACAGTGACACTCTCACTGCACCCCAGCAGCAGAATTCTTGGGTTCCCATCTCAACAAAGTCATGCTGCAAACTTCAAGCTGTTTATTCTAAACAACTCAGAAGGAAAGCAATGCTATCAAATTGAAACACGCAGGTGAAGTGCTTCACTACCTTGTGCCAGTGATAGGCTCACGCTGTAATCCTTTAAATATAATCAGGTGCTTTTGGAAGACCACGTTTGGTGGGACTGATAGGAGACTTCAAGAGAACTATCAACTCCCACCCTAATGTTCTAGTCCTAGGGAATTTAAGTTCAAATGCACAGACTTGGAATTAGACTCTTGGCATTCTCTAGTTTTTCTAACTCATCACTTTATAGATAAAGCTTAGTTCTCACCAAACTCCATTTAACTCATTTTAAAGATTGTATTTCTTATCTCACATCATCTGGAAGTCTCTGTGCTCCTTGTTGCTCTCTTCACTTTTGCTCACTTTCACTAAAGATTTCTGTAGGACTCAAGATTTTGAGTAGTGAGTGTCCAAATGGTCCTCAAATAACATCAGGAGGTGAGATTTCAGTACTCTGCTTGTTTACACTCCTGCTTTCTGTAGAAGAAGGTGGGGATTACAAAGAGAAAAGGGAGTCAGAAGCTATATCTGGGAAAAGAAATGAGGAATGAAGAAGGAACATAGATGGCTTCAAAGGAGCTCAGAAGAACATCTAAAAGAACACCATTAAAAAGAAAAAAAAACTCAAATCTCTTTGTAGTACTTTAGTTATCAGTAGCAGAATGACTTCTCAGTAAGACACTGTGAGGGCAGAAACTGGCTGAGGGGAAACTGGTAATTACAGAAAAATTATTTGCATGCTGAAAGTACTGGGTTAGGATTAATGAAATGCAGTTTTAAGTTCTCCTTCAGTCAAAGTTTTCTTATGTAGCCTTTGGTAAATAAGATGGACTATCATCTCTCTCAGGACGGATGGAAGTATTCATGTCTCACCCTTTTTTTTTGTTGTTTTAGTGAAGGCAGTAGTAATGTTTAGCCATATTTCTGCAGCACTTCCCTGGTTCAAATATGAAAAAGCATTAAAAAAATCCTACTTTGATGACTTAATATTCAATGCCATCATCTGTCTAAAAGTTTCCAAATTTATGTTTCTAGTTACACAGAAAATATCCTTGACCATGAGATAAAAGATTTTGAGGGCTTTGATCACTTCTTTAAGAATTTTTTTTTTTTTCAGTAACAAGCTCTCTTTGCATCTGTCCCTCAGAAAATTGTGGTCTAGAGAATATGAATGTTCAGGATTTTTCATAAGCTTTTTTTTGTGTGTTTTTAGCTTGGGGATGGGGATTTGACAGAGAGTGAGGAACCCTTGCTTCTCTGGAAGTCTAGGGAGATGGTCAGGTGTGGTTTTGTTTTGTCAAAAAAGTGCTTTTGCAAATATGGCCGTCAATCTTTTTCAGCTTCTCTATGATGCCTGTGCTTTGGAGGATTTAAATGTCCCTTCTGTCTCTGCTTTGCCTCATTTACTTATCACACCTTTGAGGGCAGGGTATCTTCACCTTTGTTAGTGTACAGTGACTCTAAATTAAAGATGTGGGTTTAGGTATCATGTACCAAGTAGTAATTGTTATTTTCCTAGAGGCTGGCTTGGAGACTGCTTTGTGTTATTCAAATGGAAAGTGTGTAAATATATTGGATAACCCACTGCAAATGTAATAATGTGGGTTTTCTTCCGTATGAGGATTCTTTCAGTTTCTGTAGTTTCAGAGAGGATAGGTTCTTTATTTCACGTATGAGGTTTTACAAGTAAGCTTTTCTCCTTGTGAATTTATGAGCTTCCATCTCAGTCTTTCCCTTAGCAACATCACGTATAAAATTGTTGCCAGTGTTTAAATTGCTGACTTATTCTGAACAATACCAACAAGACCCAATATTTTAAGTGTAGAACTGGAATTCTGGAAGTCATGCTATTACCATAAAACTTAGTTAGCTGTTTCTAGCATCCAGAGTCCAAGAGCATTTTGTTACAGGCACCTGTCTTAGAAATGAATGGATTGTTCACAGGAGCTTTCAGTATGTGTCTGGCAACCCTCCTATGAATCAAGTCAGGGAGTAATCAGATGTGTGGGAGTGACCTCACAGTGCTTGATAGCAGTGTAGGTTTTTTCCAGAGTTAGCTGACCAGTAGCTGTAGGAAAAAAAATCCGCAATAAATCTGTAAATAACAGAATGGAAAAAAAAAAAAAAAGTACTTTGTGTTTAAAGTTCGTTCTCAGAATTCTAAATCCAGACTCCTGGCTCCTCATGTGTCCTGATGCCACAGAGGAATTGCCTAATGTCTATCATAACCTTTTTGAAATGTGATCTTTCTGTCAGTGAGGTTTCCAGGCTCAGCCGTGGCACTTTTCATTTACTTTCCACTGTTTTCCCCTCCTGTGTTAAATGAGCTCAATTGCCCCGTGACCAGACACAGCATGCTGTCTTTTTCTCAGAGGTGTTTTGGCTGTGTCACAGAAAGTCTCTTTTGTTAATGAAACTGAGTAAATGATTTGTAGCAATTTTTATGCGGCAGTCTGATAAAGTTGTTAATTGAAATGCTTCCTGTGATTTTGCAGCAGATGTTAAAGGTCACAGCTGCTTCCATATCAGAGATTTTTCTTCTTTTTATACTCGTGTATATATAGGACCAATGTTTCCTTTTCCAAAGGCACTGCAGATTTGGCTATAAGCAAGTATTTTCCCAAGGTAAAAAGAAATAAAGAAATTATCAGGTCACATGCAAGTAAGGTGGTTATTGGCTGACCTGATGTTTGATGGAAACAAACCAAGCAGTAGCTGAATGCTGAAGGTGTATATTTTTATATTTAGGGCTTATTATTTGTGTTGTTTTGCGAGAAACCTCAGACAGGGTAAAAAGTGGAAAGGCAGTGGTCTAGGGAGTTCTCTTGTTTGTGTTACTTGCAGGCTGTACACACAGATACAAAATCTGTTGATCTAGTGCTCTGCTTTGGGTAAATACATGTGAGGTTTTAGGAAGAGTTGGTTCAAGAGTACATGTCGTTGTCTTGACCTCCAGCTTTCATCAAGGCAGCTCAGTGCAGTACAGACAAGGCAGCAAATGAAATGGAGCGTGCTCCACGTATTTGAGAGCCAGCAGTAGGTCATGTCTAGACTGTGGTGCACCCACCCAGTCCTCAGCAACCTTATTAGTGTCCCCCCACTAGTCATGATGTGGGAGTGTCCCTAAAATCCAAGGCAAGGCCAAAGTCTTCCTGTCTCCCCTCTTACAGCCATATGTATGGAACAAATAGTCCTGTGCTGCGGGACAGAGTGACAGCAAGCTGCTGCTTCCTCTCTGATGTAGGATTCACTCAAAGTTTCGTGCTTGGGGACACAATGATGAAGGTTAAATAAACCTGAATTGCGGTGCAGATAAAAGTCTGGTCGTTAACAGCTGCAATAAGGACAGGGTTAAAAAAAGAAGGCAGGTAGCAACTGAAGCATGGCAGCTGATGTCAGAGGACCATTCCTGCAGCATCCATGCAACTGTGGCTCCTGTTCCAGCTGTAGTAGCAGTAGAGAGGTGAGCTTGTATGTAGTTAGCCCTGTTTGACATATCTTTAATCCCGTTCTAGTTAATTGATTGAGATCATAGAATCCAGCAACATATTAGGGCTAGAAGGAATCAGGCTGCTCTGTTGTCTGACAGTTAACACAAAACTATAATGGGAGTTACACTAAAAAATACAGCATTGCTTTAAAACATAGTGGGGAGACATCTTTTTGTTTCCTCAGTGTCCAGTACGATTAAAACACTGCTTAGAAAAACAAAATAGCATTCTTCACAAGTTCTTAAACAAATTCTAAATGTTGTCATCCCTGAAATACCAAACCATAGCTTAGAACCCGAGCTCTTTGGGACTTTTTAATTCTAAAATGAAAAATCTAGAATTTTCATATTGTCAGGCCATCACCAGGTTCTAAAGCTTTCGCATGAAGTTTGCACTGAGCACTCAGTTCCAACAATGCATCATTAAGTAATGATAAAAGGCAGGAGGAGCTTATGATATAATTTCAAATGTACTTTTGAAAGAGCTCTTTAGTAGTTGGTTTCCTAGCAGGCTTTTTTTCCTCTCATGCTTTTCAGATGGGTAATAACTTGAGATAAGAAATGCTCAAAGGAACTGTAAATACAGTGGCAAAAGTATTAACACAAACAAAGATGTGCTTATTTTCCTGAAGGCTGTTTCTGGGGTTATCATGACATCCTTTCTTCCTTTGACCAGTCATAATGTGCGGAGTTTATTTTTCCCCCTCCACTTCTAAGCTTTGGCATTATACACAATTTCTTGTACAAACAGGATCAGAAAGGTTTTCCTGGTTTTTATTTGTAATTGAAAGTTTATCCTTTTTTATTACTTTCACTATTGAGTCTTGGTGTGTTCTCGTCTCTACAAATACTGCTGAAATAGCTGTTGTCATCCATTCTGTGATATGTTTTGGCTGGACAGGTGCTTTAGGGCCAAATGATAGCTCATTCAGTCAAAACTGTGGTAGCAACAATTGCCAGCCTCAGGCCAGTTCCTGAAGTTTACGTTTTCAGGGTTGCAATCTGTGAGTGCTTGTAGTCCTGAAACTTTCACCAAAGTGCTACTCTTTGTTAAAATTATATATATATATATATATTCTAAAGAGCTCTAGTGATAACCTTCCATCCTTTCTCTAAACCAGAGGATGAATATGATATGGTATAATGTAGCTGTGTCCATGGTCAGGATCTGATTAAATTTCAGTGACTTCCAGGATCTCAGGGTTCAAACACCTGGTATTTTCAGCTGCTGTTTACGGGATTCGTTCATGAACGAATTCATTCATTTTAGAAAGTTGATCCGTAGGAGATGACAGTTCCACAAACTCAAAACACGTGTTGTGCGTTTCCTTCTTATGCTGACAAATTCCATTCTTCGTCAGGTAAGAAATGTTACAGATTTGAATTTTGAGAGGACTTTGAATAAGGTAATAATTGAGAAGCTTTGGATACACAGGGCAGCCAGACACAGGAAGGGGCAGCATTAATTCTTAGTTACATGTGTTGTGTCAGCGTGGATGACAGAGCAGTATCTGACACTGAAAAGTATGCAGACTCTCACTGAAAAAGGAATGAAGTAGAGCAGGCTTTTAAAAAAAGTTTTCTCCTTCAACAGTTTCAATGTTTGGTCTTCCAGTGCCGGCAGACCTAAAGGAATTGTTTCTACTACAGTTATTTCAAATGAATCAAGTCATTAAAGAGGATTATGACCTTGGATTTGGCTTGAAGAGTAACATGGGCTAGTTGGAGGTGCTAGAATGCCCTATGCATAAAACAATATTTTCTACTGCAAAAAACATTTATTAAACTTCTGATAAACCCACCCCCCTCGCTATTATCTGTAGGTCCTTTTCAATACTTTTTTTTCCCATTGTACATTGTTTTATGTGCTGCCACAATGAAAAGTACCGTCTCTGATAAAATGATAATTAAAACAGAAACTGTTAAAAGTTGCCGTAAGTAGACTGTGATCTTTTTAAACTCTGCAAGTAAAAGCTGCAACTAAAAAGGGTTTCTTTCTCCAGACGTTTTAATCACAGAAAGGGTTTCTTTCCTAAATGGTTTAGAGTTACTCACATTTCTCTTTAACTGAACTTTACAATACTCTTAAACTGATTGATAGTAACATTTGATTATATTTAAATATGTGATGATGAAAACGTCATGACTTGGGCTGCATTTTAAATATCTGGTTTATTGTCATATTTGCAGTCTGAGGCATATTAGGAGTGTTCAGAATTTGTTTTGTTTACTGATGTTCTTGCTGCCATCTTTCCATTCTCTCAACCATTCATAAAAAGGAAATCCCACAATAGTTTGTTCTTGCCCATGACAAGACTCATAGATGGAGAACTATCTCAAATTTGGAAGTGGTTTGAAATTGGGAATTCAGAGTATTGCCTAAGTTTTATGCCACACTGTAGGACTCAGTTCAAGTTTTTTCCTGAGGTTATAAATTATTTAATCACAGTATTTTTCTCTTCTACCATGGACAGCAGTTGTTTGAAAAAGAAAACCGTTTTTGCCTTATATTTTATTGCCATTTTGAAGTCTTTGTGATTGGTATCAACAGCTATTAAGTAAACTATACAGGTCATGTTAGATACTAACTTTAAATAGTTTTATGGGGTGTTTTTTTAATATACTTTTAAATTTTATTTTATAGTGTATTCGTTTTAATAATTTAACTAATGTCAATATTTTTAATACATTTTACAAAAATGAAGAGCTGAGTTTTTTTGGAAAATGAGGAGGCCCAAATGACCCTGTAGGTACTTCAAAATTTTGTAGTTAAATTCAAATTTTAAATAATTCTTTGGATACCTCATCAGATAGTTCCAAGGGAAGCTGTATCCACCAAAATCAATATTACGTGTTAATACCCTAGCCCTGAGAACTTAGTTTATAAAATCCTGACCCATTTTCAATTGCACTTAGTGAATTCTGAATTTCCCTAAATTGTCAGCTCAAATAAGGACAGAATATAGTCAAGATTATGCATTTTTTGCCTCTGAACTTCTTTCTTCAGAAATGTCAAAAGGAACTTCATCTTATCCTCTTATCCATTTCCCCTTACAAAACACTCATTCACATTTTGTACCAACAGTGTACAGATGATAAAGCTCTGCTTGTCTAGTGAATGAGTCACTGTTCTACTTTTCCGTAAGTTATATAAACAGGATAATATTTTTATATTCATTAATATTTTAAGTGAATAAAACCTTCATAATTATATGGGCCATTTTCTTTTCTTACAATACACATTTCCTTAAGATTTTTTTACTAAAGCTTACTCAAGTAGATAAAAGAAAGTGATATAACTCAAAAAGAGTATTTGAGAAGTTTACAACTCAAATTCAAATTTGTTGTTGTAATATTGCTTAGCTTTACTGAATGTTGTTTATAGTTTGTTCTACCTTTATTAAGTTATTTTTTCATAAATGTGGTTACTGTTGTCACTTTCAAGATTAATGTGCGGTAAAAGTAGACATTTAACAGTGACATAAGACTATTGCCCTGAGGCTCTGAAGCATTTTGTGGCTCAGTTATCATCCTGGGGCAGGGCTTTTTCTAGAACTTTAATATTTCAAGTTTATGTGCCCATTTTAATGTTCTTACAGTGATAATAAGATATCATCCATATGAGTAAATGTTTGCATGATATGCTTCGAAAAACTGGCGCAGCTGGCTTGGACCTCATCCTCTGCCATTAAATAGCTTTTAAAACACCTGCTTCCCAGCTGACTGAGATTAAAAGGGAAGAGTATTCCACAGGCTTTTCCAAAGCTTCATTCTTTCCATTCTCTGAATGGTCCTAATGTGCTTCAGTTGAAAATATGGATCCCTGAAGCAGTCAGGAAGAATGACTTAATTTTTGTGATTAATTTAAAAATTTTTATGTTAAGCATTAATAAAACCGGCATGAATCACTATGACTTTAAAATGTAGGAGACATTGTCATAATGGATTTTTTTGCTTCTAAATGCAGATAAAGTAGTAATATTTTATATTTTTCCCTCCACTATTTTAGTACTATGCTCCACCATTTAAACTTTGTGCAGAAATTAAGCGTGCTTTTAACATCTGGGTATCCAAAACTTGGGTAGACTTACCATTTTACAGAAAAAAAAAAAAAAATCAGTTGGATCATACTTGAATCCAGGTGTTCTACCTTCTAAATAAGCACAGAAACAGCCTAGTATTAATTGTAAATGCAAAAAGAACTCCCCTCCCTCCTTTTCAAAAATAGGTCTGTAAATATCCTAACCCTTTTTATCTACTTCTCAAAGTCCCCAGAGTCACAGAATGGGTCAGGTTGGAAGAGATAAGAAGTCTTCTGGTGCAACTTCTTTGAACAAGCAGGATCATCCCAGAGCATGTTGCACAGGATCATGTCCAGAGAGTCCTTGAATATCTCCAGTGAGGGAGACTGACTAACAGGAGGGTGAAAAATAATTTATTCTAGGTCAGCATTCTAGATACTGGTATGTCTTTAAACTATTTCTGAAATGTACATCTCAAATCTTTGAGGCATAATTTTAGAATAGCTTGCATCCATAAGAAAATTTGGCAAACTCTGTGCTGGCTCAAGGACAAGTTAAAAGCATTGATTTTTATTGTTTTTCCACACTCAGACTGGAATTTTCAAGAATAAAAGGCTTTTGTGACATTATCCCAGCCCTCCTTGAAGGGTCCTGCAGTCGCCTTTAGGTCTGCCTGTCTGCAGCTACAAAGACAGGATTCATACCTTTATGCCCTGTTGGGAAGAACAGCTGAGGCACTTCATAGCAGGAGTTAAACCAAGCAAGGTATTAAGAGTTTACTCACCTTCTGTAGGGAAATACAGATTGATTGACTGATTGATTGATAGGTATGGTGAAAGAGAACAGGGCTCTGCATGGGAGAGCATCTGAGGTAGAAAGTATTTGTGTAAAATTGCCTTCTTCTTGCCTCAGAGAAATAAGCCATTAAATAGTAGCCAACTGCAGTGGTAATTGATAAACAGCTTAGCTGGTGAGCTCTCCTCATCTGTGTGAAAAGAAGCAGTACAAAAGAGCACATGTCTTTCATTATTTTAGAAGCCAATCTGCAGTAGCTATCCTAATTTTTGTAAAGGCTAGGGAGAAAATGTTGAGTCCACATACTCACATTTTTTTCCTTGTAACAATTATTCGTAGCAAAAATAGGAGCCAGGGTTGTTAAAAATACGTGGAAGTTGCATGCCCATACTTTGTAATTCTCAGTGCAGTAAAACAGACTGTTACACAGGACAGTAGCAAGACTTCCATAGACTTTTCATCAGTGGAGTATTATGAATTCCTGAGTCTTGGATCATACCTAGGAAAAGGTTCTAAGTTGATGACCAAGCATCCAAATTACTTGCTGAAAAGAAGATATGAAAATTATTATGAGCTTCTTCATTTGAAGCCTCATGGTATTCCCAAGCAAATCAGCTGTTCATTTAGAGTACTTGTATGAAAGGAAATTTCTCACATATAAATTAAATTTAGGGAAAATGAAAAGAATTTATTCTTTCTCTCCCTGCCTTTTGGAGCACTTCCTACAAAAGAATGGGGAGATGCTAACATATGCATCAAATGTCACCTCTGTTTCAATTCTCCCATCTGCTTAATGCATAATACTTATCATTAAGTAAACCATTAGGGAAAGGGTTGAATGTATGGAGATGGACCTTTTCATCTTCTTTCATTTGGCAGCGTGAAGCATGAATGCTCAATGCCCGAGTGTGTCATTCATTTGACAGGTTTTGCTGACATGGAATGAATCAAGGCTGGCTCATCACAAAACGATTTTGGAGGACAGCAGTTCATTCAGTGTTCTGCAATTCCAGTGTTTTCTTTAATCACATCTAAGGATGCCCCTCATTGCTGCTTTTTTTTTTTGGATAGATGCTTGTAATAGCCCAATGCAGATTGCTGTGACCAATCTCCTGTGTGACCTGAGGCAGCTGCATGTTTCATCTGAGAGCATGACAGTCTTGATTCTCAGCTCCACCTTATTTTCATGGGTTACACTGTTGCTTTGGTGATGTCTTACTGTAAGAGCCTTAGGCACAAGGAAGAGGTGTCATGTATTGAGTAGGTTTTTTTGGATAATCTTAGGCCAAATGTGGCGTTGGCTGAGGCTGGACAAAGGCAAAAACATCATCATAGGATCATTTAGGTTGGAAAAGACCTTCAGGATCATCAAGACGAAATTTGACCAATCACCACCTTTGTCAACCAGACCATGGCACCGAGTACCATGTCCAGTCATTTCTTGAACACCTCCAGTGGTGACTCAGGCTTGGTGAGCCTGAAGACTTTGCCCACACAAATATGAGATTTAGATATTCATCTAAAATATAATTCATCTCTTTCTTCACTGAAGGTTGCTGCCTTTGTGGTTCAAGATTTTTCTCTTTTTTTGGGAAATAGTTTCCTAGTGTTTTATTCAGTTTAATTTTGAAAGTTACCCACACTGCATCTTCTGGTGTTTTTATACCGAGATATTCTCTAGCCAAACTCATTTCTTTTATTTAGAAAACCTTCTATTCTCACTTAGGCTGAAGATGTAGTTCATCCCAGAAAAGGGCCCTCATTTTAGCTATGGTTAGGTAAAACAAGGAACTGACATAGCTAGAGTGAAAGAGATGTTATCAGCTTGTCATTTCATACAATCCCAGTGTCATGAGCCAGAAAGGCGTCCATTATCACACATCATGTCTTGTGTGTTGGATGTTTAGGAGACCAGACCAAAGGATCAGCTGTAAATGCATCATTGGGCTCCTTAATCCTTATACACTCATGGATACTAGAAATATGCTAAGAGAAGGAATAAGAATCAAGTGTGCATTTTTACTCCAATAGAGGACATCTAATTTATTTCTGATTAAATTGTGCCTGATTGAGTCAATCAGAAAAATACAGTATGATTGGCACGGAACATCTCACAGATAGTGTGTTGTGATGTAAGATTTTATTTTCATACACTCAGTATCTTCCAGTAAATTGAAGGTCTCATTAATTAGTAAGAGTTTAGTAAATATCTTTAAAAAATTAAATATGCTGGCAGCTTTTCTATGGCTTTGTTACAGAGAATGCTTTTTCTCTTATTTTTAATGTACTAAAACTTCATGAAGAAACAAAAAGAACAATTTGACAGAACATGCTGTTTGCATGGCATAATATAATTGCATAGCAGTCACAGAACAGGAAGAAGTAATTAGATTACTCGTATAAGTATCATCAGAAATAGGAAACTTGTCAATTTTCATAATGTTTTGAGAGTAACTGAAAAGACTGAAAAAAATTATGAAGTGTGAGAGAGAACTGGGACTTTACCTCCCACAGTTATTTTGCACACTAATGGAACTGTGGATTCAAAGCATTAGCAAAATAATTATCATTAGAAAAGGAGGTAAGAGTTGAGAACCTTCGGTCAAAAAATAAAAGGAAATGGTTCAATAAACTGATTAATAAACTATTTTTTTCATTATTTGGTATATTAAATATGGATTGTAGAATTGTACCTCTGAGATGGTGTTATTAAAAAAAAACCATCAGAACAAAGCCCTGCTACTTTATTTATAAGTACAAAATCACAGCCAGAAAGAAGTGAATTATTTGCCACTCAGTCTTCTACTCACGGGGTCAGTTCCATGTACACAAGTTTTTTATGTGTAAAAACAGACAGTTTAGAACAGAAATATGTTTGCAGGGGGAAGAAGGGACTGGGGAAAAAAGAAAAACAGATGGGAGAAAAACAGGAGTGAATACAGGTTCCTTAAAATACCTGCCATGAAATGATTTGCTCCTGTTCTTGTTGCCAATTAGGGAATTGTTGGCTTTTGCGAGTTCTGGAAATGACGTGGGTTTAGGAAACCAGTTTTTTAAGGACTAGCGTCTAAAGGCCTGAAGAGGAAATTCAGCATTAGCACAGGCCTACCAGACACATATTCTTATACAGAGCAGGGCTCTGGGTATCTTCCCTTGCTGTGCAGTCACTGTGTCTGTATCTCGCGCAGGCAGCATTGCTCTGAATTCATGGCTTCATCTCCTTCCTGCGTCATACCACAATAACTTTGATTAACACTTGAAATAATGCATTCTAAATTCTAGATAGTTAGTTGTTGGAGTGCTTTAGTTGTTAAAGAGTATTTCCGTGGATTTGTATTTTCAACAGAAGTAGTGAAATAGAGGGAAAAAGAGCATGTGAAAATATGACGGGAAAGAGGCGGGGAAGCTGAGCCATGACAGGTTATGTGCTTTTCAAATGTGTTTAATGCATGTAAAAACATGCAGTTATTTACTATTTAGTTCCCTTTGTGTTATCTTTTCTCCTTTTCTCCTATCTCTCTTCTCTCCTTGTCACTCTAGTGTGATCAAATAGCAGTTTGCAATGTATTTAAATTGTGTGAAAGCCATGGCCATCATTGTCTTGGGTACCACCATTTCACAAACATTGCAATAATCAGTAAAAGGAAAGGCAAATGTAATAATACTCAGTGTAATTAAACGCAAAGCACAATTGAGTAATTACCCTGTTACTGCAGGGGAAAAAAAGCCCAGATTAGGGCTGATTCCTTCTCCTTCTAAATTCAGACACCCTCCTTGGAATTCGTGGTGGCTTCACTCCTACTGTGTACTTCAGCACACTGTAACAGTACAGAGACATGAAAGTAGATAAAGGGAAAACAAAAGGAATAAAAGAAGCAGAAGATAATAATAAAGAGGCAGAATAAAAACCAGACCAGCAAAACTCTGTAAAACAAAGCGCATTTATGAAGTACAGTGACATAAGAAAGGAAAAGAGAATGAAAACATAAGACAGGAAAATAGTATGTGGAAAGGAGGTTTGAAACAACTAGAATAATCATAAATTTTTAGGGCTTGATTTATCAAATCTAAAATGGCATGCCAGCCACAGAGAACAAAGTAAAAGAAGAGGCATCATTATTCAAGAAGAAAGTACCTCGAAAGCTTTTGAGCAGCATAAATTGCATTGGAATAGAACAGGACTACTCTGAGATTATTGATGAAGGGTTTTATGTCACTAACTTCCTATTCAATGAAAGTAATATAGTCTAGTATACCCTTGAGATGTGTTTTGAAGAATATTTTTTGCAAAATCAGTGCTATCAATACTTAATGTGAACTAGGGAAGTCATGATTTTAACTTCAAGGAAAAAAAAAGTTGTTCTGAGCACACCTACAAGTACTTGAGGGGTTTTTATGTATTTATATATCCATCTTAGAGATTGCATGTCTACTGTGCCTTGGAGTTTGAAAGATAATGTCATGTTTATGATGTTTTTTCTCCTAAGCGCTGTCTTCCTCAGTGGCCCAGCAAATTTGCATCGTGCAGGTCTCCATCTTAGAAAAAAACAAGGCAGATCTTGCAAATTCTCGTGATCCATCAATTAATCTAATGACAAATCATTAAAACACTGCCATTATCCTACCTCATTAAAAATGCTGCAGTCCTATCAGCATGCTTTTCCCTCCCATTTGGCTCAAAAAACAACACAATCTCAGCAATTAAATAAAGAGCTGTGTAGGCTCCCATAACTACAATTTTTAAGTAAACATGGCCTGTGTCTGCTTCTCTGTGAGTTAGGCTACCTTAGGATACAAAAGGGAAAATCCTGCACAAAGCTACTTGCCATGGAGCTAATATGCCCAAGGATCTGCTACTTGAGCTGCGAGTCCTTGAGGATATGTGCTACGCTGAAATTGTCCCGCTGGGAGCAGAGGAGGTGAGTGAAGGTGTCCGTCCCAGTCAAACTGTGACATGCTTGGACCAAAGGCTCCCACAGGCAGGAATTGCCTGCTAATTGATTGCAGCAGGGCTTCCTGCTGATTAAGATGCTTCTTGATGTGAGTAATAGTGACAGATTGTCTTTGACTGAAAGATTGTTTCATTGTAAATCTCTAGTGTCGGTTTTAGAGGGCTCTTACTGATCCTACTCTTCCACCAGCTCACAGAATCATAGAATATGCTGAATTGGAAGGAACCCATCAGGGTCATCGATGCCCAATCGATGAGTCCAACTCCTGGCCTTGCACAGGACACCCCAAGAGTCACACCCTGTGCCTGAGAGCATTGTTCAAACATTTCTTGAACTCTGTCAGGCTTGGTGCTGTGACCACTGCCCTGGGGAGCCTGTTCCAGTGCTCAGCCACCTTCTGGATGGTTAATCTTCTCCTGATACCCAATCTAAACCTCCCCTGACTCAGCTTCATGCTGTTTCCTGTCACCGGTCACAGAGTAAAGAGATCAGTGCCTGCCCCTCCTCTTCCCCTCACAAGGATGCTGAAGACAGCAATGAGGTCTCCCCTCAGTCTCCTCTTGTCCAGGCTGAGCAGACCAAGTGACCTCAGCCATTTGTCATCAGGCTTCCCCTCCAGTCCTTCACCATCCTCATTAACCTCCTCTGGACACTCTCCAATAGATTTATAACTTTCTTACATTGTGACACCCAAAACTGCCCCCAGCACTGGAGGTGAGGCCGCCCCAGCCCAGAGCAGAGCAGGACAATCCCCTCCCGTGCCTGGCTGGTGATGCTGGGCCTGGTGCCCCCAGGACAGGGATGTCCCTCCTGGCTGCCAGGGCACTGCTGACTCGGATCCAATTTACCATCAACCAGGACCCCCAGCTCCCTTTCCATGGCACTGCTCTCCAGCCTCTCATTCCCCAGTCTGTCCATACATCCAGGGTTGCCCTGTCCCAGGTGCACAATCCAGAACCTGCCCTTGTTAAACCTTGTGCTGTTGGTGATTGTCCATCTCTGATTTAGCAAGGTCTCTCTGCCCTAGAGGGAGTCGACATGCCCTTCCAATTTACTGTTGTTGGCAAACTCACTATTTCTGTGAATCCTGCATCCAGGACATGAATGAAGATGTTGAAAAGAACTCAGTCTAAGATTGAGCCCTACAGAACCCTCCTAGAGCCAAGACCCAGTAGTGTGGGGTAAAAAGTGAAAACAGCACTGGTTCCAGCACTGCTACAGCGGATAACTTGCCTATGCCTGACAGGAGTTTTGTAAAATACTGCCTTGTCTGAGCTGCAGAATAGTAGCAATCATCTCTGTCTGCTCATGTCAGGTCAATATGAGACCTGACTGCTATTTCACAGAGCAGTTTTCTTTCCCCTTTGAAAAGTAATTAAGCTTATCTGTGATATATATTCTCTCTGCCAAATGATTTTTTACGGTGCATTGATTCAGGTGGTCTGATTAGCAAAAACATCACCTTGCAATGAAAAATGGAAAATAATTTCTGCTTTATCTTTCTGGTTATAGACTTAAGAGTCACTTTTTATTCTATGCTGTAAAAACTTATTTGAAGAACTATTCCCAGTATGATTTGCTGAGATAATGAGCATAGGAAAACTACTTAAATCTAAAATAAATATTGCAATAGATGAATGATAGAGACTGATCAAATATTTAGGCAATTAATGGTCCTGTAAATCGTTACTGTGAATTCTGATGCACTCTTGCTAGCCTTGCTGGACAATTATTATCCACTTTGTAATGGTATAGTACAGTATCTGCAGGATAAAAGGTTTCCTTAACATGAAGGTTACACATTATTAATTACAAGAATAAAATAGTTCTCTGTCTTGTGGGGTTTTTTCAGCAATCAGTGTGCCAGTAAAATCAGATTCAACTCAGTAAATAGGAAAAAACTTGGAAATTTCCCACAGTCCATTGCAGCACTGCTGTGTTAGTGAAACAAAAGCCTTGCAAAAAGCCTTGAAAAAGCTTTTTGTATGTCAGTCAGGAGGCAGAGATAGCAACTGAGATGTGCATCCAAGGGCAGGACTGTGCAGAAATACCAGCACAGGTCCTTGGTGTGGTATAACCACATCACTGTGCTTATATTGCTGTTGCTGAGTTCTGCTAATGCAGGTGGACTGGTATCAGATATCTCTGCACCCTGCATGCTGGGTCTGATACTCCTCTTGTGGTGCTGCATTTTGTACTGCAGAAGCAGTTTTGGTGGTGACTGATCTGCTGTTCCTTATTATATCTAACGCGTTCTTTGTGGCACCTTACTTTGAGGCTGTTCAAAAGGTCATTAACTCGAACCACAACACCAAGAAGTACATTTGTATGTAGAAACACATTTTTATTGTGTATCACATCCTGTTCCCCCTTCACTTCTGGGTACAGCTTGGCCTGCCTTTCTTTTTAAGTCCAGCCCCATGCAGTGGCACTCCGCTATGTCCAGTGGTAGGCACAGGGACTGTGCATATACAATATGTTTCTTCCCTGGCTGAGGAGCAGAGGATGGCTGCTCCAGAGAGTTGTTCTGGTTCAACAGCACCATGTAAATCTGTGGCAATTGCAGTTCATAGTTGTACTCAGGCACAGGCCATGGAAAAATGGAATGTCAGTGTATGGATGCCTAGATTTTCCCCCAAGAACCCCAGGCTGTGGAAACTACTCTCATTTTTTATTAGAAAAAATACAGGTCTATGAGTCCTTAAAATATCCTAAGTTATGGGCTTGTTTTCTTATTTGTTGTGGGGTTTTGTTTGTTTGTTCATTTTGTTTGGGTGGTGGTGTTGTTGTTGTGGTGTTTTACCCAGCGATATTATAAGTTTAAGAGCTCTGAGGTGGTTGCGGTGCTATGATTTTTTTTCCTGCTTTGAGTTTGGTGATGCTAATTTATTTGATTTTAAATAAACACCTTCTCAGATGATTTGATTGGTAATAAATTAAATTAATTTCCGCAGGTCAAGTCTGTTTTGCCCTTATGGCAATTGCTGAGTCATTTCTCCCTGCCCTTATCCTGACCCATGAGCCTTATGTTATATATTCTCTTCCCAGGAATAGAATGTCACTTATTTTTTTATTATAACAAGAAATCATGTTTTCTTTAGCTCTTTCCTCTTTCTTTTTTTTTTTTAGTAGTAATGGACTCAGTATCTCTTGGGCTGCTAGTAAATGTCATCTGCTTTTCTGAAATAGAAGGTAAAACCCAAGTTTATCAAAGACTTAAAAAGAGACTGGTATAAATTCTGAGATAAGCATGTGCAATTCCTGCCTCCTAGGCATTCTGTTCAAGTCTCATTTTTCTCAAAGTCTTTTAGTCCAGTTAAAAGCTATTTTCTTCCCAGTACCAGTGTTTGTTTACTTGTTGCACGTGGCTGTGAGTGTAGTTTCCATTTGATATTGTAAAGCTGTAAACATTACTTTACCAAAGCACTTAAAATTTTGAGCTAGAAACTTAACTGATACAATGTCATCTGAGCACTTGTTTATGATGAGGAATGTGTTAGAGCACGAATTACATCTGAGTAGCTCTGATTCTCTTCATTGTTATTTTGGTCAAGACCACATTCTTTCATAGCCAGAATAAAGCTACTTTGACAGGAGGCTGACATCAGGGTGTAAAGAGCATCATGCTTTTAGGCTATCTTGCAATATTTTTAGGCTGCCCTTGAAACCACAGGTTTGTTTAAATGCATTAATTTGATTGTTGCTAAGTTTCACTATGGAGCGCGGCACAGAGAGAAAAGTGGAAAAGAAGTGAGCTGTTTTGTGGCTGTGTGTTTAAATGGTAGGGCATCATGTCACTCCTTTAAATACAGGAGACTGAAATGTGTTATCAGAAGGTTTTTTTATTATACTATTAAAAATAACAAGAAGCACCTATTTTCTGAAAAAGAATGCAGACAAAATAAGGACAGCTCTTCATATGAAGAGGCAGAGGTCTCTGTAAAATTTCTAGGGATGTGCTTGTAAGAGCTGCAGATCACTTAAGAAGGTTAATGACTATGCTACAGTAGGAAGAAGCAGTTCAGCTAATGCACACTTCAGCAAATTAAAAAACCCTCTGTTGCACTCAGGTATTTTATTCACATATTTTTCTTCTTGCCCTGTCCCAAGGAAGACAAGATGGCTGAAACTTCAGCAGATTTCCTGCGCCTGAAATAACAATAAAAACCTCTGTTGTCACCATGAAAGTGTGAGTGGAATGCAGGACAAAGGGATGGAGGAGGAGCTACCTGCTGCCAAGTTCAGTGGCTAGACGGGTTTTCTACATTACTGGAGTAATAAGACATGATAGGGTGTGCATTTCTGAGCTTTGGGGGTTTTCTCGTGCTGTGACGTGATGCCAGGGAGAAATAACTTCAGCAGCTGCAATAATGTGCCTGTAGCAGAGTGGTGCACACTGAAACATGTCTCATTAAAATACACGTAACTGCATCGTGATGCAGGTGTACTACAGGAAAGAGAGGGGAGGTTTTCAATTGTCCTTCACTTTATGAATTGTTCTGCTTACATTGGCCAGCATTAAATACGGTGCTAAAGCACAGCCTTAAAGCAAAATGATTTGTTGGAGGTTGTAAAATAAGAACATCATTGGTCAAAATCACTGAAAAAAGGGACAGAAGGATGCACCAGTTTGTAGTCAGTGAGGAGATCAGAACTGAATCTTCCATCTCAAATGCCACAGTAGCAAGCACATGGAAATAAAGCAGTGGGACTTTAAAGTGTTTCCAAATGCCTGCTCAGTTCAGCTGTTCCAGACAAACACTTTGTTCCTGTTCTTGTTGCTGCTGCCCCAGCACTCAGCAACTAAGACATGAACAGAGCTGTTAAAACTCAGCCAATACAACCGAAACTGTGTCAAAAAAGGAATGTTTTCCTGTCCACTCTGGAACAAGAGCTTAATCTCCACCTTTCTTGGTTGCCTTGCCTGTTCCCTAATAGCACTTTACAGCAGATGTTAGATGGAAGGAAAAGTCACTGTGACCACATGGGGTTAGAAATCATGGGCTCAGTGAGGTAGAAGTGACTCCAGACAAGGTCAAACTACAAACCAGGAACCAAAGTAGAAACAGATCGTGTGTTTCTCAGGAGCACATTCAGCAGGCCAGCCTCAGTGGGAAATAAACAGATTGGTCACTCCTCAGGACTGTGCCTCTCAGTGCTAGTTTTTGTATGACAAATGGAGTGAATCAGGAATGAAAGGCCCTGTGTATTTACTTTTAGAAGAGAAAATATCTCTTGCAAGTCTTAAAGATGTACCCTGCTGGTATAAGCCTGTGCAACCCCTCCAGTGAAAGGAACGAATTGCAAGACATTGTGGCTTCATAGGGCCCCTTCTTCAAGTGTATGATGTTCTTGAGTAACAAAGAGTAATTTGAGTTTCACTGGCATTGCATCCTTGTGTGGGAAAATTTTGCAAATGCTGTCTGCTGTGTTTTTGATAACACAGACTTAACTTCCCCCGTGAGTTATTCTGCAGAACTCTGAAAGATACTTGGTTCTTCTCAGAGTATTTTCTACGAGTTGTTTTTTACAAAGTAAATGGGGCAATAACCAGAAAATTCACTTTTTTTTCCACCAACACTTCACTGTGTAGGTTGTTCCTTGTTCTCTCTCTTTGTAGTTTTACCTGCCTTACAAGATTTATGTGCTAAAATTAAATGGTGCTGCTTCGGTGTTGTGCTCTACAGAGACCTGTGTCACTTACCATTTTTAGTAGTTAGGAGCTGATGTGGCAGGATGCATTTAGGCTTTGTTTTCTGAGGCAGCTAAGAATAGAATTGTTTGATAATATTCCATTATTCACCATGGTGCTACCTAAGGGGCTATGGAAAACTTAGTTTTGTTTTCAACTAAGTTGGACAATTGTCCAGAAGCTGATACTGCTAATAAATTACTAGAGCACTACAGTATCAGCAAATATAACTACTAAACATGAATTTGAAAGAGCAATGATAGCTTAAAAAAAAAAGTTATATCAAAAATTTGTGGAAGCTCACAAAGGTAATGCAGAAAAAGGGAATAACGAATAAGCCACCCCTAAATCCATCAATACATTTTTCAGAGAGCAAACTGAATGCCTAGGACTGTCCCCATGTCTGTTCCGTCAGTCTCCAACCTCCTTTTATTAGTCTTAGATAGAAGATAAACAACAAGACTGACAGCTTTGTGTCCTTTGGCATTTTTGTGTCACCATCACAGCGTAAGAGGGTATTATGTCATCACTCAAGCCTGTCAGGTTTAGTTTAGTCTGCTGTTTGTCTTAACGATTGTTTTCCTCACTTTTTTTCCCCTCAGTTGATACACATACCCTGTATAGATTGTATATCGTTGATGTTACCAGAATCCATTTTTCAGAGGAGAGGTGTTTTTAACTTCAGCCATGGAAATGTCACCCTTCTTTTTCCCTGTATGCCAAAACAGAAATTAGAAAAACAAGGATCTTCTGCACTCCATCAGTTCTGGTCTGTGTAGAACTTTTTCATAACTCACGTATTCAAATATTATTTGCATTAATATTACAGTCAATGAGAACTCTTCGATTTTTTTAGGTTTTTTTAAAGCTTTGTTTAGGAAAGTTCATTATGTATAACTGTGTAGATTTCAGCAATGTACATTGATAACTAGTGCCCAGTACCTACCTTTAACTGTATTACTTATGGATAAAATAAAAGAGGATCTTAGCTGGTGTTTGGCTTTTGAAAACAGTCAGATGGGTGTGATGGGAGGTTGAAGAGTCAACACTTTGCTTTTGTCAATGACTTTGTAGCATGATTGTTTAGTGGAAAGTACGGTTGTTCCTCTCTAGGGAAGCCATAGGCTGTTTCCACAAAAAAGCAGAGGTACCTATAGGAAATATCTGCCTCAGATTACATGTTCAAGCTCTCTTAGAAATGTCTGGAAAGAGGAAGACAAATTGGGAGTGGAGTACTCTAAAGATAGCAAACTTAAGAAGAAGACATGTAAACTAAATATTATGAAGTCCTAATGACAGGGAATAAAACCTGGACAAGCAACTTTAGCCTTAACGATTCTATTTAGTGCTTCTTGGAACTCGCCACTTTTCTCTAAAGGTGACATGTAAGCCAGGTCAGATCTTCCTCAGGCTTCTCAATCTAGCTGGTCACCAGATAGTTGGATCAATCAGTGTTAGAGGGGTGGGAAGGAAGGGACGAATTTTTAGTTGCCACAGTCTCTAATGCAGGCCAATAAGATGGCCTTTTGTCCACCAGTCTTCTCAGAGAATGTCGTATCTGGGCCTTGTACTTTCTTAATGGTTGCTCACACCTTTACTTACTGAAGCTATGCCACTGCAAATATTCACAGTATGAAGAAGAAAAAAAGGTGAGCCAGCAGGTAGGAAACACAGGAAAACGGTGTTTAAATCTTTCCTTCAATTAGTTTGTATTTATATTTGCTTATGTATAGTCTGTGTTCACACAAATTAGGACAGTTTTGAAGGAGACTTTTAATGGCAAATGCCCCAAAGTCCATTGGTGATGGCATGCAGATATGTGAGGTGGAAATTCTGGAATCTGAGGTGGAAATTCTGGAATCTGCCCCTTCTGAGCAGGGCTCTCCAGGCAGGCCTTTTGGAGGTGACAGTGAGCAGGCAGGTTTGGGAGAATCACAGTTTGCCAGAGGAGATCCAGCAAGTACTTCTGCGGATGTCTGGTGGGTGTGCTCCTGGGTAAAATCAGTGGAACAGCACTTTGTCTGGGAATTGTCCTGATGCAGAAACAGGATCTATCCTCTACTCCCCATCCAGTTATATGACCCAGGAGATTTCAGGCAGTTGCCTGGAGCCATTTGTACCTTCTGAGAGACTTGAGCTCAGCAATCACTTAGGTACCTGTCAATGCATAATTGAAGGTTTCAGCAGTGCCCAAAGGTTTTCCTTAGGCACGGAGATTCATGTTTCTGATGTTTTCTATAGGGTTTTTTTGTGTTAAGTTCATCCCCAGCTAGAGCTAGGTGCCATTCCTTAATAAATTGCCAGAACTATCAGAGACCAAATGTTGGTTCGGAGTGCCAGTGAGCCTTGTAGGTATTGTTGTCATGGCTTTTTGACACGTCTGTCTCTGCTGTCAAATTTATTCCAGCAGAGATCACCTTACAAGATGATACTTGATTTACATTACCTGATTTGTTCTGTAATGGGGGAGATCAGAGTCAAGTCCTTGATTTCATTTTCACAGGGAACAATATATCTTTAATTTTAAAATGGATGATCAGCTCCTACATTCAGAGAAGTTGGCTACCGCAATCCCCATTGCGGAGCAGTGTAATCATCACTCCCATCCTACTTTGTCTGTGCAGTCAGAAATGTTTCATCTTGGCTCATTTGTAGCTGTCTGTCTTGGATCTAGATAGACACACCTGGGCCAGATCCTCAAGTAGTCCCACAGTTTTTCCCCCTCCCTCTCCTTTCCTCTGAATTTAAGCAGTCTCTGAGGAACTTTATCCTCTAAAGTGCTGTTGAGGGAGACAAAGGCATTTTTTGCCCCTTTTTTTGGCTTTAATCCACTTATTGTTTTATGTCTGCTGGCAGAATTAGGAAAACAGATTTGCACATGAGGATCAAATTTTGTCTTCATCCCCTGGAGATAAACCTGGTTGCAGACTCTTCTAATTATTGGTGTAAAGCTCGTGATCGAGATTTTACAGTAGGAACCTCCCTATGGTCTCCTACACAACTTTACAGTGCCTTTGAGTTAGTGTTAATCCATATGGCCCCGATTACCCTTTGCCTGGCTGTGAAGTTAAATCTGCTGCTGTTCTTAAGTTTATAGGATTGTAGTTTTCTGTGCTAGAACTAGAATGGTTTGATAATTCTTTTTTATTCTTCTTTTTCTTTTTTTTTTTTTTTTTTTTTTTTTTTTGTGTGAGGGTGGGGGGGGTGTTTTTTTTTTTTTTTTTTTTTTTTGGTGGCAGTGGTGGGAGGTTGTTTTATTCTAGTCTGTCACTGTTTGGTGATACTTTCTAGAATTCGACTAGTCAAAATTTAAACTGCAAAGAATGTTTAAAATTTGGGAAACAATAGAGAAATTAGCTCTGAGAATTTTTCTACAAAGCTGTTGTTTGTGGTTTTTTTAATCTAGCCTTTTAAGCAAGGGTTAATACATTCTGTATGATTTAATTTTTCTTTTCCTGACCTCTTGGAAATGAAAGTAATACAGTATGATTCTTGTCTATCAAGCATAGAGAATTCAAAAAATATGTTCAGTAAGTCAGCATTTGAAGATCTAAGTTGCCAGAGCTTCCAAAACTCTGGTGGTTGTTATTTCTGTCCATGATGCTGTAATTCAATGTTGATGTAGAAGTTTTCTTGGGAGGCTCAAGCTTGTGCTGTCGTACCAGTGGCAAAAGCAGCTCACGCCAAATGACAACCCCCTAGAACAGGATCCTGGAGCACATGGAGAGCTCATCTGTGTGTACTCAGACAAATATCAGGCTCCCTTTTCTTCATCCTCTCCCTTTCAATTGTTCTAGATGGAAAGACTTTCACTGATTCAATCAAATGTTTTTTAAATTCTTTTTTATTCTGGGAAAGGACATGTTTGTGGGAGGGCCTACCCAGAACAGCACCCAATTCCAGAGGAAATCCCATTAATCTGTCAACATTTTCCCTGTACCAGGTAGGACTTATCTCTATGGATGGATAGTCTTCAAACAGTTGTCTTCATTACAGTTCAGCAGAGCACTCTGTAGGGTATCAGTGTTTAATTATATGAAGGCAATTTAAAAGCCAAAAGTGTGGGGAGTAATGCCTGAGACCTTTTTGTTTGTTTGTCTAATTTTTCTGTAACATTATGATACAGGTAACTGCTGTATGAATCAGAGAATCCTAGAATAGCTGTGGTTGGGAGGAACATGTGGAGATTATGCAGTCCAACTGCCCTGCTCAAGCTGGGTCAGCCACGGCAGGTTTCCCCAGACCATGTCCAGTCAGATTTTGAGTATGTGAAGCTGGAGACTTTACACCTTTTTGAGATCCTGTGCAGCAAAATACAGTAGCACAGTTCTTCCTGTGATTAAGTTTTAAGTTTGTGGAGGACTGTCTCCAATGCTGGGTGGAGCCAGAGGAGTGTGAGGAGTCCTCCCACTGAGGAGGAAGCAGCAGCACAAAAACTGAGTGATGAGCTGACCACAGCCCCCATTCTCTGTCCCTCTGCGCTGCTGAGAAGGAGGAGTTACAAGAAAACTGGGAGTAACATTAACCCAGCAAAGAAGGGAAGGTTGGAAGATTGGTGTTTTAGTATTTGATTTGTTTTCTCATTATGCTACTCTAATTAATGGTACTAAATTAAGTTAATTTTCCCAAGTCAAGTCTGTTTTGCCCATTACAGTGTCTGGTGAGTGATCTCTCCGTGGCCTCATCCTGACCCATGAGCCTTTCATTATATTTTCTCTCCCCTGTCCAGTTGAGGAGGGAAGTGATAGAGTGGCTTTGGTGGGCACCTGGCACTCAGTTAGGGTGCCAAACCCACCAAAATGATTGATGTTGCAGTCCCTTGCCTTTATGGCCCACTCCAGTATGACCCTGTCTCTGATCTACTGGTGAGCCCAGAACTGGGCACAACACTTCAGGTGTGATCTCACTGGTGCTGAGGAGACTGGAAGGATCATCTGCTTGGACCTCCTGGTGATGCTTTTCCTAGGATGCTGATAAGTGTAAAGTAATTTAAATTTACAATTGTTACATTTTTGAACTTCTGCTACCGGAAAGATAAAATGTACTTGGGAGTTTATATTTGGAAATATAAAGTAATAAGTTAATTTAATGTACTCTTCCCATTTAAAGAGTTGCTGATCAGTATTCCTGATGTATATTGTATATGTAATTGGTTTGGCACATTCTTATTTTATTTTTTTTCCCCAATGGCCTCATTCTTATAGAAAACCTGTCTAGCACACAGAGGAAATAAAATTATTTAATACAGAAAATTACTAATAGGGATGCCAACAGAGTTTTTATATCAATTAAAGATTGATGATGAGAAGAGGAAGAGACTAGATGGAGCAAAAACTGGAGTAAAGGACAGTTTATTCCAAAGATTGGCAAGATGCACCTATATGTGCAATCAGGAAAGATTTCAAAGGAAAGGAAAGATGATGAAAAGTACGAGAACTGAAAAAATGAGGAAAGGATGGGATCAGTGAGGCAGGAGAAATATTTTCTGTTGGAATATAAATGTATATTGAGTATACTAAAGGCTGTAACAGTGGAAAATAATTAAAGATAAAATTCTATTTAGTTTTCGTTGGAGAATTTGAATATATCCTGATTAAAGAAGTGAAAGAGGAGGATCTGAGGAAAGTATTAAACTTGGCAAACAAATTTCCAAAAATGGAAAACACAAAATGCTGCTTTTATTGACACTGGTACTGTTAAAATATTCTGTACCATAGGAAGTAGATTTGATACCTGGAATTTTTCCAGAGCCGTGTAATATACCAGGAGTTGAGTAAGATGAGAAAGGAGATTCCCATGTGTAGACAACAGGTTAATTTCTCTGAATGCTTTTAAAAATGGAGGTCTTAAGTTGTATGCCTGGAGAAGGGCAAAAAGCAGCTGAATGCTAGGTAGAAAGGAGTTAAACAAATTAGCTCTGAAGTGATGCGAGAGAAGGAGGAATCAAGGACACAGCATCATTAAAAATAGAATATTATAACTAAGACACCAAAAACATTCATGCATGCAGCGTTGCAGATTGTTACTCCGTATCACTCCTGGTGCTGTGAACACATTATTATCCAAACGGGCAATTCATGTTCTTTGATGGGCACTTTGTTGAAAAGCCCAAGAAGAGCAGTAGCATCCACAGCCCTGAAGGCCAAGCACCTCCTCTGCTTGTGCCGTGGCTTGTGAGGCAGATCTGGAAGGCACTCTTGATCAACTGCATAAAATTCAGCAGGGCACAGTAATCTCAGAAATTCTTGTCCAACTCCATGTCCAATAATTAAGAGATTCACTGTCTATTAAAAATAGCCAGAAAAATCTACTACTCTTGGAAGAACTCCTTGCAATTTTTAATTATGAAATGTTTCCTTTCATATGACAATCATGATGTGCAAATCTATCTGTCACAGGTAGTAAACTGAAGACAGTTTATGGTGGTTTCTTAGTCTTCAAACTGTATCAGTTAAGCAAAGTTCAGTGTGAGAACCAATAACAATAATTAATTGTTGCAAGTGTGAAGGGTTAGTAGCATTCTCTAGCTGTAAATGCTTGTTACTCTCTATATTTCTTTTCAAATTAATTTCTTTTGTTCTTTACCTCCTGCTACAATTTGAACTGCAAAAGAAACAGCCAAGAAAGAACAAGAACGAACCAACAACCATTTTCCCCCAGCACTTAAAAAAGAGGAAATGCCTTCAATAAATGTTTAATTGAAAAAGTCAGGATGCATTCAGCTGCTTCTCTTCTAGACATAGGTGTTAAGCATGGACACGTTTCTTCTGGTGTACTCAAATATATCTGGTGTATGTGAATGGCCCAAAAAAGCCAGCCCTTGGGGATATTTAGTACCAATGGTAGCATGATTCCATACATCTATTATTGTCAGTATCTACTGTTAGTTCAATAATGCATTTATTCACAGTAGAGTTTTTGTTCAGTACATCTATCAGTACTTGGTATGCCGTCATACATCAAGTGTTTGTTTGAGTTTTCTAAATAATATTCTCTAGTACTTGGTGAATATGTCTGGAGTTCAAATATTTTATTGCTGCACTTGTGTCACTACATTCTTAGAATATAGCTGCAAAAGAAGTGCATTTACACAAACTAAATTTAGCCTAGAAAAGTTAATTTTTATCTTCCGCTCTCTTTTGGTTTTGGGTTTTTGGTTTGTTTTTTTTTTTGTGTGTGTTTTTTTTTTGTTTGTTTGTTTGTTTGTTTTTTTATTGACTATAGAGGGGAGAGACTGGCAGCCTCATCTTTGGAGGGACTCAAATCCACATCTCCATGAGGGAGAAAAATGTTTAGGAAAAGCTAAAGAAGATTAATCTTTGTAAATATCTACCAAAGGGTTTTTTAGTTGGCGCTTCAGGATTGGTTACATTTCTTACTTTTGTGATATACAGATTCTTTACCCCAAAAGCATCCAGAATGACAAGAACCCAGAACGTTTCACGTTGGAAAGGTCCCCTGGACCTCATCTAGTCCAGCTTGGTTCTCTACGTTAGACTAGCTTCCTATGAAAATTAAAGGTCTAGATCTGCTGCCATTTTTTTTTCTTTTGAATTTGGTTTAACTTCAGGATTTTTGGCTTCTTTGTGCTAAACAATCCCAAGTCTCTTAGCCTCAACTTGTATGAGAGATGCTCCAATCCTTTAATTGTCTGTTTCTGACACCATTTCTCACTCACAGTTTCCTTCACGGCACATCTGCATCTGGAAAACTAAGACAAATCCCACAAAAGAGGGGGCATCTGTGTGCTTGTGGTGGAGAGACAGATTGCCTGCTGCTAGGCTTTATGAGAGACATCATAAAACTTTAAGGGCTCTATCATAAAAGATGTTGCAGCCATCAAAGAGCTTTCTGAGAATCCTCCCTGGAATTTGCACTAGACTCATCTCGGATCTCTCCTGGTACTTTGTTCCATATTTCAATTCCCTCCATAGTGATATCTGCGAGTCCTCCCTACCAGCACTAATATCTTCAGTATTGATGTATATATTAGTTTTTGACTCTTTGTTGGTACTGGGATCAATTGCTAGCTTGATTGCAGGTACATTCATCAATCGTTGATGATTTCTTGGCGGTTTTTTCCAGGTTCCGTAATATTTTCAAGGCAGTGACCTGTTCTTAATTGGCCTCTGGAGGAAGCTAACTTGCTCCAATGGCTGCAGCAGGAGTTTAGGGAGTTTGACTGCTTAATGTAGTTAGGAAGAATGAGTATTCCTGTTGGCATCTGTAGCCAACGTAGCCATCTGCTACAGGAAGGATGATGTTCATTTCTGTATCTACATGATCAAGAAGTGCAGAAAGAACAGGAGCATCTTATAGCTGTTCTCATTTGGAGAGAAATCTCTTACATATTCAGTAAGTTACAAAGTCTCTCCCTATTCTGCTGAAATAATATGTTTGAGCAGGACTACACTGTTTAGAAATTAGAAGACTCTGACTTTCCAAGGAATATGAAGCAGTACCATAAACATGACTACTGTGAATAATACTCAGTCATGCCACTAAAGACACTTCCAGTGTCCTGGGATCATTAAGTTTAGCTAGTGAATGGGCAGAACTGAAATCTCACCATCTGCAAGGTCAGGGAAATACAGCTCTGCAGCCTCCTTAAGGCATGGTCAGCTGCAGGCACACACAAAAAATGTATTTCATTTGGGCAGATCTGAGTAGAACCTGGCTGTGCAGCAGTGCTAAAAGTGTAAAATCTGGCGGAGTTATTCTGTGCTCCCTATCCTTTAGGACTCCTTTCACTCAAAGCTGACTAAAGCCAGTGCATGAGGGTCACCAGCAGCGATTATAATGAGCAGTCTCTTGATAAGGAAAAAGAGCATTATACAACTGATGTTCTTTAAAATACACAGATGGTTTGCTAGAGCTCTCTGCTGTTTGGCCAGACAGTTTTTAATACCTACATAAGCTTAACTCTACCTTGGTCAGAAACCTTTAAATACTGTTAACACAATGATTAGGATCAACATCAGTAACATGAGGAAAAAATTACCCGGTCTGATCTTCACAGAACAAACTTGGAAATCTCTGTAACTTTGTTTAGGTTTGCAAGAGGATTAGTACCCTGGAATTCTACTTCAATCAAGTCATTATCTAACATTTCTCACTTACAAAGAAGTCTCATTTTGCCTTAAACATAGTGTTTTGTCTTTTCATTATTACCCTCAATATTATAGAGAAAAAATTCTAATTTCTGTTAGTATTTCTTTAGGTAGGTGTGGACTTATTACAGCTCTCCATTGTATTATTTTCATTTTCTTAGTATTAGTTTTGCAGCAGTATTCCATCAGTAGACCTTCAGAAATTATCTTCCCAACTGAGAGAGTGTTTCTGTCTGTAATTTACAATATATGGCACAGTATGATGTATGCTATTTTGGAATATTGTAGCATTTTCTTTTACCATAATTGCAAGGATCAGTACAACCCAGAATAGGATTCATCTTTTTGGAGTGGTGCTGCATTTGAACATATAGTCAAATAATTTCCTCTGTAATCCTCAGGGCTCCTTTCCTGCATTACTGTTTTCAAAACATTCATCTTCAACTTGGTACATAAGATTACCAATTACTTTTATCTATTGAATCTCATTTATTTTAATTCTGTCCATCTCTAACCTTGCCAGGTCATTTTGCAATTTTAATTTTTGCAGCTGCATATTTGAGAAGTATGATTTTTAAATATTTTCTAGGCTACTGTGGCACATGTCCAGTTGCATTAGGATAATAGGAAATCTTGTAATTCCCCATTGAAGACGAAACCAGATGAACAGACCTTGTAAGGCAATGTTTCATCCTGACTAATGTGATTTTTGTTTTATTATTTGGAGGTACAGTTAAATATTATTTCAACACGGTAAAACAGTAAAGCATCTCCATAGTTCAAAAACTGTATGTTTTGCAAAGATTTGAAACTTAAATTTCTCATGTGAAAGAGAGTCACAAAAAGACCTTCTCAGGCAATAAATGCCATCCTTATGATTGTCAAAAGACAAGAAGAAAATAAGTTCACTGCTTCTTTAATACCAGAAACAGGCATTATAAACACCCTAGAAGGCAAGTTCTTTCTCTCATTTTGCATATTGCCATGTCTTTGAGAGCTCTGAAAAAGAGAGAAAGAAGCGAATACTCAACATGATTGTGAGAGAAAATGTAGCTCAGTGCAGAAAATCTGCCATGCAGGAAAGTTTTCTTTATTTTTTCCATCCATGAAGGGCATTTAGTTGTCCTGGCCTTCGTTTGTCCATTGGCAACAGTTGGTGAAACCTCACTTGGCAGCTGTGTTCTAGATCATAAGTCATTGTAAGTCACCTTAAACTCTTTTCATTTTATCTTGACTGCAGGAAATGGAGAATTGTTGTTGTTTCACTGAAGAAATTACCTTGCTGTTTGGGTTTTCCTCATCAGCATCTAAGGCTGCACGCCCTGATAAATAACAGATAAGGTTGTACAGACAGGTTCTGAGTCCCCAGCGCTTTGGCCTTTTTGAGGCACAGAGTAGATGCCTCTCTTAGTGAGAGTGTCAGCACCTCTCCTGATGAAGGGGGTTTGCTGCGTGTCTTTGGCAGATGCATTATGCAACATGCAAAAATTCTGAAAAATTTAAAAAGGAGGAAGCAGCTTGCTGTTGAACATTGTTCTCTAAATAAGCTAATAAAATATTTCAGCAGTGTATCCCAGCTGAAAACAATCTAGTCTTTTCTTATTAGACTGCAAGCCACAGCATAAAGTAGATGATGGCCAGATGATTAGAGGTAGGAGAAGTATATTCCTATTGACCCCATTGTTTCTTCATTTTGATCACCAAATACTTTAGAAATGCATCAGAATGAAAGTAAAACCTATCTCCAAAAATTGTTACGTAGTTCTTCCATTTCCAAACCCTTACTTAGCACCTTTTATAAAGCTCAGTGATGCTCTGAATTTATTAAGTACATGAATGGGTTGAAAAATTCAGTGAAGTATTTGCAGCGTCCAAGTGACTGAAAACTGTGAAAGACACTGTTTGGAGTGTCTGTTTGAACTCATCTGTGTTATAACCCCTGTTCTTAATGGGGGAAAAGCCACCATGCATCTGCAAATTGGTAAGACTGTTCCACAGCCACTTAGCCAAAGATCCCTCCACAGTATTGTGACCTTCACTTTATGTGATTTCTGCTGATTTTACCTAAAAAACTTTGTCACCTTTAAAGGACACCAATAGCACGTATGTCAGCCAATTTTATAGGTTGCATAGAAATTCCTAATTCTTTTCCCTCTACATTAGCATTACCTATGAAAGTAGACTCAGTTTGAGGACTTCTGTCCCAGGGGAAAAAAGTGAGAGTTTCACAGATGCAGTGCTATGGACAGGTGAGAATGGCCTCCACTGAGAAGTAAAAATCACCTCAGCAGTGCAGAAGTAGAAACAGAAAGCATGGGATTACTAAATGTCCACACTGCCACCCTTGTGTACTTGCATGAAAGTAATCAGGTTGCATGACTGGAAATGAAAGAGGAAGGAAATGGATTTTCTGCATAAATACAACTGAGAAGTTTTAAAATCTTAGGAATTCAGACACCATGAAAGTACTGACTAGATAGGTTAGGCATGAATAGAATAACCATGTGTCAGTTCTTTTTCTTTTAAAGGAAATATGAGTGTTTTGAAAAGAATATGAATGTTTAGAAGACACAGAATAACAATAGTTTAGCTTGTTCCATTTACTCCCGTTTTGTGTCTCTTTTTCTTGCTCTGGTGGTGGTGGTTGATGCACAACTATAAGCAAGTTCTGTAGATCATCCTGTGGGGATCTTGGTATATTGAATTCATTAGGAGCAAAGAAAAATGGCCTTCTCAAGTATATCCAGAAACACAATATAAATCCCTTTAAATCTATTTCAGATGATGGTACTGCATTCAGAAAGTTGGAATCTGAAAATCAGAGAGATTTTCTGAGTTTCATTAAGTATTAGAATTCTGGGAGTTTAGCATGACCTGTAGAGTATCAGAAATCCTTCTGGTTCCAACTAATGGTTATGTTATTCCCATGAGAGAGGGAAGAGCTCCAACATAAGGGCAAAAATTTTGTTGAGTGAATCCCAGGATGGCAGCCTATGTCAAGTTGGTGTTCTCAAAACATCAGCAAATTACTCTGAGGGATTTGGGGATTTTGTTGTTTGTTTTTTTCCCCCATTCTTCAAATATATGACCTAAAATACTACGAAGATGTGGTCATTTTAGATGAAATAACATTAGAGATGCTGCTGTGTGGCTACTACATCTAACAGGTCCAACTGTCTTTTCCTCACAGTATGAAATGTGGATGTTTTCTCCATTTCTGCAAAAATCTGAGGTTCTCTCTGATGTAATTCCTGTTGCAGGATTTCTCTGTGATAATATATGATCATTATATTATTATTTTTTCAAAAAATAAAGTACAGCTTTGATTGTGAACAAGGAGGCCAGTTTATTGTGGTGGTTGTCAGTATCAATAATTACTAATTAATGCGGATGAAATACATGGCTGTATCTCTTACTCATAATTACCTCAACTATAAAAATTGTCAAGGTTGCTTGTTTCTGTGTCAGAGAACGTTCTGAAAGGAAATCTTTTCCACAGGAAAAGAGAATGACAGGTAAAACAAATGAAGTGTGTCTGCTTAGGAACAAGTGTTTTATGCATAATTATTTCATGCCTTGCAAATTAACTACATCATATGTGCCTGGGAATTACAGAAAACTGAAATAATGTACCTAGGGCATATTGGAATTTACTATGTAATTATATTTCTTGTTGCATTTTATATTTTTCAAAGGGCTTGCAACATAAGAATCTAGCAGAGACGCCGGTGCTGGTATTCTCTGTTACTGCTTTTGGCATACGTGCATATCCCTGAAGTCAAATAAATATTCTGTTCATTTGCCCTTTTTCTAGTCTCTCTATAGGTATGCAAACCATGGATAGGGTAATGATTCAGCAATGTAGGTTAAAATCCCCAGGAAGAGGCCAGAAAAGTCTGTTTGGCTTCCAACAAAGTGAAATGGAAAAAAGAAAAGAGTTTCCCAAGAAGAGTCCGAAAGAGCAGTGTTCTACTTTTTGTTTTCATCTGCTAAATAAATATGAGGGAACATTTTGTATTTTACTTTATGGAACTTTTTTTAAATTACTATGTTGGAGCTGCTTGTCACTTGGTACCTTTCAGCACCTGGCTTTCTGTCAGGGCTCCGTGGGCTGCTTTGCGCTATCAGCCAGGCTTGGCAAAACTTTCTGCCATGAGCAAGACCCTGCTCCACTCACTCACAATGCCTGGACACCATGCACTGTTAGAATTACCCCTGGTTTCTCCAACATTCCTGTTATTTCCATCACCCTTTTAGCAAAATGCACCTAAGACAGAAAATGGAAACAAACCAGTTCTGGCATCCATCACAGCCATCAATTCCACGAAGACAAACTGGTGGCTTTCTAAACAGATGAGGATATAGAATCAGTTACAGGAATACAATTTGAAAATAAGATTCTGAACAGTCTCTGTGTAAGTGCTCACCTTGTTTGAGCCATAGCACTGAAATTTGGTTTGCCTGTCATCTGCGTAGACAGGAAAGCTTACAAATATTCAGGTTTGAAAATGATGGAAGAGATATCTGTCTTTAGACCCAGCACTTATAAAAATGCTTCTGACAAACATCTTTCCTGCAAAGGAGTATTACATTGGTGCTATCTGCTGCATTTATTGCAAAGGCTGTGTTGGTACTTCCATTACAAAACTTTCTTGCTGTTCTTTCAATAAAAATCCACTCCATAATGAAACATGGAACATCTGATCTCATCTTTTGACCAGTGGTTGTTTTTACCAGCTTTCCAGAAAATTGACTGACCTGAGGTTTTTATATTGTACAAAGGTTAAAAAAGGTGTGGAGGGGAGGAAGTGAGGGAGGGGAGCAGTAGGAATATAGTTGATGGAAATGGTTTGTATTTCAATTGTAGGATCAAAATGATGTGCTGTTGGCATCATCTGTAGGCCAGTTGTGCTGTATTGTTCTTCTTAGAGCATGAAATTTTACACCTTGCCCCATCTGTAGGAAAATATTTAATAGATACATAAATCTTTATGGTGAGGTAGTAACAACTGAAAATTATAACAAAGTAAAATACTGTGTAAGATGATATAATGCATTATTTTTTAAATAATTCCAGATTTTGGGGAGGAAAAAAATCACCATTTCCAAATTATGGAGTGCTGAGAGGTTTTTGTTATTGGGGTTTGTTTGTTTGTTTGGTTTGTTTTTCTCTTTTTAAGATGTTGCTAAATTATATAAATGGGCGTGGTGATGATCAAACCATTTGGAAGCACTGAATCCTTTTTAAAATAATTGTTTTTGGAGGGTCAGTAATATGAAATAAACTACCATTCGTATGTAGTCCACCACTTAAAAACTTGCTAAACTCTCATACTTTATTCCACAGAGAAAACAAACTACTCTGCATAGACAACTGTGTCCATATCCCTGTGCTCCAGGGCCTGGTTTCACTAGGAACCTTCATCAGGCCTCTCGTATAACGCCCCACGCTTTGTTCACATGCTGGATCCCACCTTAACGTGGAATTTGTTTTGTTGTTTTTCAGCTCTGAGGGACAACAGAATTGAGCTGGTCCGGGCGTCGTGGCACGAGCTGAGTATCAGTGTCAGCGACGTGTCCCTGTCGGACGAAGGGCAGTACACCTGCTCTTTATTCACTATGCCTGTCAAAACTTCCAAGGCTTTCCTCACCGTTCTCGGTACGTACCAACAGCTGAGCAGAAAGAAGCAAGTGTTAAACTCCTCAGGCTCTGGCAAATTGTGATAAGAATGAACTTTTCTAAGGCTTGGCAGAAGATAAATGTAAATGTCTGATCTAGTTTCCCTGATGCTTATTGTTTCATATTGCTGTGCTGAAAAATAACGTGCCTCTCGCTGTTTGCACCGTGGCAGGGTAACGAATTAGGGAGCACACAAATGCCACGGAACGAGTGCTCCATAAAATGGACATAACCTCTACATCCCGAGCTCCACAAGTGCAAGGAAGGTGCATGTGTTCATCTCCTAACAATCTATTGGGTAGGGCAAAGGGGAGAAAATCAGAAAGCATGAAATCAAAACGGGCTTTAGAGCTTTATCAGTTTTCCTTACCTGTGCAGGTTTTTTTTGGCTCATTCTTCTTTCTTTTTTCTTTTTCTTTTTTTTTTTTTTAAGTCTATGAAGTGCAAATTTTCACAGGGTTTGCTGCTTCTTTTATGCTTTATCCTCTAAGTGCTCTGCTGTTTTCCCCAATGGTTATAGATACACATAGAAAAGCAATAGATTTCAAGAGATGCCCAGGAAATAAAGTTTCTGCTCGAAGCTTTATATGATTCTCTGAATGTCAGTAGCCCAATCAGCCAAAATTGCTATAGTTCATTGAAACACACCTGCAAACCTAAGAGGTTATATGGTTTTAGAGATTGATTTTTTTTATTCTTTTTTCCTTCTCTCTGTCCCTGAACATGACTCTTTCTTTCTTTTTGTTTTATTTTTATATGTGGATGGGCAGACAGTTGAATTTAATAGGACTAATGTAAGATACTCTCTGTGGCAGTAATATTCACATTAATCCAGCCAGGGAATTGGTTTTGTGCTTAGGATATGAAATACATCTCCCTTTCAGTCCCTGTGAGACTTTTTTACAAAAATCTTCACAAGTTTGCCATTAAGGACAAAAAGTACCCACTCAAAGCAGAATATTCTGGAATAGTAACTGCCTATGCCTAATCTTTCTGTGCAGAGGCATTTCATGATCTAAACAATTGAGGAGTGCACCAGTTCAACCTTTTCAATGGCAGAAAGACATAGAAAGGTGTTACAAAGGCAAGAAAACCCCAAAAATATCTAGCCAATATTTATTAACAGAAATGTCTTGGTCTTTCACAGTCCTTTAAGCTTTACCTTCATTTTAGGGGAGGGTTTCATGAAGTTTTCCCATAATTTACTTACCTTCCAAGAGAGAAAGCTGCACAGTTTAGGATTTCTGCCTTTTTTCATTTTGTATTTTTAATTTTCTATTTCAAAGTAACATTTTAAACACTTAAAACATTTTCTACTGGAGAAGGGGATCTCTGACACTGAAATGTATTACATATTTTAATCAGATAAATGATCCTTTTATGTACTAATAATCTCTTTACTGACTGCTCTGCTGTCGATTAAAAAATTTAAGTGTCAGGGTATTGTAGCAGACACCAGTTTCTGTCCTGAAAGAGAGGAGAAAATGTATTAAAGAGATGTACTATGCAATAGGTAATGCTGCTTTGCTTTTATGTACATAATCTGTCATTTTGGAAAAGAGATGTAGAAAAACCGAATTATTAAATACAGGGCACAGGATCAAATATTGTGACTGAGCCCTTTATCTACCCACAAATATGAATGCACCAAAGCACTGTAGATGCAAGTTGTAACTGACATTTCTTTGAGATTTTTAAATGGCAGTCATCAGTGTTACTTTAAATTAAGTTACTCTTGTGTCTTTATAAAATAAATGGATTTATATATGTAGTGATCAAAGTTTTCCCAATTTTCTTCATTGTTTTGTTTTTGGGTTTTTTTTAAATCTTCCATGGTTCACTGAAAAACAACCATTTCCAATTGTAATGTTATGTGCATGGTATGTCAAAATTGTATGATCCCCTCTGAAGAACTTGTATTCAGCTGAAGAACTCTCCATAGCCAGTGGAGGTGTGATTACACCTCTTGATATTTTGGTTTTGCCTTCTGTGAAGATAAAGTGACTCCTGTATTTATTTTCATCCTCCCTTTTCCCTGGATTTTGTATTAAAGTCTTCATTATTGAGGTGTAAACATCTGTTCTGATCTTAGGTCAGTTCAGCTTTTTGTTGCCAGCTATGTTTAATTTTCACAGCTGTGCTTCTAATGTGCTTTGTCATCCTGTTTGCTGTGCTGAGCGGTTTAAATATTGTAGCAAGTCAGACTAGACCTGCATGCAGAATATACAGAGATAAGGTATTTATTAAAATGCAATCTGTTTCTCTTAGAAAATTAGGTAATTCCTGCTTGCTTTATTTATTTAGAATCAACTACCATCCAGATTGACCATTTATTTACAGTAGGAAAAAGGTTTAACTGACAAGGCACGAGGAATTAATTATCCTGTTTCCAGAATTTAGAGCATATGAAAAAGGGAACTTTAAGTTGGTTGTGTATTCATGGCAGCAGCTGCCACTATCAGAGACATTTTGCTTGTTTGCTTGTTAGGTGTTCCTGAGAAGCCACAGATTACTGGATTTACCTCACCAGTTATGGAGGGAGAGAGGATGCAGCTCACTTGCAAGACATCTGGTAGTAAGCCAGCAGCCGATATCAGATGGTTCAAGAACGACAAAGAAGTTAAAGGTATTTAAAATGATTTTGGTGTCATTTGGTCCAGTTGTCAAAACTATACATTCTGTAGAATTATGTTTTTTAATCTGTGTTTGTAGAGTTTCTCCTGTGAGTCGTGAAATGAGTAGGGGATGGTACACAGATGAAGAATTGATTATAAATTACTGTAGTTGTCATATAACCATCTTTTTATTCTTTCTTCAGATGGTAAAAACTGATGTTTTGAATTGCTCAGAACTCTGTGCAGCATAATTTAGTCCACTGTGAGGCTTCATAGAGAATTGTCTTCTGGATTATTGTTATCACAATCATACCTCTCATCCCTGATTTTCCCTTTTCCTTTTTTTTGTGCCATTCCAAGAGGAATGTCTGATTTAGTTAATTCCCAGATTCAGGTTACAGTCCTTTAGAAAATGTGACCAGGTGAGGCAGAACCATCTGGAGGAGACAGGGGATTGCACTTCCCATAGGAGAGCTATGGAGCTGGCTCTGGTGAGGAGGAGTCAGGATGTAGCAAATGAGGGAGTCTCAGCTGGGAAACTCAGAATCTACAGCTGAGGCAAGGGTGCTGACAGTCTGCAGCAAGGAGGGAGAAGATGGACTTTAAAGGGGATCAGGAAAACTTCACAGGGGCAGGGGGGAGCTGGACAAAGTCTGCTGTAACTGAAAAGCCATTGAGTGACTAAAACCAAAGCTGACAGCAAGGATTTGCCTTTGAGGATGCAGTGACCTAGGAAAGAGCTGCATATAAAAAGCTGTTTATTTCCGTTCTGTCTTCACTTTGTATGTTCTTTGCTTAGAACTTAGTTTTCTAGTCCATATTCTTGTAAATGCTGGAATAGTTTCAAATCCTCACTAGTGAATGAGTGAGTGAAGAGAGCTCCCTGCTGCAGAAGTCATAGTCATACCTTCAAGCCTGTTGAGGTGCCCCTTATAAAGTAGATGGATAAAAAGCATAAGGTCTTGGTATTTATTCATGTCACCTCTCTTCATTCTGCTATAAGAAAAGATGAATAAATGATTCAAAATCCACCTTTTCTGTATAGCTTTAAAAACCAAAAACAAACAAACAAAAACCCACCCTACATTTATCTGATTTGTCTAATATTTTTTATTTCATTAGCTAAATAAACTTCCTCAAGCAAACTTACAGAATTAATTACAGAACGATTCATCTTCCTTTACTATTCTCTACCACAGCTCAACGTGCAAAACCAGAGCTGTGGTATAAAACTGGTAAATAAAGGAGGTCACAGATGGTTGCCTAAGGAATCCTGTCCATACTAGAGGTGTCCTTATACTTCTAATGAAAATGAGAATAATGTTGAAAGAAACAAGCATTTTTAGACTGGAATAATTTGAAATGTGTAAGAAGGATAGAAAATGAGGAAACAGAGAATACTTCTTTGCAGTACTGGAAAATTTGAGGAAACTGATGAAAGAAATGCAGCACCTAATCAAATGTGATTAAAAATAAGAATTTAACAGCACATCTAACACATATGGCACAACATAGGTTGCATCCTCCAGAAAAGATGGCAGGATGAATATACATATTCAAGGCATGTAAAGATTGGAAATCACTCCAAACCATGTCAGTACTTTAGGAGAAATACTGATACAGTTGGCCTAACAGCAAGGCAACATGTATTTGAAAAGATTTATTTTAAAAATTTTATTTTAAAATCTGATGTAATACCTTTGACTTTCCTTCAGCTGACATGTAATTGAAGCCAGCAAGCAATTTGGCAATTTGACTCTTTAACTAATATGTTCTTCTCAAGAGTTCCTAAGAGGATTAAAAAAAACACCAAAACAGGATGGGGAAGAAACAAAGGGGTATGAAAAAGAACAGTAGAGGGGGGAAAAAAACCCAAAAAAACAGAAATAAGAGGAAAGTACTGAGCACATTCATTTCAGTTTAGTTTTCTAGGTCTTCTGAAGAGCACACTGCCATTTCTCAAAGGTTAGAAATAAAATAACCTAACCAGTCTGCAGTGGCATCAGCAGAAGTTACATTAGCTTTGTGCAGTGTAAAAGGTGAAATGATAAATCTGAGAAAATAGATATGAAATTATATGCTAATGCAGCTGACATTAAAGGTTAGGAGTTCATCTGTCTAGCACCAGTAAATCCAATTGTGTTGCACTGTATTATACATGGTGCAAACGAATATAAATGATGCACCAAGATCAGAGTTGCACCGAAGGGGGAAAAGCCACTCTAAAATTGTAGCTCCACTGCTATTACTCAAAAAAGGGATCATCATCTGGTAAAGGAATATTGTTTGATAAAGTAAGTGTTAGTAATGAGAGAGACTGAATGTGAAGCATTGGGTGGCACACCTTTTACTTTAGTGTTCTGTCCCTCATATATGCACCAGCTCAACAAAGGGATCTGCAGTTTAGCATTCTGGTGACATTTCTGGAGGATTATTAAAAGCAAAAATACTAGAGAAGCTAAATGCAGATTTTTCGTTTTGAAGTTACCTATTTTTAAAAAAAAAATTGTTATATGCTCTTTCAACAAGATTATATAAAGAATTATTTTTTAGGTTTCAGAAATATTTTGGATGGATTTTCTTTTTTTTTTCCCCTGGGTAGATTGGATTTTAAAACTAAATAAGTTCATTTTTTTGCAACAGGTTAAGATACTTTGAATAAGTTTATGTATTTTTAGTGTACACAAAGATTTCAGAGAGGAACTGATCACTTTGTCTTGATAAACCTCTAAAAACAAAGATGATTTTTTTTTAGATAACAAGGCCATTTCATGTTAGAACTTGAGTTTAAATGTGACCAAAAATTATATCTGCCATATAAAACCAGAAAAACTGTCTTTTTAAAAGAATACTATTTCTGTGTGTTACAGGTGTGTACTTTTGTAAATAGCTTGCAATAAGCAATGGATGATGGACATTCCATCATTTCCATTTATCATTTTCACTATCAAACATTTATACTTATGAGGTGTAAACCTGCATTAGTTGATACAGGCATATCTGTATGTGCCCCTGTCAGATGAAGTCATGGAAGCAGGCCCGTAGCTGATCCTCAGATTTCATTTGGCCCAACATCCATGCAAAGGTTAAATCAAGTGGCTAAAGGTCTTCTCCAGTTTAGGTTTGCAAAATCTCCCAAGACAGAGATTCCATAGTCTGTCTGGGCTAGATTTTTCAGCATTCTAAAGCCCTCTTGTGGAATGGTTTCATTATTTGTAGCTGTTTGATGATACATAATCAGAATTTGTCTCAGTGTAACTTGTGTTTGTTGCCCCTCAATTTTGCTGTACACCTCCGAGAGGACCCTGGCTTTTCTTCTCTATGGCCATGATTTACGTACTTTAAGGCAACAGCTTGATCTGGTTTTAGTTTTCTCTTCCTCAGGTTAGAAAATACCAACTTTCTTAGGCTGTCCTGCTACAGCTCCTCTGCCCATCTCCATGGCTTTTGCCTGCACTTACTAAGGTTTTTCAACAGGTTTATTGTACATTTTTTCTTCAGAGAGCCCAAAACTTGGCCTGGTACTCTTGACGTAGCCATGCATGTGCCAAATAGAAGAGAGGGATCACTCCCTTGACTTTCTGGGTGTGCTATTACTAATGCAGGGCAGTGCATTTTAGCTTTCAGCCCAGCAAAAACGCTCTGTTGAGTAATGCTCAACCTGCCCTCAAAACCCCTGGCCCTCCTCTTTAAAGCTGTATCCTTCCAGCCTGTTCTGTTACAGTGCTTCCCACACAAAGTGCCTGTGGAATGGATTTCTTTTTCACCTTTTCTTCAAGGGAGCATTTAGGAGAGAGAGGAGCAGCAAGAAAACAAATGGAGCAGTAGACCACAACTGACTTACTTAAAAATTCTGTAAAATGTCCTGAGGGATGGTGTGTACCCAGTGCCTGATCTCCACTGCTCCCACATCCAGCTGGGTTTACACGCAATTAGCGCGTACTACAATCACACCTTCATTTTGCCACGAAGAAACATCTAAGAAAATACAGCTGATAGGAGGATCAGCTGATTGAAGGAGGGCAAGCTAAATATTTCTGTTGGTGAGGATGTCAGCCATTTACAGAAAAGTATCACTGTCCTTTTTGCAGAGGTAGTTAACTCCAAGAGTCGAACCCTTTCGAACAATAGATGCCTAGAGAGAGACTTCCAAACATCCATTTAGGAAATTAACTGCTTTTGTTTTTCTAAAGGATTAAGAATCCACAACCTCTCGCTAAAATTAAAGTTGTTGATGTTTTCAGGAGTCTTCTGTCCCCTGCCTGAAGTCAGTAAGCAAAGGGATGTGCACATTACTTATAAGCAGAATGTTACCCATATAGGTACCATTATTAAATTTGGAAACCTAACTCTGGGAACAAAATCGCATGTGTTTGCTTTAAATATTACTGAAGACATTTATTGTTTGATTATAATAACTTTGCTTCAGCTCTGGTCAATATTTCTCTCACCTACTAATCCCTAAATATTAATAGTGACCATGGCAGAAATTGAAGTCTTTTAAAGCTTAGCAGCAAACTGGCAGAAAAATTCTTGTGTGCAAGAAATAATTATTTTTTAGGGAAAAATGGAAACTGTATAGCTACATGGTGTCCTTGTCTGTCTGGAGACAATGATAAAGATCACCTCTCTGATGTCAGAGGTATTTTTAATCTAAAAAGATGTAGCTTAAGCCATTGAAGATTTGCTTTCTAAAATTGATATTTCATGGAAATTTTATTTAGGTCATTCTGTTCTCTAATGGGATTTAGTATAATTTGTAAAACTGAAACCTCTCACTTTTTTTAGGGCACAGAGGACATAAGAAATCTCAGTGTAATTTAATATATACGTTTAAGTATTTATAGATGTCTTTTCAAACTCTCATTGCAATAAATCAGTATAACAAACTTACCATTTTTCTGAAATAAACTAAAATCAATAAGTATTAGAAGTAGCTGGGAACCAAGTAAAACAATTCCAAAGTATGTGGGAGAAGATCTCATGTTCCAGGGAGTACATTAAAACATTTTAACACAAATGCTCAGTCTTTTGGGTCTTCATTTCTGATCTAGCATGTATGTCTTCCAACAAAATGTTCTGAATGTGAGCCTTAACCTTGAACTGAGATGACACTGCCTAAGTCTGGGCTGAAAACTCTCAGATTTTTAACTGCATCTGCACAGAAGCACCAGGTCAATTTAGAATGATACAAAGCAGTGAGTGGAAGTTCTCTGTAGTAATTTTATTTCTGGTCTTCTTGGGACTCTGTCTGGACATCTGTAGATTCCAGTAAATACTATGACATGCTCTATTTACAGTTGTTTTTTACCACTGATGACTATACTTGGGTTTAGTTTTATTAGTTAATTAGCTAATTAGCATAATTCTAACCAAACAGCAGAATAAGCAGTGAACAAAGTAAGCACAGGATTCATCTGACTACACACACATGGCTTCAGTAATATCCATGTATTGCATTACTTTGAAAGGTTATAAACATGAACTTAGAAAATTTAATATTTAGTGACACTGTGAATACGTAAGGCAATGAGGGTGGGATGAGTTCACTTTTTTTTTCTCATTACCTGCAGAGAAAGTTTATGTCAAATATGGACCTAAACATTCAAGAGGTAATAATGAATGAAATTTCTGCTTGAATGCAGTTTTCATGGAACCAGTTTGAAAATTTTCTCCTTCAAAATGTATGTCCCATTCTGACAATGAGAGCAAGTTGAGGAGTAATTGCAGTCTAATTCATTTTATATTGAAGAGATCAACACATATATGAAAGATGTGTTTTTTTCCCCGACAACTATGATAAAAGATTTAGCTGTCTAATGCTGGACTACTTTTTCCCAAAAATATTGGAAAGATAGCTAACTGTTTATTTTTTCTTTCAGATGTTAAATATATAAAAGAAGAAGATGCAAATCGCAAAACATTCACAGTCAGCAGCACGCTGGATTTCCTAGCAGATCGCAGTGATGATGGTGCAGTTGTAAGTTGCAGAGTAGATCATGAGTCCCTAAATTCTACACCTCAGATAGCAGTGCAGGTTCTAGAAATACACTGTAAGTAACACATGTTATAAATGCTTGCTTTTATAGTTTTGTCTTGTTTCAGAGTTTCTGTTGGAGGAAAATTCTCTGGTGTTGTGCAGATAGATAACATCTTTCTTTTAGCCAACTTCTGTGGTTTGTATTTGGTTGTTTAGTTGTGGTTTTTTATGTTATTTTTACAGGAGTGACTCTAAAAAGTTTATTGAAAGCTTTACCATTGAGAGCACTGCGGGACTGAGTTCTTAGTTCTCTTTGAGAAGTAGTGGAGAGAAAATGCATTTGTCTTTTTTTTTCTATCATTGAAGCAATGTAAATGTGTTATTAAACATCAAGAACATCCTAATTCAGTTTTCCTTGAAAGTACCTAGAAACTTGAAACAAGGGTATAAATAAGCAAAGTTTGTAGCAGATTTCCTCAATAATGCTGAATACTGCTAATGAAACTCAGTAGTGTTGTTAAAAGCACAAGCCCAGCAGGAAAACCCTTTGTAATTTATTTTTAGACCTGGCCTACACAAGTTGTCAGTCCAGCTAATCCAAACTTCAGTTGTATTGTATATTTATATATTGGCTATTTTTTTTCTTTCAAATAGCATCTCTGGACACGATGTTTTTCCACAGTGCATTGTTTCAAAGTTAAACAAACCTGCCTTTGTATCTGTGTGCCCTACTCTGAAGTCAGGTTGTCATTTGAGTCAGTGGGTATTTGTCACTTATAAACTGTGAGAACACTTACTCAGGAGGACACCTTTCCACCATCAGCTGACATGTTCGTATTCACTTGTATTACTTCCACCATTTTTTAGGGTCCAGCTGTTTGGTTTTCTGGACAACACCTGTACATCTCGTTGCCTAGTTAGCAAAAACAGGCATCTGCAAAATATTGTCAGAGCAGGGAAAGGGAAGAGACCTTTCATGATTCTCTTTCTAGACCAGGTGTAATCAAACTGTGATAAACCAGAAAAGGTGGTCTGTGAAGCAGGCAAGCGTGCAGTGACTGTGACCAGTTCCTGAGGAACCATGTCAAGGACTGCTGCCATATGTAACTTGTTTCTAAACAGGGCTATTTCTATAAGTTTCTAAGACTTGCAGCACATGTAAAATGCAAGAATGGCAAAAGCACTCTGTGCACAGAGGCTGACAACTTTGCTAAAAATGCCATCTGCAAAAAAAGTCTGAAAATGAAGAGAATGTGGATTAGCATATGTGCTAAAAATGTTTTCTGAAACATTCTAGCCATCACTTTACTGAGGGAGATCAGGGCCTTTCTTCACCAAATGGCTATTAAACACCTCTCCTAATGTATTCAAACGCATCTGTGCCGGAGATGTGAATCCTTAACAGCTTTATTTCCTTGAATTCTAAGTTGCACAGCCATCAGCCATTGAATTTGGCCATGCCTTCACTTCCAAATTCTTTGCTCTTTCTTCATTGCCTTGCTCAAGATGGTGGTACAACAGGAGATGAACCAAATTGAATAGAATAGTAGATAAAGAAATTGGACAGCTACACAAGGTTTAAAGTGGCTGCAGTGTAGTATGATTGAAGGTAAGGGCAGGGCTCTGGTTTGCATGAGCATCATAAGGCAAAAAAAGCCTTTCCGTGGCCTCTAATATATAAAAATTCCTGAATATTTATTGTTTCCTTCCATTTTGCACCCTTGCAGCAAGACAGTACCTTGCTAAATAGCAGTGAGGTGCATTCCTCTGTGCCTGTTACTCCAAGGATCAGGACCCTTCTCTCTCTTCTCTGGCCTCACTGAAGTTCTCTAATAAGGTCAGACTGCACTGGGCATTTACAGTAGTGGTGTGCTTTATGTTACTGCCCCCTCAGACTGCCAGCTTATCCAAAGCCATAACACACAAATAATTGTTCTCTATCATTCCTGCTTGCTCTGTTCATTTTCCACCAATCGATTTAATACTCTCCAGCACTGGCATAGAGTTGTTATAAATGGAAAGAGAAGTGATAAATGTGCCAAAAGAAGCCAAAGTTTAGGGCAGAGAAGGAAAGTACCATTTAAAGCTATGGAGAAAGGAGTATTCTATTATTGGTGTCAAGAAGGCTAAGAACAGTCTGTTATTGTCCTTTTCCTTGCCACCTACATTTCCATGGTCAGCATACTCAGCAATCTTTATGCTGGGCAATTTTTGAAAGAAAACTTTATAAAAAGAAAAGAAGATTCAAGAAACTGAATCTGAAGATTCAAGAACTGATGATGAGGTTCATCAGGGAGCCTTAAAGGAAAAAAAGGAGTCAAATGATTCACTAGAGCAATCCCAAGTACTCCAAATGGAGTACATGGCACTGGAACTGGGCTCCTTGGTTTTATTCTCCTGGTGTTGCTCACCATTGTTGTGGATATTACTGCAGTCACTGGACACTGCTTTTTTTTCCATCAGCCGATAAGATTTCAAACCTGTAAGAGACATCCTATTGGTATTAGCAAGAATCATGCTCACAGTGGAAGCTGATCCAGCATATATCCTCAATGCCACCTTGCAGCAGGGCAAAAATAGTGTTGGCAAAATTGATGAATTATGGGACCTCATGAGGAAAGTCAGAAGAATTTTTTAATCTGACGTCCTGTAGGCTCCAAAATCGCAACCAAGTTAGTGTGGCATTGCCACTTGTTCTTAACATCCCAGAGCCCTATCAGATGAGCAGACAACTGTCAGAGAAATGATAAGCAAGTCTCTTAAAATGGTCAAACCGAGCAGCACGGGTGAGCATCAGTTTGGCAGAGAATGAATGTACAGAGGTGGGGCATCACTCACTAGAACTGCATTTGAGTTTTAAACACCTTCCTATAATCTGAAAAGTTTTATCTGCGGTACATGGATGCTGCTCATGAATTACCAGTATATCATCACCAGTTAGAAGAAAAGGGAAATAAGAACTTTTCTAGGCACTTCTGCCCTGTATAATTATGCTTGAAAGTTGAAAAGCCTTTGTTTCAAGAAACTGGCCCCTGACAATGGACAAAACATTTGTGGCTTCATCAAAGCAAACAAACAAACCAACCAAAAAGCAGACAAAAGTAAAACTGTAGAAAAGTAGGACTTACAGGGTTGTGTTTGCAGCCAGTGGATGACAGGTAGAGAAAAAGGAAAGCAAAATAATGGAATGAAATGACAGGTTTTCATATATGCCTAATGAAAGATAGAATAAAATTAAATCTGCCTTAGATGCTGGGACTGTATGAAACAGATATTTGTAATTAGTCCATGGAGGGATGTAGATAGAAGTGCTTGTGAGTCTACACAGCTGCTTTTATCATCAACTGTAGTAGGAATTAAACTTAACAAAATGAAAGCCATCAGATATAGAATATGTTTATTCCCTCTTCTTCCCCTTACACAAATCTTATTTTTTATTTGTGTGACAGAGAAATCAAATAAACTTTCCCAGTAGTACTACAGTGTATGAGATGAAGCTGAGGACTAAACTTTTAGGCTTGAAATATTTTTTATCTTCTCTTATTACATATTCATATGTATGCGATAGAAATAGTGCCTAAATCCTTCTGCTGTTCTTTTCTTTACTTTCTTTCTTACAGTTCAGTCTGGTAGTTGAGATTACCTATATTATTATTTTGAAAGAGACTGTGATCAGTCCTTGTTTTGACAGGGCTTCACATACTAATTTTGCAAACTTGAAATATTAAAATAATAGGGAAAAGCATAACATACCCCCACTCCAGACTGTGGGATAATTAGCTCCACCAATCTTTTGATTTGTCTGTAATTTATGTCTCACTTGTGCTTAATCCTGTTCATCTGTATGTTGTGCTCTGTGCACTACAGGGTAGCCCAATTGCCCAAGTCTTTCTGCTGTGCTGAAAGGTTTGGCTGTAATTTAGTTTCTGCTTGGCCAGCAGAGGTTTGTGGTAGCATGACACTGCTTGCTGAGTTTATTTTTCCTCTGACCCTTACTGTCAGTAGCAAACCTAAAATAGACTTGTATCCCCTCTGGCTTTGCTCTGAAGTTTGCTTGTCAGCCGATCTGCCACTGATTATTAGGAAGTGCTTCTTGTAAGTGATAAATACAAATCTCAAAGGGATATTTAATTTCATTGTTTACTTCTGTGTTCAGGCTAAACAAAGAATACATTCTTTGTTCCTGTATTAAAGAATCATGGGTACAGTGCTTCAATTTCGAAAGCTTCTCAGAACAATGTTTAAGAGGTTGTCTAAGTCCTCATGCGCGCACTGAAAAGACATTTTGAGGGCATGTACAACTTCTGGTCCACATCTGGGAAGTCAGTGAATTCTTCTCCTCCCTCCTCAGTGTCGCAGACACACTGTGATTCCCAAAAGCAGCATCTTCGCTTCCTTCCAGGTCTTATCTGAGCAGAAACCAACCAACATGTTGCTTCCTACTGAACAGAGTGCCATAAAATTACCCAGTGGTAATTACCGTACCTTAGTGAAGATTCTCTGACTACAGTAAATTACCCAGCAGACCTCAGTAAAAATTAATTGTGTAAATCTACCCCAGAGGCTGCTTTTGAAGCCTTAAAGAGAAATCAAATCATTTGAACTTCAAACCTAATCATCACGCTTCTAAAATGGCAGCTGCGATGTGATCCGTGCTAATGGACTCAGTGAGATTTTGTTCAAAAGCTGACCACACTCCCAAATGACAGCACTAATAAGCTAAATATGTGTTATGTAAAGAAGTGTCTAGAGAGGCAATTTTGAGGAATTCTATGTTGGCGCACACAGATGTGCAGTGAATTGTCGGCCTGACAAATCTATAGCCACCAGCTAACTTGCTTCCACAGGCTATTCCAACCCGTCTGTGTGATAGGCAGCTTCTTCTTTCGTGGGCTCTTACTAGATTCTTTTGCAACGAACATCTGAGCTTGACTTTAAAATTAGGGAGCTATTCCATGAGAATGTTGGAATCGTTGTCCTGGAAATAAAGGTATTGATTTTGCATTAAGTAAACAAAGCCCTGAGAGTGCAGCGGGCCGCGGATCGGATGGGCCACGCGCTTGTGCAGCCGTGTAGAACACAGGGTGTCTGTGTGTGCACGTGTGTCTGACAGCACTGACAGCATCCCTCTCATTCCTGATGTACCAACAAACGGAGGCTTCCCTGATGACAAGACGGGTCCAGAATTACTCTGCTGGTGTAAGCAGAGTAATTTCTTCGAATATCTACATTCCCTGATGCTCACTAGGAGGGTTTAGCTCATTTTTTTCGACTTGGCTGCTTTCAAGTCTTTGTTGGAACAGATTAAGATACACATTCTGAACAAAAATGAATAAAAATATGTGTGAATATATAGGAATATATTAAATATAGTACATATTGTACTACACCTTCATATAGCTCTACATGAAAGAAGGCCTTATAAAAAAAGGCAAGAAAAGGGTCGTACATAGTTGGGTGCTAGACCCTGTGTTTGTGATGGATGTCTAAGACACTCAGAGCTGCCCATCAGAACAAAAAAAAAACTGTCTTCCTTAAGCCTTAATGTTAAATTCTAACAAATAAGTTTACAGGATAAGTATGTTAGTGGCTCTTCAATGTGTCTGTCTCTACCCAGACTTGCTGACTTTTTGTAGTTCAGAAAGGGCAGATGTGTGCCCATGCAAAAGCACACAAAATGGGACACTTCTTAGCTATGATTAAATAGGAGGGAGGAGGAAAAATTTCCCTGCTGCCTACATATGGTTCTTCTGTACTGTAAATGAGTAAAATATGTGTCACACATTCATTTTCTTTAAGCTGTGTGGCCATTTATCTTTTTGAAGCTGATCCTAATTTTATTTTCATGTGCTCCTTTCTTTTTACCTACTTTAGTTATTTTCCCCATTTTATGCTTAAAAAAACCTTATTTGGTTTTGGCATATTTCCTTTTCTCATTTGCCTCAAAATTATTTTGTTTAATTATTATTATTTTATTTTTTTAACTTGTGGTATGTCTCACAGAACTACACAGAGTTAAGTGGCACCCATGCTTCAAGATCAAAGGCACATCTCCCTTCTTCAGAAGTAGCTTTTACTGTCTAGGCAGATAATGTGATTTTCTGAAGTGAAGAAAATATGGGAGTTAAAAGAAATTTCCTTCATTGATGCTGCTCTCTTTGGTTTCTGATCAGTCAACAGAGTTGTTGGTCATTCTCATTTGCTTGTGACCATCTTTTCATTACACTTTGTGACACCCTGACAGACACACTGGCTAGAAGGAAAGTCTGGTAACATTTGGTGTGATTACACACTGCCACAATCTTTGTATGGACGGTCTGGCAAGAGATGCATCCCCAGAGTCAGAAAATGCTGTGTTAACTAGGATAATAAGGTGTCATAGCATAGCCTTCCAATTTTTCTCTGATTTTTTTTTTTTTAACAGGGCCCCAAAATACTAGGCCACCTCAAACAAATAGCCTGTATTTTGAGTCAGGAGTGAAAATAGTTGCAATTCTTATGAGAGTTGAAACTTGTTTTGATGTTGCCATGAGAGAAAATGTCTGTGTAATGATAACTTCAATCAATGAGTTCAACCACACAATTCTCCTATAACTTCTGATACAGTGAAAAGACCTGGATTTTCCAGGGGCATAATTCCCTAGGGTCACAAAAGAAAGAACTTACCTGAGATTTGCACATTTGGGGCTTTGCAGTTCTCTATTCCAAACTAGCACAATTTACTCTCTTACTACAACCGCTTCATCTTGGTATAACTTGAGTGGTTTGGAACTGTGATACCTCAGAGACTTCTGGAGCTTGTGGAAGGAGGCCAATATTTCAAGCTTGGTCTTACTGATTAAAGCCACCTTTTGTTCCATCATAAGAAGCAAGAGGGGGCTGTATTTTCTGTCTGATGTGCAGACAGGACCTTGGTCTCTCACAAAGCCTCCACCTCTGATCACAGATAGTCTCTGTAAGCCTAAGCAAGCAGGGGTGTCCTTCACTTCAGTGAAAACCTGTGAGCTGTTCAGATCCTGTAGAAGCTCGTGAGGAAAAGCTGGATGTTTCTTAAATGGCTCCCTGAAAGTCTGAAAGGGAGGCACCATCCCTTCAACCACTGCTCCCATCCTGTAGAGATCAACTCTCTGAGCGGTGTTCCTGCTTTTCTCTTTTACTGAAGATGTTCTGCTGGATTTCTGTGACCTTGAGGAGTGAATTTCAATGTCTTCCAGTTGTCTCCCTCTTATAAAAGTTTATCCTTTATACACATTCAAGTTCCCACCCGAGACTCACCCGTGTTGTGATACTCAACCAACCCAAACAGGTTTGGGTTTTGTTTTGCTTTTTATTCCTGAATTCACCCTGTGAATGTTAATAGGGAAAATAAATATATCCCAATGTTACTACAATACTTTGAGGACCAGCTTGCCATTTTGTCTCCCTTAAAGGAGAGATGTTTCTATACTTACCAGTGTCAGATGAAGATAAAAACAGTAATAATAAGAATACAATTTAAAGGCTACAGTCTCAGTACTGTACATCTCTTCATATTGAATGAAAATTAAGAAGTTAATGATATAGCTCAATAATTATGTAAGTACTGTGTTAATTAGTACAGTTATATTTTTTAAGCTTTTCATATTGGCAAATGGTTGAAACAAATGAAACTTAGAGGATAGTTACTGTAAACAGTAAAGGATGATATCTGTGAACAGGAAAGTTCACTGCCACAATTTGCATGTTTAAATGAGATCAATTAGGTTAATGACGGATGAAAATAAGAAATCCATGATTTAAATGCAAAATAATTCAAAACCTTGTAAGTCCATTTACTGCCAAACTTTCATCTTTCAAAGGGGATATACAGTTCAAAGGGTTAATGTACAATCCTGACCTTTAACATCTGGAGGTTTATGTTCAAATATGGTTTACAAGTGAAATATAATCTATTTCTTTGTAAAATCTTATGTAGAAAATTCCCAGGGTGGCTTGTCTACTCTGCATAGAAACTTTGAAATCTGGTGTGGGCAGGTTATTCCATTTGCTTGTTGTGTTATCAAGAGAAGGCTCCAGAAGTTTTCAAAGGAAGTTTGGGAGGAAAGGTTTAATAATATTAAAAGTGGGACATTCAGGAAATAAAACATAAATATAGTTCAATTTCAGAGGAGTAAGCCTTCAGGCATAGGAGAGAGACAACCTGGGGTAAAAGGACTGCAAAGACAGAGTGCATGGCTGTGCTGGGAACAGGAGCACAGTGAGGTTATCCCTGAACCTATTCTGAGACAGTCCAGCTGCAGTGTCCCCAAGACTGACTGACTGATTTTTGAAGCTCCTAATCTAACCAAAAATCAATCTATATAAAATGATAAAAAAAAAAAAAAATAGAATCTGTATTGTATTGGATAAGACTGAAAATTACAGAAACTGTAATAATTCACAGCCCAGGTTTCCACTCTGGTCACCTTCAGCCTAATGACACAGAGCTTTTTCAGGACTACAGAACAGTTGTGGGGACTGTTTATTTCCAAAACTAAAGAGTAACAAGCAGGTGAGACAGTCTGGAGGAAAACGTGTAGAGATCATTACCAGAACCTCCCAAGGAAGAGAAGTTTGCTCTTCACAAGGATTGGGTGTATGTTTTCAAGAAGGAAGCCAAATTTTCATTTCCTGATGCTACCACTTCGTTATTTCTATACAGACTAAACTTTATAGTGACCAATATGTGATATGAATGTCAGGGAAAGGACTGAAGGGGTGTTTGGGAATGCTCAGCATCAGAGCTCTGCTTTAGCTCCTTCAACAGTTTTGGATGTCCCAGAGTTCTTAAGACACAGTCAAGATAATTTAAGTCAGACACAACAAAACAATGAAGGCTTTAAACAAAAGAATCTGAGGAAGCAGAAGATAAAAAAGGTCATGCGCTGTCTCAAAGTTCAGCATTTCTTTGTAACGTGCTTTAGGCAGAAGACTTTTCTTTGTCCTTTTTTTCTTTTTTTTTAATGTCTCTTAACAGCAGAAGTGAGATAAAACATAAGTAAGTTAGAGAGAGCACAGCGTAAGGCAGTGGAGATGTTAAATGGAACAGATTGTTTACTCTGAAGAAGTGGCATGGTAAAAATAATTAAACAAGATGAAAGTTGTAAAACTAAGCTTCATCGCTTGCGTTCACTGGAGAAAATAGAACTGATCTGCAAAGAAAATATTGTTTCTACCATATCATTCATGTGTGTATGGGACTTAATGCATAATTCAGAAACCAGTGACCCATTCTGCAAAGCCATGTAAAGGGGAGTAGCTGTTACCTTGTGCTGTCTCCATGGATTGGCACACACTCGGAACTGGGGTGACAGTGCCACTCTGTCCTCTACTTAATTCAGCAGGGGCTACTGATGTGCTCACATTTATCTCTGCCTGTTTTAAGGCCAAGCACAAAGTAGGTAAGAATGATAAATGAACACATTAGGTGACAAAGGAAGGGTAAGGATGTAAACACTTGAAATGGAGCAGGGGGGAACTGTGGAGCTTTGGTGTTATACCTCCAGCTGCTCTTTCACCTTCCCAAAACCCAAAGCTGCATGCTGTGTACTACAACATTTTACTTTATTTTGTTTTAGTAATTGTGGTGGAGGAGCCTGGCATGACCAGCAGGTGAGGTGCTGAAACAAGTACAGTGAATATCTTTAACAAAGTACCACATAATCAATGTTCACAGAATTAGTAACCTAAATGGTTTCCTGCGAGGTTGGTGCTCGAATTCAGGCACTCACGTATTATGAGTGTCAGGAGGGAATATTTGACTGATCAATCTTTCTTTTCCCTCACACTGGCATCCAGCTTCTTGTTTGCCATCCAGGAGAATTTTTACACTCTTCTGTTACAAGCTGTTATTCTCTTTCCTACAACAAACATCATTTTAAAATAAATTAAACCAGATGAGATTAAGGATGACACAATAGTCATCAAAGAATCTCAGATAACAAAGGGACCATATGCTGTTTCTGGTCCTGCTTGACTGTAAAGCAGTTTTAAAGGAGTGTAAAAAGAAGACACTGGAATATCCATGTGGATGTGGTACCAAGTATTCACTTCTATCAAACCTAAGTGTTTAAGTACTGTCATAAAGCTTAATTTCACAGTGTTGTTGAATACTTTTATTGAAATGAAACACCATTGCCATGGCACAATCATTTGAACTAGATTGACTAACCTACAAATATTACTAAATAAATAATTTTGCAGATACGTAATATTGATTTTTTTTTTCTCCCGTCCATTTAAGCAATGAGTTATTAATTCTACTCTGAAGCAGAGCATCAAACTTACTGTATCTCCCAGGCTACTTGGGTGAAGTTACCAAGGCAGACTTGCTCCTAAGTGCTTATTCAAGCCAACAGTGCATAGACAGAAGCCATGCTGCTTGCCATTTATAAAATAAGCCAAATTTGGGGGAATGCTGATTCACAGCTGTAGGATGCACAGCTGGTAAGTGTAAAAGCTATTAAAAATGGTGAGCACTTGCACAGAGCTGATTAAAGTGCTCCTCTCTCTTCTTTCACATCTCATTTGGGGTATCCAATCTGATGTTTCTTTTTGTGCATACTGGAGTGGTTTGTCCTTGGAATTTACTTTTAAAGTGTCTTTTTTCCTAAGCTTATTTACTTACATTTTTTTAGAAACGGGAATAAAATTTTGCAGGAATACAGAATTTTCAATGAGTTTTGTAATTGCTATCCATGTATGAAAATTATGATCTCATGGTTTCCGAAGGAAAAAAAAAAGTTCCTGAAACTGTCCTATGCTTACTCCAGTGCTAATTAATCTAGAAAGTAGATACATCATCATTTTCAGAGGTATCTGCTTATTTTATCTTTGCATCTGGAAATGATGGAAAGGTTCCAAGGAAATAAGAGAGAGAAAAAGCACAATGAAAAATGTAGAAGGCTGTGACATAAATAGATTTCACAAACATGCATTTTGAAAAACCAGACAAAAATGGGTAGAAAATAAATGAATTAGTCTCTCAGGAAAAACTTTTGAAATCTTATCATCTGGCAGCCATTTATTACCAGGTAGCAATAATCTTTTATTATCGGACTGTTAGATTTTTATAACATTTTTTAAAATGATAGCACCAGAACTGTTGTTGTTCACTGCCACAATAAAATATCTGAGAAATTTATGGAAACTTTTCAATATTCAGAAGGTTTGTGGTCGTAAAATAAAACCATGAAGTAAAGACATGCTGTTGGTAGCTCATAATTTAGCTAAACTTGTAAGAAGGAAAATGTGTTGTAATGAACCAGTTATAGATATTTGCACTCTGGTACAAAGAGGAAATGGTGGTTTGTGTTCAAAAAAAAATTAAACAACAAGGTAAATACATTAATTAAAAATGGCAGAGTAAATCTGAGTATTATAGATCCAGGCAGGAGGTGCTGCTGCACAAGATTAAGTGATTAATTCAGAACTTGGAGTAGTCTGGAAACAGTCAGTGGGTAATGGGAGGAAGGTGGGGGTTATCTTTTTCCTTGCCAGATGATCTGGCAGCCATGATGTGGATGTTACACCATAGAAAAGGTCTGTGTATTTTATCTGGGCTTCCTGGAGCTCAGCTGAGTGTGTTCTAAACTGGCAAGTAATTAATAAGACATGTTCCCTGTGTTGCTTGGGGTCCAGGAAGGTAAAACCTGGCATCCATGGGATGCTCGCTGATCACAGTGGGAAGAACTGCTCTGTCACACAAGCACAGCTCTCTTCCTGAATGGATCCTTTATCATATTCCACGCTGTTGGATCCAGTGCTCAGCTAGGTTGTTAAGCAAAGCTTTTTCTTACTAGCAGCACTTTTAAGGATTTTTAAGTCATTAAGTATAGGAGAAAATTTCTAGCGACAAAAGGTAATTAAGACCATCTACTCATCATCCTAAAAGATTAAATAAGGAGGGAGTATCAATGCTTTTAAAAGGAGGATTTTAAGTAACACTTGTAGCACATCCCGATGTATTGTGAGCACTCGCTTCCTCTGACGAACCCAGCCAGTGAAGTGTTTGCCCCTCCCTGGATCTTTCCCCTGCCTTTCCTTTCACTGTTAACATAATTTGCACTCAAACAACAAGTCCAACAAGGATCACAGGTTTCATTACAACAAGCTCAGCTTCTTGCTGCAGCTGGAGAGATGTTCATAACATAAACTACAGAGAGAGAATCACCTTCAAAGGAAACATGCATCAGAATCAAAGTATTCCAGCAGAGGCCTAGGGTCAAACGATGTTAATGAGCTGCTTTCAATTATTTATAACACAATTAGGGACTGGATTGTGTTTGCCCTGGTTTTGAGATAGGCACCTGAAAATTTGGCTGTGTAAAAGCTAATCAGTTGGGAGGGCCTTGTTTTGGAGGTTTAATATATTTCTTGTAATGATATTGTGTAGAGGTGTACATTTTTGTTCATCCCATGTGAACGTTTGACCAGCTGTGCCTCCTTTTTTTCTACCACTTTCACAAAGTTTAGCTCTTTTTACTAGTTTGAACTTGCAAAACTAAGTAGGGCATTGTGAAAAAGAAAGAAAACTACAGTATCCCTTGTGTTTTAAGAAAGAGATATTTAGACAGCATATATCACGCTGATGTGTGCCATGCATACAGGAAAGAACCTGACCAATGGATTTTTCTTTTTGAACCCTGAAGACTCCTAAACTAAAGTAATTCAAGAGATTAATCTTTCTCTATGCAGCTTGTATGTATTGAACATTATATGTTACTGTCACCAAGTGGGACTTTTTTACGTGCCAGGTCTTTTAATATTCTACAGACCAGAAAAAAATGCTTTCTTTGGTGAAGGAAAAACAGTGGAAGTCAAGAAAAATGTGATTTCTGCTTCACACTAGCACCCATTTCCTTAAAATAATGTGAACCAACCTACCCAAAAACTAAAATTTGAGACCAGTACTACTTTGTAACCTTTTTTTAAAAATATTAATTACTGGACTGCTTTGATCATGAGAAAATCAAGCTAGCCGTGTACAAAGAGAAGATCCAAACATTTGGCAAAGTTCCTGTATAGCATGCAAAACCTTAAATGGATAATACTACAGGAGATTTTAATTGAAATGTGGTAGAACCCACATCTTCTGTGATGCCGTTTTACTTTGGGAAGTAGGAATTACAGACTTCGTGCAATAAACAAGTTTAAAAACCCAAAGACTTCAAGGGACACTGCACTTTATATGAAATAATAATGTGGAAACATAATTGCCCTAGCTAAATATATATTTGTTACCAGTTCAGGCAAGGTTTTCTTAAATTTGTGTTGGTATTAGTAAAATATCTAAGATCTGCTTCAGAAATTGTGTTTACATTCAGCCATTTTATTTAAAAAAAAAATTTAAGCATTAAAAAATAGTGCCATCTTTGACAAGTAAGATGGCTACTCTGAGGCCACCAGCTCAAAAAGTCGTATAAAATTTTTTTTTATTTTCCTAAAGCTTTTAGTTTTATGTAAAGCCCAAGAATGGATGCACCAGAACCACTTAATGCAAAACACTGACACATTCCTAGAAAATGAGTGGGGATTATTAAAGATTTTTTGAGATTTTCTTTTCGTGAATATCCTACTCTGGCTCTAGAAAACTTTCCTAAATATAAGGTATACTCCATGTTATGTTGGCACTGGATGTAAGCAGAAACGATTTGCACAGGACTGAATTGCTTGAGGAATTCTGACTCATGGTGTGCATTGGGCTAAGAATTTTCTAACACCTGGGCTTTTTTTTTAATGTTTCAGAATATCCTGATTTATCCAAACTAGGAAATAGGTAAGAAAAAAAAGCCTTTTCAGATTCAAAGTGAAATCTTAGTTCAGAATCTGGCTGGCTGGGAGACCTTAGAATTTCTGGCTGACCTCTGGTACTGTGTGGGAGGTCAGCACACAGGTCCTTGCAGTCTGAACCAAACCAAACCCTTGATGCATGAACTCCAAAGGGCTGAATGTTTTATTGTCTGATGTACTGTCAAATAAGTATTTTGCTGGATCTGATCAATATAGTGTGAGCACTTCAGTACTCTAACTTCTTTGTCTCATAAATCACTACAGAGGGTCTAATAACTAATCTTGGTGGCCTGATTGCCACCTCTCACAAAAACCAAATTACATCTGAGGGAGTGTAGAAGTGGCTTCCTGAGACCTGGAGGTAGAGCAGGCCTCTAAAATGTAGAATGTTGAGGTATAGGACCCTTCTTTGGGGATTAGTAATGCTATCCGTGCAAGGGAAAAGAAGGAGGTGTCCTTGTTCTGTTCTGCTTCTTGAAGCTTCAGCCACATTGGAAGGTATTTGGGGTGCTAAGTTTAAACTTCATAGTAAGTTATTGCACTTATTTCTTTTTAAAAGAAATCTATAATTCAGCAGAAAGCTTGAAAATTAGGAGCCCTCACTTGGATCTGTACATCTGATACAATAATGCTGTGTAAATTTCTGCAGAGGAGAACCACTAAGACTTTTTCTGTTAAATCTCCTTTCACTGGAAGGCCAAAGAAGGCTAAGATCTGAGCAACACAGAGGTTTACCCTTTAGCAAAATGTGTAGAGAAATCTAGTGGCCAGAAGTTTATATTACAGCTAAACTAATACATATATCAAAATTACCTGGAGAGAAGACTGCTGCATGGTTCTTTGCGTAGGTGCGTTTTCAGCACTCTTGGAATTATAATGACTACGAGGTCATGAAAACTCCTACTCCTGAATAGTCTACTGCTTCTAATGGTTGTTTCTTAAAAGTGTCAATAAAATATATGTACTCCACCCACCCTGACATCTGCCCAAGAAGAAAGGGGGTCTTATTTTCCCCTTCTGGGATTGTAACTACATTGACTGAAGATGATTACATTAGGGAGGGGTTATTTGATAAAATAGCATGTTCCTATCATAACATCATCATAATGCTACCCCTTTGTCTCACTAAATGATTTTTCACGTGCTTATTTCTACATGCCTATTGCTGATTAATGCCCTAGAATGCAAAGGGTTATCATTTGATTTACTGACTGAACCAGCAGCTGAGTTCCATGGAAGGTTTAGCACGCTAAGAGCAGATGGGACAAAGGAGTTATGAAGATACATATGAAAAACAGGCCAAATTACACTTTTCCTGTCTTTGCACTAAGAAGAAACTAGTAGAGATTAATTGTCTGATTCTGTTGTTGGCCTGTTTCACGATCTTAGCAAATTTGTTTACTTTTATGAATTCAGTGTTCCATTTTTACGCTGCATTTGTCGAGGGTTTGCACATGAAGTATGACATAACTTATCGTGCAGGAATCTTCCAGCAGCTTTCAGGTGATAACTTCATATGAGTAAGTTTATGTGAAGGAATTTAATCCTGCATGTACCCTTATAAAGGCTTGGTGATAAAATAATATTATATTAATACTGAAGTCTGTTTTACTTCAAGCAATGTAAAAACAACAAGTGCATTCTGAAAGCAAACACGCAAACCTTTAAGCATAGAAGATCTGATTAAGAGCAAAGGTCTAGTGACTGATAAGAACCACCTTTATTTTGAAAATAGCTTCAAAGAGATTAAATCAATCAGTAATGCAGTTCCACAGGGTATGAATGCTGCCATTAGTTGCTGCTAAAAGTACAACAAAAGTCAAATGCTGAAGTGTTTAATCTCTTCATGTGTCAGATTACAGTTTTTACTGGTGTAAACTGGTATCAGTTTTCCACATATGTTTACTGATTTTCTGCGTTGCTGAAGATGACGCAGCCTGATCAAAAAGTGATAAATCTTCCCAAAGCTTTGAAATGGGTTTCCTGCTCCTGTGAGATGAACAAATCCTAGAAAGATGGATGAAGCAGAATCACTCAGTGGAACTTTTGCCTTTGGTCTGCTGAATTGCAAAGGGTTATGTAAAAAAAGCCCCATGCCATAATTCTTACCTGTAGCTGGTATGTCCAGAAACAAAAGAGCAGATTCTGTGCTCATAGAGGGCAGAAGATGTGTCAAGACATGTTTGAATCTCAATTCAGATTGGTGCTAGCGATCAGTTGCAGCTCATGAGTACCTCATTACTCAAGCTAAAGACTGGAGGGCCAAAGAAGCTCTCGCTGCTGGAGATGGATGTAACTAAAAAAGTCACTGGGTGCTGAACACAGTGTTTTACTGAGAAGACTTGCTGTGGGGCTTAGACTCAAATAAACCACTGGGATTTTTATAGAATTGGACTTTCCCTAAGCTTAATCTTTTTGGAATACTCATCGCCTCCATAATATTCTTAGAACTCAGGATAAGGACATATTTATAGGTATTATAAAGAGACTGTAGTCACCACTCCCTTGTCCAGAAGAATTCTGCTTTGAATACTGATCCATGATATTTTGTTGTTATGAAATTGCTGGGCCAAATACTAAAAAATAATGCAAATTATTAAAGTTCTGGTAAGTTTAACTGATACAAACTGGTATATTTCTACTGACTTTAGAGAAGGAGAAGCAGATCTGACCCACATTAAAACCCTATTCCCTTTGTTTTGGCTGTAAAAGGAGAGGGTTTTTCGGACACATCTGCATTACTTATAAAAAGCTGATGAGCATATCTGGAGAGAAATCAACCTCTTACTGTATTGCAGTTCTGGATTTTCTTTCTTTAGGCTGTTTCCTAGTGTTGGTGTTTGCTGGAGATCAGGTGATGTTCCAGTTGTTATGATTAATACTTTTAAATGTGACAGGTCAAAGCTCAAAGTATTGATAGAGTACATTTACACTTTTCAAATTCTTCTTAAATGAACAGTCATAGCCAGAGGAAGTATTTTGTAATAGCATTTTGTGCTCTGGAAAAGCACCAGTCAGCAAGGTTTCATAATCTTTGTTAAAATAAGATACTTAGGTTAATTCTGATTCAGTTCAATTATTCTGAAGATTTCTTCTCATTTAAAATATTGTTGTGAATGTGAAAATAGAGGACAGGTTTATCTTAAAAGTTTTCCCTTTTTAAGTGTCCACTTTAATTCTGGAGTGAAATCAAGCATGGCCTAAAAAAAAAAAAAAAAAGGAAACAATAATACTGAGAACAAAGCACTCAGAACAGAATATCTAGTTTTTGAAAAAGAACTGTTAATAAAATGCAAAAATTTTCCATTGTTAGCTTCCCTAAAAATTATATATTGAATTAAACCCTGTGTTTCCTGCTTTAGAGAAACAAGTAGCTTCTGTTTAAGTCAATTAGCAGGGAAACGCACTAGGGAATATATTTCCTACACTACTTTGTTGTGCCTTAGAGAGTGAAACATAACTATAAGACCTTTCTTATTCTGTGTTAGTAAACTCTGTTTAGAAGTGCATGGAGAACAGAGAGCTGTCTGGTGTATTAAAGTAGAAATGGGAACCTCAAGTTGGGGGAAACAGCCCTGCATTGATTCATGCAAATGAAAGCTTAATTGTCTGGAATCCTCTCTTCGATTTTATGTGGGTCATTTACAATATTGCATAAAATGCTGATAATTCTTAGTATTTAAACCAGGAATAATAGCTAGATGGGCCTTTAATTTCTTCCTTCACCTGTGGCTGTCAGGATTACTTCCATCAAAGTTTTGCTCTTTTTCTATATTTCTCTGGAAACCTCTTGATCTCATTGCATTAGTCGTCTCCCTCCCTCAGTTAAATTCTTCATGTATTCCTATCTGATACTAATTTGCTCCTCTGGTTCAATGTATAGTCAAGAGAGTAATTTATTCATCTTCAACAGCACCACTGAAATCACAGAAGCACTTGATGCCCTGATTTATTGAGGCACTTGAGGTCAGTGCCTAAAGCATGTGCTAAAAATGAAGTAAATGCCAGCCTGGCCTCCAAAGGATTAGTCACCTGCAAAATGGTTTGCAGGGTCCTTAAAAATATGAACTTGTGGAACAGATTTGCTGCTGGGGTAAGGTTAGTGCAGCTGTTCTGGAAAGCTGAATGAGGCTGAAAATGCTTGCAGTGGAATTACAGTGAGTCTGCACTAGGCCTTTCCCTCTTTTTCTGTCTTGTGCCATGCTGTTACACTGTCATGTGTAAAAATAGAAATCAAAAGTTAGAAAAATGTTTCCGTCATTTTAATTGTTCAGATGCCATTTGGGGTTCAACAGGACCAATGGCACCTCAATAAGAAACTAGATTGTTGTAGCATATCTTTTTTTCTTTTTTTTTTTTTTTCTGTTTGATTTAGTGGGGTCATACTGTCATGCTCTATTGCATTTGCTTGGGAACAGGACATCTGTGGTGTCACTGCTTAGGAAAACAGCAACTGCAAATTGAATGAGACAAAACTTAGGTGCCCAAGGATTGCAGGTTAAAGTGGTTTGTATTAGGAAACTACAGAGAAAGAAACTGTGGAGAAAATAGAAATTTTTCTGTTGAATCTGGTTTTTTTTTTCACTATGACAATGAACTTATTTTTCCCTTTTCCTAAGGAAAAAATGTGTTACATTCCTTTTGTTGTCATCGTTTATTGTTCCTTATAAAGGTGGCCCTCTAAGTCGTGTGTTGACTATGAGAGTACATTCTTGCAAGCCAGCTGGCAAAATTTTTGAAAAGTTAAAGATCTACCTTAAATGCTCTATTCTGCATGAATTCACAGTAGCTATAGTGTGTATCTTTTTTGCAATTAAAACTGTAAAACTAATCCGATCACACTGGACAGATTGCAGACTCTTCTGCAGTGCTTTCTGCAGATATTTGAAACATTCTCTTTGTGAATTCTGTTTAAGATTGCTCTGTTTAGGGGCAGCTTTATTGCATTTCAGAAATAATATCCTGTAAAATGGCTGTAACAAGGTATTTTATCTGGAAGCCCATTGTAGGTTTCTTATTATGAGTTTCAAGCTTCTGCAACAACAAAAGGGTTCTTATTCAAATTTACACTGTTGCATTCATTCCTCTAATAGCAGCATTCTATCATATCAGCCTAAAAATAGGCAAACAGTTGCATGGAGTACTTGTTATTCATCCTTGATAGTTTTTTTTTTATTTTGTTGTTAGATATCAGACTTTCAGGTAGTCATATGGAGTATTTGCATCAAATACAGAAACAAAAAAGTAGTTTCCTCTGAGTATACACATGCTTTCTATCTGTGCTTCCTGGGGATATAAAAAGTTACTGGTTTAGTTACATTGGTCATTTTTATTGCCTTCCTGAAGACAATGGAAATTGCACAAGGCTCCATATGAAACTGTCTCCAAGTGTAAATTACATCTATGGTTTAGTCTGTTGTAAATAGAGAAGAATGTACTCTTAGATAATAAATCTTTTTTGTGTATATCAACAAGTTGTCTATTTTTTTCTTCCTAGATACACCTTTAGTTAAAATCATTTCTTCCAATTCATGGCCTGAAGAAGGACAATCTATAATTTTGACTTGTGAATCCAAAGGAAAACCAGTGTAAGTGATTACAACAAGTAATATGTTTTTTGTTATTTTACTTATTCTGCTGTGACTGCAATCCTCAGCTGCAGAAATCTGCTGGTTTTGTCTCCTCCTGGGGTGTAAAGTACTCTCTGGTATAGAAAACCCCTTGAAGCCCATCTTCATTAAGTGTCTATAGAAGATTGGTCTTTTACTTTGTCATCTATTTTAGTTTTCAGGAAGAATTCCAGCTGTGAGGGTTTGGTTTTTTTCCAGTCAGGTATATCAACCTGAAAGGCATGCAGGTTTAATCAATCTCTGTTTACATCATTGGATTGATGATAGAAGAGAAAACACCTCATGAAAATCTTCCTACATCAACTCCTTCGAAAAAATGTAGTGAACTTTGGCTGCCATTTGCAGGGGGATTTGAAGTTTAATTATATGTGAAAGTTGGCAGCCTGTTTCTACCAGGATTTGGAAAGGTGTAGCCTGCTTTAAGAATATAATTTTTTTTCCTTGGGAATTAACATCTTTTCTATAAATATATTTAAATACGGATCTGCAGAGGTTAACCCTTGCACAGAATCTACTACTTAAATAGATTTCACTCTTGAAAACAGTATCTTCTCAGAGGAACTGTTACATATTTACTCATAAATATATATATATAAATAATTGCTTAATATTAAGGTGATATGAATCAAGTTTCTTAAATATTGACCTTCTGCTCAGAAGATCAATATATAGTGTAGTGATGATACACAGATTTAGAATGCTCTTAAAAATGGTAATGGAATAATATTTTGGATCTAGAAAAGGTGCAAATTGCATGACAAAAATCATGTCACTTATGGGTGAATTTCTCCCTGGTGTAACCTTAGTGACTTTATGGAATTGCTTTATGTAGGATTCTGAAGTCAGATTTAGGTCAAGTAAGGCATTTAAGTCCAAAATTTCTATTTTGAAAAGCTCTTCTGAGTTATGTGTGGCATAAATTGAATTCTGTAGGTACTTTTCTTTTTTTATATTATGTGCCTCCATCATTTTAAAGCAACTCCTCCATCCAGATCTTGACTGGGCTGAGCAAGTGAGCACCTGGGTCATGCTTCTGCTCTGCCTGAGACAACAAAACACTGGAAGTCCACCTAATTATTCTGACCGGATACTCAATGCAATTGGTCTTCTGTGTACCTGTGTACTTCTGATGTGTTTGTGTTTCTGGGAAAAATACTTCTGTAGGTAACACAAAAATCCACTGTGAGCCATCTCATGCTTTTATAATGTTCCTGAAGGAGAAGGAATTATCCTTTTACCTCATATCCCTTGAGCATTCCCTTGGATATGAGGATCTAGAGTCTGTTTCCCCTTTATTTTCAAATTCTGCCAAAGATGTGCAAGTGCTTAATTTTAGGAAAGAGGTCAGCGCTGATTGCCCTGAGTGCACCATTGGCTGGGTGTTATTCAGCATTTTCCCTGTCTCAGTTTTTCCTCATGGCTTAACAGGTGACAGCTATGTGTGAAGTGCCCTCTTTGGCTTACAGACTTTGAGGCATTCTAGCCCCACTCAGCTCCTCACTCACCAGCAGGATCAGGGAAATAATCAGAGGAGTAAAAGTGAGATACCTTGACATACACAATATTTTCTATTTGGTGCACATAATATTATAGACATATTTTATGCCATTAGGAGGCACTAGTTAGTAATTAGAACAGAGCTTCAATTAAGGTGTTTACTAATTAATTTTTTCATTCATTTTAAATAAAACTCTGTTCTATCCTTAAAGGATTCAAATGCAAACCTTACATGTGATTTTGAAAGGGCAGCCAAAAAAAAAAAAACCTTCACATCACAGAATTATCAAGACAGGAGACCTGTATGTGGCAGCCTTTGGGGCACAAATATTTTGCCAATAAATGCACTTCTAATTGTCCAGGCCACAGGAACTGCCAACATCAGCTGCTCTGTATTGCTTCATTAGGTCAGTCTTTCATGGCACAGGGCCAATAATAAATAGGCATCCCCCTGGGAGCAGTTTGCAGTGGCTTAGCATGAGAAACAGGAATGCCAAGCTCCCAACCTGCACTGTGAGTACAGCTGGCTTGGAGAGAGAGAGAGGAATTGGAGAGGTCCACAGAGCCCAGATATGTCAGTGTCACAAGGTAAGTGATGAACTGGGGGCTTCATGGAGAGCTCAGAGCCAGCCGTGGTCCTTCATAGCCCTTTGCACACTGTGGGTTAATTTCTATATACTTCATGTGACATATGCAACAGCCTCTCCTGGTTTCCTGTAGGCAGCACTGAATCACACCAGTAAATGAACACTTAGAGGTACAGTTCTTGTGCATCCCAGAGCAATTTTCACGAGCTTCAAAATGACATTTGAGATGAAAACTGAGAAAGAGTAAAGCCAGGTGGTGGCTGAGGTGACATTGATGATACCGGTAGCTGCTGCTGAGTAATTCTTTCCCAAGAGGGAAAAGCAGGATGAGGCTAAAGCTAGAATGTACTTACACCATCTTACAGCTCATCACAAGCCCTTCCTGGAAGGGATTCTGTCCTTCAGACTGTGTGCCTCACAGTTACCCAGATTAGATGTTTCCAATCTACAACACAGTCCTGAGGAAAAGGCCTTCCTAACTCACAGCCCTGAAGTAGGAAATGGGAGGGAAGACTTGCTCAGACTTCCTCTGGGAAATCAACTGCACTCTGCATCTCCTGCTGAACCAGCATCCTCCAGGGATACAGCAGAGGGACAAAGAAAAACTGCACTAGGTGTTAGATCTGGGCCCTGCTGAGGTTTCACAATTTAGGGTATAAGATTTCACTTGGCCAGTCATTAGCCATGACTCTGGACAGGAGAAAAAATGTCCTCAGACCCTTGGATGTGAGCGGCATCAGTTGTCACAGTGTGTGAGGTGGGCTGGGATTATCCCAGCCTCTGAGGTTTCCAGTTGCTGTGGATGGGTTCATGTCACCCCACAGTTGTGCTCGTGGTACAGAGATCCCAGGGTTGGAACAGGGATGCTGAGAGTGGGCTAAGGGGGAGAAGAGAAGCTGGGGGCATGGGAGAGGAGGTGGAGAGGAAGATGGAAATGTGATTCAGTGAGGCAGCATAGGAGGGTCTAAGACAGACTGCACTAATTCTGTAACTGTGCTGTTTTACCTCTCTGCTCGTCACTGGGAGGATGAGCACAGCTCTGACTCCAGTCAGACCCTGTGCTTGTTTCTGTTACTTTTATGTAGCAGCTAAAAATGACCTTCTTTTGGGTCAGCACTGTGTTGCTGCTGCAAAGTGTGATGATACCAATAAAAAGAGCAGGCCAGGTTTCCTGCCTGTTCTCTGGTGGCTTTGCTGTGGCAGGCCATGTGGGTTTGATGATGTTCTGATCCAATTGTGTAATGCTTTGGGCACCAGCTCCAGGAAGCAGCACAAGGATGGTGTTTGGAATATTGTATGCATAAATCTATGACATTTTCAATTAAAATTTTCTGTTGATGCAAAGGTAAAAAGGAAATATATTCATCAGTTTACCAAACATGACTCACTATAGGAGTATACCCTATTATCTGTGATATTTTAAGGGAACTTGAGATATAGCATTTGTGAGGATTTTGTCCAGCTGATAAATGCCCAGTTGGTAGAACAAATTTAAGAACTGTCTTTTGGATGACTTTGAATAGGTGTATTTGTGTTAGCTTAGTCCTTCCTTTTGCAAGATTCAGTCACTGGTTTCTTCACCCTGTTGACAATTTTGATAATATTGATGTCCAGGGTTGTGTGGTTTGGGGTTTTTTTTCTCCAAAGCGCGGGTAAAATGTATTTAGCTATCTCTCTGCATAACTTAGGTCAAGACACTCTGTACTTGATTCACTATTCAACAGCATTCCGTTTTTGGAGGTACCATTGTGTAGCTTCAAACCAAATTGAATCTCTTGTGTTTTCAATTCTTAGCACTGTTTTGTCATCCAGTGTTTTTGACTGGATCCCTGGACTGTTGTCAGTCTGTAACATTTTAATCACTGAGCTTGCCTAATATATCTGTAAGGTGTTGGTGAATCTTCTTAATTTATTTATTCTTTTAGCGTAATGTAGTTTTACCAAGACTTTGTTTATTTTCCAAGGAAGGAAATGCAGTTAAACTTCAGAAACCGTAGGCATCCTTTTTATGCAATGTCTAGACTTTTCTCAAGTCCTGCTGGCTGACAGTATTTTGACTATTTTAAAATAAACATGAGATAGCTGTAAAAAATATAAAAGGTAAAGAGCAAAATGATCATTTGCAGTCATCTGTGCTTACAAATTTTTTTAAAAGCCAGTGTTTTCTTACTGCAAGCTGTAACTTCTATACACTGTTGTGTCTTAACTATATAGTCTAGTGGCTCAAAACTGTCCCAAAAGTAAATTCAAAACTGACCCATAATGAAATAAAGTTTCAATATTTAATATTCTTAGTCAGTACTCTCATCAAAGCATGCATGAAATAAGTGAATTTTTTAAATCAGTGTCATTTCAGGAGAAAGGACGTCAAAATATAATGGAATAATTAGGGCACAGGAAACAAAGAGAGAGTTAGCTGTCTCCTGTGTGCTTTAGAGAAATGTCTTTCCATTCCACGCAGCTCAGGGGAATCATAGTACAGTTGGTTGACTAATGTAAAATGAATATTTGGCCTTGTTTGAGATAAATAGGGAAGATTTTTATTTCAGAAAACTCACATAGGTATCATTAGTTAGAATAACATTATTTGTGAGCTCATGGAAGTTATAGAGAAAAGCACAATCAATAACAAACACTAATATATACAGAATAATATAAAGTATGGACAAATAAACATTTAAATGTAAGAAAAGGTGTTTACATTTAATAATGAGTGCACACCAAAGAACCAGGCTTGGGCTATAAAGTCATTGTAAGCAATGTGTGTGGTATCTCCACAGAATGTCCTGTCTTTTTTATCATCTGTTTGAAGAAGACTCCCTTGAGTGAGACAAACATTTTGCAAAGGCTGGTAGAAACAAATACTAATGGTAACAGAGAAAGACACACCACCATTCTGTCATAGAACCCAGACAGTGGCTGATTCATTTGAGAAGGACCTGACAGGGCTCTAGGTGAGACAGAAAAACCAGTGAATGGAGTGAGCTCATATCCAGTCATCTGAAAGCAGCAGAGCCTGGATTCAAACTGGTTCTAGTGAAACCTGCTGTTAGCCACAGCTCCCAGGTTCTTCTCAGCTTAGGTGCTGGATTTTACATCCTTGCTGAGGTTCTCTGCCTCCCATGAGGGACCTGTTCACCCATTCCTCCAGTCCACAGAAACCCCCCTGAACAGTGGCCTCCCCTCAGATGTATCAGTACAGCCAGCTTAATGAACACATTCCATCACCTCTGCCAGGTCTTTGGCATTAAAGAGTTAAACAGGACCCGGGATAGACTCCTGTAGAATTCTGTTTTTAACCAACTCCTGGGTAGAGTGTTCCTTCAGCTCCATCAGTGGTCCAGCTGCTCTTTCACCCTTTGAGTGGCACACACATCCAGATGACAGTGACATCCCAGCCTAGGTACTATGAATGTCATTGGAGACAGTCACCAAAGACTTGCCAGAGCCAAAGCAGACAACACACACTGTCTTCTTCATCTGCAGATCCTGCCATTTCTGCAGAGTTTTCATGGTTGGTAGTTGAAAAAATTATAGAAACATCTATCTCGTCAATCATTTTCTCACAGGCTCAAGGATGAAAGAAATAGCAGAAAATCTCTTCCTTCCTCTGAATACTTACCTGAGTTCAGACTTTGAATGAAAGTCAAAAGACATCTGAACCTAAGGAAGGCATTTTGAGAAATACTAGAAGGGATACATTTGGATTTCCTGCTTTTCTTTGTTTGACAAGAAACAATATAATGATTTTCTTCCTGAAAACTGTGGCAGGATATAACCTTTTAAGAGGATTCTTGACTCCTTCAGTGGAACAGTAATTATGAATGGTAGCTATGAATGATCTGTATTTCTTATTTGATGCATGCCCTCAGAAGAGAGAATTAAAGGAGTTCCTTTGTACTGGTCATATGTGGGGTTTTTTTGCCATAGTGTCTGAGAACTTAGCAAATATTTAAATGTTTTTACCACACCTTTGTATCGTTAGATTATTCAGTTGCCTCGAACTTGCAGCTGGGAAGTGAAGCAGGAAAAAGTTCTGCGTTCAAAATTGACAAACAGGTGATGTACCTAAAATTGATCACAGTCCCTATTTTCCCAAGAGCATTTGGAGTGACACAGCATCCCACTCAGGAGATAGCTCATCCTTGGTTTGAATTGTAACAGTGAGTTCTTAGCACGCCTACAAACCTGTGCTCAAGAGTGAAATCAGAATCTAGGGCAGAAAATTGCGGAAACCCACTTGACATTCAGCCTTTGACGTTTTTGTGTAAGCAGTTTGCCAGTATTGCTTTGAAACTGCATCCTAATGGCAGGCTTAGACTCTAAATCATTAGTCTAATGGCCAGCCTTTTGTCCATGGACAATTTTTTCTGTCCTGCTTTGACATGATGCACTTCCCAGCTTCTCTGGCAGGTGAGACGGAGGTTCTGTAAGAAATTATCTCATTTTCTACATGGATTTTATTCACTGCTCTCTGGGTTTGTGCTGTGAATAACTAGCAGCCTAGAAAGGAATGCTGGTATCAATTCTGCCTATATGAATTATCATAATGAATCTGGAAAGGCATCCATGTTTCTGTGTTTATAAATCACTGTGTAGAATGAATCCATAGCCCAAACTTGGATGCTCGGGCAGTATCAATAAATACTAATGATTTGGAAAATTGGATGGATTTGTTCATATCCACGATGAAATATTACTCTTGCAAAACATGAGCGTGGTATCAAAGTGTTTCTCCCTTAAGCTTGATACACATTTGTGCATAAGAAATCCTGAATTGTAACAGTCTTTTTCCTGGTTTCTCTGGAAAGGTTTCTCCACCTACAACAGAAATCAAGAAATCAAGTAAGTGGAAAAAAAAAAAAAAAAGGGAAGCTAGTTACTGCTAGTTACTGGAGTTCCACTGCTTTATGTTTAGGTCTTTGTCTCAGCAGAAAGGAGGATGGTTTTGAACAAAACTGCAGTGCATTTAACAAGACAGGGGCCTCCCTAGTGTTCTTTGCCTTGATCCCAGATTTAGCATCAACTGAAATATCCTTATCTGACTTATGCCTCCTGAACACTCTGAGTTTACAGTGAAGTTTCCAGGGACACATGTCACACGCAGCTTTGGGCAAGGTTCTGTAAATATATGCTTGAATAAATTCCTACATATACAGGATATATTGTATCTGTGATATAGACTTGGAGAAAGGTAAGAAACCATCCTCACAGTTCTCCTGTGTTCCCTGTCACTGAGAACAGCTCTCAGGATAGCTCAGGCTCTCCTGCTCCTGTCTTTTGTCTTGCTCTCTGTCCATTCCAAGTTGTCTTTCTTTGAATTTGGCTTGTTCAGCAGTTAGAGCGAGCCTGTCTTCTACAAATACACCGGGTATCTCTGTCCTGTCTGTCTCTTCACCCTATTTGAGTCTCTTGAAATGTTCCTACTTTGTCTTTTTTTTTTTTAAACAGTGCTTTTTCATCTCTGTATCTCTATCCCGTTTAGGTTCTCTGTATGGCTTTTTTCTGTTTGGAGAAATGTGAGATTCTGTTTCTCCAAAAGGAACTTATTCTATTTGAGTAGGTGATTGTTAACTCAAACCCAGCCTCCTGTTAATTTGATCTGATAGGATATGTCCCATGTCAGCTGATGTTAATCACCCTGCATCCTGTGGTTATTGTCAGCCACAGAGAAATGTCTTCTCATCAGCCAGACTTGTAAGTTAAGCACCTCCATTCTCCACCCACACAGGCATGTAGAAGCGTGTATATAAAGAAAGTTTTATCGGTATCAAATACATTTCAAGCCCTTCCAGTCAGGAAGGTAACTAGAAAATACATCATGTGCACGCTGTGTGATCAGTGACAGAAGTGACAGAAGTTTTGTGGATTGGAATATATTATTATATATTAGTATACTAAATAACTCTTAATATCAGTGAGCATTTCCAGTATCCGAATTCTTTGTCCAGTTTGTTTTTAAAACAATTCTAGCTGATAGTCACTGATGCCAGCCCAAATCCCTGCTGAAGTCAAACTTGGCAACGTTTGCCAGTACCTCGCCATCATTGCTGCAATTACTTTCTTTGGATAGTAGACCAATTTTTAAATTATTGTAATTTTGAAGGAGTTCATGCTAATGATACCTCCTGCCTTGATTTTGTACATATCTATTATATGTTATATTTAATGAGTGCTCATTTTCAGTAAAATGTTCTAAAATCTTATGAAGAATATCACTTGAATTGTAGGAAAAAATCTGCATGGTGAAACTTTCCAGATAGGTAGCTTGTCTTTGCAGGAAAAAGCCAATTATTTTAAAGGATTGTGTAAATATTCAACTTGAGACTTCCTACACCAATATTTCATTGACATTACACCTCCACTGTGGAATTATGCCATGATGTAGTAGGTAACACATTATGAAACAGGTAGCATTTTTGCTGAGTTATATGCAGCATGTATATTCAGTAGATTAAATTTCAGTTTGTATTAAACATCCTGTCCTTCTGGGAGCTTGTATCTTCTTTTCACAGCTGGGACATTCTACACTTTTTTGTAATTTCTCCCCCCCGCCCCCCCAGTATTTTGCAGAGGGCAGGGAAATTGGTGTTATAAAAAGTGTGACACAAAAAGAAGCAGGTGGGAGCATTAGTGGCTGTCTGAAAATTACACTTTACAATAAAGCTTCCTGCAGTGCTTAAGAACTTCCCCTTTGGTGTTCTGTAAAATGATCACATTGCCTAATAGGCTCAATTCAATAATTGCTTTTCCTCTTTTTTAAGCATCCCTTTTTTGCAGTGTTTACCCATAAAAGTGCAGAAAGTACAGTATGAAAAACAACGGCACGCAGCATTTTTAGTGCTCGTTAAATCCATTTTGCATGTGTATGGCTTTTGAAATAATTCTTTTCCTTGCTCTCAGGTGGAAACGCGTTCTAAAATAAAAAAGGCCCATGAAATAGAATAATAGATAAAATTGAAATACAGAGGAGGTAATTCTTACTTAGTACTAGACTACAAGTTAAAACACGAGAAAGAAGTTTTGGGAGAGGATGTGACGTTCGGCCTTTTAGATACTTCAGTTTGTGTAGACAAGTGTTTAGCTGCAGTTACACATAAAATTACAGAGTTTTTGAATCAACACTAGCAGTAGAACACCAAAAAAATACACATTAGTATAACTTCTTCAGTGCAAATCATGCTCATTATGTTTCACAGTTCTGGAATATGTGTAGCAGATGTTATGTGGAACCCCCAGTGTCATGGGGAGCACCAGCCCATTGAATAGCTGCATTTTTACCCCACATTTACAGCCACAGAGTACCCTGAGAACCTGCATGTGGTGTAAGCTAGCAAGGTAAAACGCCGTCCTTCTAGAGGAGATGAACACTTTGGTGAGCATAACCTCAGGAAAAATGGAGATGACAAGATAAATGGGGTTGTGGATATGTCAGGCATGACAGTAAACAGGTAAGAGGAATAACAGATTGTGTTAAGTTATTATTAGTGTAACAAATTATTCATTGTTTGGTTGAGGTAGTGTTTGACTTTCTGTTGCAAGGAAGACCTTGGAGATTTCTCAGACCTGAGTTTGGCTGGTTAAAAATGAAATTTCCACATCCATACTACTTAAAGCACAGTAGTAAACCAGTTTCAAAACTGACATTATTTAAGAGCTGAGGAAAGACTGAGCTTGTGATTTGCAGTCTTGCACTGGAGAGCACGCTCCAGAGCGTGCTCCTCCAGGGGCTGCAGGGCAACCCCCTGCTCCTGCACCTGGATCACCTCTTCCCATTGTTTATTCTCGCTTAGAAACATTGGATTGGTCCCTTTTAGGATGAAATTGTAAAGACTTACCAAGGTTTAAGAAGTGCTGGTGGGATGGACTGTGTTATCCCTGCAGTAGGAGGGGGTGTGGGTGTCTCTGCGGGATGGTGGGAGGGAGGTAAGTGGGAGACAGATCAGTGTTTCTACTTTCTATTGCTTTTTTATTATGATTTTTTGGTGGTCTTTTTACGTTTGTGGGGATTTTGTTTGGTTTTTGTTTTGTTTTTACTTTCTATTGCTCTCAAATATCCCCAACCTACCTTTCTACCTCATACACACAATTTTGAGAATGCTCCAAAGGGAGTCACAGACTGAAGGAGCTCTCAGCACCATCTTCATTCAGCTCATTCTTTAAAAAGTATTTACTTGCTGTTTGCACCTAGAGGCAAAAAACAAAGTCTGGGCAATTATATGGTAATCAACATCAAAAAGAGGAACTACATAAAAATGAAGATTCTTGTTAAAAAGGAGCTATAAGGGGCAACTAAGACAATTAAATCTTTTCCAGGCAGCCTGAGGACTATGTTAGAAAAAAAAAGAAAAGTGTTTAGAACCAAGGGGTCCATACATATCACCTAGCAGAATCCCTTGAGAAGAAGAAGTTGGTGAGGCTAAACAGAAGAGAAATCAAAGTAATAAAAAGGGTGAAGCTGTAATTTGAAAAGCTGAAGTTGTTTTCCAAAGGAAAGGCAAGATTCTTAGATCCTGGCAGATTAAATATAAAAATTCAGTAAGCTAAACCACCAAAAAAGCAGGGGGAAAAAACGTATTTGAGGAATAACTAGAAAAGAAACATGAAAATAAAAGGGTTTTTTTAAATTAAATAATTCATAGTTTGTCAGTACATTTTTTAAGATCAGCTGAGAATCTGGGTTTAAAGGGAAGCCAGATGAATTTGCTACATCCATATTTTCTGTGGCAGGAAACTGGGTACGTTACAGACTGATTCCCTCTTTTCTGAGGTGCTCACCAGCAAGATTTAAATGGACTGTGGAGGTGGTTGTGGAACAAATAGGCAAAATGAGCAGCATGAAGTCAGCAGGACCAGAAGGTTTTACCCTGGCATTCGAAGGGAATTCAAGGATGAGATTGATGAATTATGAACTCTGACAGGAAACTTAATGCTTAAAACCACCTGGCTAGCTCAGGATGACAGAGAAGAGGAGAAATCCCAGAATGTGGATATCTGTAGAACTGACATCTGAGCTTCTTAAATACTAAAATTTATAAAAAAAGACTAGAATTAGCAGACATCTGAAAAAAGACGAAGTTCCATGGGGTTGGAATTCCTTTTGCAGAGGGAAAAGCTTATTTTATAAACATTTTTTAAACAATCCTTGAAGGGCACAGCAAATACACCTTGTGGTGGCCTATTTGGTATAGGAGGGAAACATTATGGATGTTTCCAAAATTGTAAATGGTACAGAGATAGTTGTTAAGGACTGCTGGTTCATTCCCTCTACAAATAGAAGTGTTTAAGGGTAAGTTAAACAATAAGAACCAGCTTTGTTGCAAAGCAAGGACATAATTTTTCATAAAATGACTGGTAGACTTTGGGAATTTGTTGTCAATGGATATGACAGATGGTGAAAATTCACAGTAATTCAAGGGAAAACTGCCTAAGTTCATGAAAAGGCAGGTCCTTAAGGTTTACAGAGTGTTTTTAAACTGTGCTTGGTATCAGAAATGCCCGAGACCTGTGCTTAGCCTGTTCCCTAGACATCTGCTTATCACTGGTGTTGGAGATAAGGGACTGGGCTAGCTGAACCTTTTGTCTGACTCAGTACAGCTGTTCCTGTGCTGCTAAGCATTGAACATAGGCTGTTGAGGCTTGCTGGGACTAGATGCTAATGGAGCTGGATCCCATGGAGAGCTTGAGGATATCTCCTTTACAGTGCTAAAATTATTACCATGAAGTTACTAATGAATAAATTTCTGTGTGAGAGAAGTTTGTGTGAACTAAAGCACTGCCCTCTGTCTGGAGATAATAACACATTTGGGAAAAGAAAAGCAAACTTCTCTAAGTAATGTTTGTCTCTCTTTCCCTTTACTGTATTAACCATTTCATAAGTTATTTTTAGATGCAAAAGAAATTGACACAAACCGTGGTATAAAATTTAGCTCTGAAATACAAATAATCGTAAGTTCCCAGTATATTATTATTAGGATATCATTATATTATCTTGAAAGCATAAAGCATTTTATTATTCATTATGACTTTATACTGTGTGCTTCAACATCAGCTTTTTTGACACTGGTGACAAAAATAACTGAGGTACAAAAATTTTATGGTGTATTTTCATTCCTTTGGGTAGCTCCTAATATATCCTACAGCTCCTATAAACTGCTGTATATAGCAACAAATATTTACTTGCTGAGAAGACACAATGCAACAGAAGATCTTAGAAATGTCATTGCTATGGCTAGTTATTAACAGCTTCTTATCTGGTGAAAAAAAGGATATTTTGCTTCATCTTCCAAACTTCACGATGTTCTTACATGCATTGAAAGTCAAGAACTGCATACCTTGGTTAATGAGGGTTGGTACTGAAGTCCTTGCTTGTCATCCAAGGTGCAGCACTGGTGCTTTTATCAGCTCTCTGGGTGTTGTCACTGCACCTCAAGTGCAGGAAGGAATTTTAGTTTAATGAGGCTTCTCCTTGACTGTGTCTTACATCAACAGCAAATGATTTCAAACAAGTAGTATTTGGACAAGCAAATAACTGTGAATGAGATTTTCAACTGTTTACTTAATGGGAAAAGCGGAAATGAATCAGCCACTCTTCATTTTCCTCTTTGATTCTCGTGCCAGGAAGCATTTGACCTTAACTCAGAAAACGCAGCTGGCATTTCTTAGATGGGATTTCTCAGCCTATTGTAATAACAGAGACAAAGTTTCCTCTGAATGTTGGGACACAATGAAGGCAAATTCAAAACAGTGCAAATTAGGCATGCGAACATCCTTCAGTGTGGCAGCCTGAAATATCTAAGCAGTTGCAAATCAGGACTTGTCAAAGGGGAAAAAAATCTCGTCATGATGTTTGCTCATTAATTCCATGATATACCCTTCAGACCTCAACTGGCATTGAGGATATGACCAACAGATATATGCAGGTTAATGAAAAAGAGAAAGAGAAACTGAAAATGTGGTGTGGCAGCGGTCACTGCCTGCTTCTTGTTTTTTGCAGTCCCCACCATTATCTCTATGTGGTACTTGAGCATAACCTGTGTAAACCAGGCTAGCTTGAGAAAATGTGCCTTTCTTAATCCTGTGATAGGAAAATGTAAAGCATTTAAAATATGTGGTGCTGAAGCTCCTTCTGCTATTTTCTCTCTGTTACTTCTGATAAATCAGTATTTTCCCCAGTGCTTCCCCAGCCAGGAGGCCAACATACTAGAAACATCGTTTACAGTATGCTTGCAAACTGGTGTGAAGAGACACGGTGTTATAAACAGTTCTGAGGATGTGCCAGATGAGAAGATGTTATTTTCCTCTGTTTTATGACATATGCATAGTAACTAAGGTGTGCACATCCTATCATTATGCTTTGCTGCAGCTTTCCTGTCCCCAGCAGTACTTTATTAACATTAAGAACAGAGTTCCTGGTTAATCCCAGTAATTTTCAGCAGCCATTCCGATGCATCCACTTGAGCACCATATTATCTTAATACTGCTGACATTTGCATGTCTTTGAAATGCATTTTTTCTCAGATATTGTCCATTTAATCCACGGCAGTTTCCATCATCCTTTGTTCTTATAGTCATGCTTTACTTAACAGCTGATGAAAAAGAATAATCTACTAATTTCTCAATAGCTCTTAAAGGTTAAGAAGGAATCAACAAGGAGTAAACAGCAGCATAAGAAGCCCAAAGATTTAGCTGTTTGAATGCTGACTACATAATTAGAAATATATAGGACTAGAATTATAGTGAAACCAGGCCATTAGGATTTCAATATTTAATCAACAATTTTTCATGAGAATAAAATTGTTACATGCCATTTATCATTTCAGCTGCACCCTGACAGGAAAGAAAAAGCCTTTAGGAACAGCGATAAAATATTTAAGGAAGGTGTGACAGTAATTCTTTATATTCACTTGTTTGTGTACAGTTTCTCCTCTCTTCCCTTCCCTGCTCTTATCTGAGAGTGTAGGTCTTAGCTTATGAGACTGAAAGGAAAGGGATTTGTCTTTGTAATTTGCACATCAATATATGGCACCAGTCCCAGGCAGAACAGGGGAAGGGCGTGTGTTACCGACGTGCTCCAGTGCTGATCCAAAGTACTTTCAGCTCCAGAATTTTAAAGAAGCTTTCAGGGAATCAATGTTTTTCTGTGAGTGGACCTCAGTTCTTTTCCTGTGAGAGGTTGCCTGGCCATCAGTGTGGGTCTGGGCTCTGCTGGATTTCCGTTCTCCAGATGAGGAGGTAGCTTCATGGAGCCCGCCTTCCCCTACTGCACCAGTAAGGAAAATGCACCTTCTAGAGGTCTCCATCCCTTTGCTTTCTTGCACAATCTCCTAAAAACAAGGCTGTCACTTGTCCTTAATTACTTATAGGTCATTAAGGATGTCTTATCCATTGCCTGTGAGAGCTGCTGAACAACAGCACGGCAGATGATGTGTTGTGCATCCACCTGCACAGGTCTGGCCCTATCAGGCCTTCAGTACAAGAATTCTGATACAAAACCAGCATCTTTGCTACCTTGTAGGAATTGCAAAACACCTTATCTACTCTGTGGCTGCGTGCAGGCCAACCTGCAGATGTTTCCTGTGAAGAGTTACCTACTGCTTTGTCCTTGAGCTGTTGCCAGTTAGCTCACAGTGGCCATCACTCCTGCAAGGCCTCTGCTCCCCAGCAAGTGAGGCAGGATTTATGACACAAGATTGTTTAATGTGGTTTTTTTTTTTTTTTTTTTTGTTTGTTTGGAGGTTTTTTTTTTTTTTCTCTTTCCTGCTGCTGTGCTGGCTTGCACCTCTCCTTCTGCCTTTTTAGCCTCAGGAATCTTTTTGAAAGACATGTTATACTTCTGTAGAGGACTTTTCTTTTTTCCTGGTTAAAATTTAAAAGGAATATAAATTATTTATAAACTGGCAACATAAAATGAACAGTGTAGCCATCCATTTGTATGGCAACATAAAATGAACAGTGTAGACATACATTGTTTTTAAAGACAAGGTTTTAAAGCAGACTTCTTATTAAAGCTCTTCGTAAACTCTAGAGGTTACAGTGTTTCCTCTGAACTTAAGACGTTTTGAACCTCAGACTTTAAAATACCTACAAAAAAGTGTGGTTATTAGCTGTCTGCTAAAAGTGTTCTAAAATACTTGGCATTTTGATTTGAACTATTAAAAAAGCATTAAGGTATCCTTGTCCTTTCCAGATTTATTGTGGAAAAAAAATGAAATCAGTGCCTGTTCCCTGACCTGATGGTGTATTTAAAAGAGGTTTACCTGTCTTCTTTATGGTATACACGAGTTTAACAGTGTTCCTCTGTCCTATTTGATCCTAAGTGTAGGCCTGGCCTTGAAAATTCAGAATTATGGCAGCCTCTTTCTCCCTCCTCTATTTTTTGCTTCTAGATTCATAACTGATGGGAGGCATAAATGAATTAGTTCAGCAAATTTTGCCTTTCTTGGATACAACTGCCTGCCTGGTGCAGAAAGGTCTAGGGAAGTAATAAAGGAGTAGAAATGCCCAATCTGTTGTTTGGGAAGTTGGTCAGGTTCAGAGAAAGGAAAAAAATGGAAGGGGGATGAAATGAGGCACCAGAAATTTTAAAGCAGGTAGCATATAAAAAATGTGGGAGAGATTTGTGTGAAATGGGATACCAGAAGGACAGCTTATAGAATGGCAACTACTCCCTATGGCTTCTCCCTCACAAACTTCTGTTAGGTTTCTTTTTTTTCCTTTTTAGACAATCTTTTTGTCCATTTCTAGCCTCCCTGCTGCTTACAATAGTAGAATACAAGGGATATTTCTGATGCAATTCACCGATAAGTCGTCTTCTGATTTCACATAAGTTCTCTTGTTGATCTGTCTCATGACTGTGAGAAAGCCATTCTCCAAAACGTTATTCACAGCAGGGTTTTTCTACTGCTCTGAGAAGATTGTGAATAATACTGGAATTAGGTAAGAAGCTTCACATATATATACACATATATATATATGGATTAGGCACTTTTCAGAATATTAGTCTGATGTTTCCTTGCCTTCTTGAAAATGACTAACAGAGGAGATGGGGGGTTTCTTTTTGGAGGGAGGGGGTACATGATATGCGCAAAGGGAAAAACTGCAGGTAAGTAGTTTCAAAGGAGTTACAATTATAATGGCTTTGTGATCAACTGGGAAAATCTCTCCGGACAGAGAGTAGCAGCGTTGCACAGTTGTGTTAAAGGTGGAAAGCCTTGGGTCAAAGGGTGTCCAAGACTCTAGGGGTACTAAAGGATAAAAGGAAATGGATTATCAGCCATGATGAGAGGAAATACAAAAAAAAAAGGAGAGTTATGGTGGAAACAGAACAGTCAACTTCTCACAGGCAAAGGTTTTTAACCTGAAAGGAACTTTGATATCAGTTACAAGGAAATTAATATTAGAGTGTAGATAGAGGGAAATATGAATATGAAAAATTACTCTTTTACCCGGTAACAAGGTATACTTTGTGTCTTTGGGTAGAAGAATAAATATCTTTGCTTTGAAAAGACTCTTGATTGACTTTAATCAGTTGCTGTCAGTCTGCTGAGGAATAAGGACTTTCAGCTGCAAATTTAGTCGATCATATCAGCATGGTTAGCACCTGTAATCCAGTGAGGGTGAGAGGACTGCCTGATTTCTCCAAAGCAAGATACAAGCAGGGAGGTCTGTCACCTAAGTATAGCTGTGATGAACAAAACTAAGGTTTTGTCTGTCTAGGACAAAAGGTAAGCAGTGAAGGTTGTTTGGGTTTTTTGCTTGTTTGCTTGCCTGCTTTTTTTTCTGCTATATTTTTTTCCACTTTTTACTGTTCTCTTTTTTTTCCCTGTAAATGGTGAATACTAACACCATTTGAGATTCTTTTTACCTCTTTATGTTTATTATTTAACCACCTTTTTTCAAAGGCATGATACATTGCAGCTGTCCTCAATGCCTCTTGTTGTTCTTGTTGTCTTTATAGCTGTAAATTCTTGTCAAATTTTTGATATAAAACTTTGAAATCTATATTTAGTTGCCACCTCATTTTTTTAACATATTTCGGTAATTTAGATCTTAATGATTTATAAAGTGTTAGTGTAGGACATTATAAATATTTTTAGGCTCCATCCTATCTGCTGAGATCCTTGGAAGAGAAAAGTAGAGGCGAATATAATAATAGTCAAATCAGGTGTTCAAAGCTTCTTTCTGAAAAAATAAAGGAACTTTGTGAAAGATACTTGGATATTCTTTACTAATTCTTCTGGGGAGAAAAACACTCTGTGAAGGTCACTCAGGTTCTGCAGAACTAGAAAATCACAGAGAGTTCTTATCTCATAAAATAAAATCCATCTATCCAAGCCTTTTATGAAAGGCTAGAGACTGTGGATATTGATGTTTTTGATAGATGGAATGCTCCCAAACCAGCTCATCCCAATATGACTCCTCAGACTGAGACTTTATATAAACAAAAGGTTCCCCCAGGGTTTAGACTTTCAAGTGGATGATTAACTGACAAGGCTAAAAATCCAGTTTCTTGATACAGAGAAACTATAAGTTTCAAATTAATGAAGCAATCATTCCCTTAGATGACTTCTAACATTGCACCAGGTTTTCAGCAAGAAACACTGATAAATCTTGTGATGCCTTTTCCATTACTTTCATTTGAGCATATCCACTAGATTACGTTTTTATGGACCTCAGAGAATACAAGTGTACCCCTGTTTGGAGAAGTAAAAGGTGTTGTTCAAGAGGGCCCTACTCAAAATAATGAATTTACTTATCTTGTTAGTGTTCCTCAAATAATTATTCTACCATCTTTTTTACTTTCACGCACACTGGCTACAAAATTTTGACAGGGCTCTCGGATACCCAGTTGGATGATAATATCCTCAGTGAGACTGAACCTGTGAAAAGGTGGCATTGGGTTTTTTTTATTGTTGTTTTGTTTGGTCAGGGTTTTTTTTGGTTTTTTTTTTGGTTTTTTTTTTGAGTGTGATCTTATGGAAATGAAGAGGTTATTCTGTGAAATTATCATGGGTCAGTAAGTTGTCCAAACACTGCTGACTAAGGACTCAGTGAAGAATGCTTTGTACATGACCTTTCTGTACACAAAAATTACAAAAGGGCAACAAAAATGAATAGAGCCAAGAAGTCCCAAGTGAAAATTGATTGCATTGCTTAAATTCACTTTGTTTAAAATGAAAACATATTATAATAGATGTATGTATAATTTTTAAATGAAGGGTAAGTTCATTATAGTTAAGTATAAAGATATGCCTAGAGAGCAGGATTGTAAGAAAGCACTGAAACATTACTTTCCTTTGGTTAAGGATGGAGAAAGGGATGGAAAATTAAGAAACTTGTCTTAAAATACTCCTGTTTAAGTTCAAAGGCCTCAGATAAAAAAAAAAATTAATTAACGTAGACAAATATAACTGTTGACTTTCATGTTAACACTTGCTGAAAAGGTAAGGCAGTGCCTAAGTGTTCTTTTCTAATCAAACATGTGGTTTTTAATTTTTTTTCCAACATATTTCACTTTTCCCTTACCTTTCTCCCTGACTTATTTTGGAAGAGGTTTTCTACTCTCAAGACTAGAAAATAGTTTTGCTTTATTTCCCATTTCTTTGTTCAGTTACTTGTAAGAAAACTACCACAATGTAAAACGTGAAGCATTGTGGAACCTCACGCCAGTGTTTTCTACCTTCATTTCAATCCCTTTTCATTCTGACTGGAAAAGAATACCAAATTTTGTTGGGTTTGTGTCTGGTTTTGAGGCTAATATGAAGATACTTTAAAAATCTCAGGTTTTTATACTACAAACCAGTTCCCCTTTCTAAGGCTTTCACAGAATATTTATGGGCTTTTTTGTTAGGAATAAACATAAATGATAACAAAACCTTAGCCCATTTAACAGCTCATCAGAGAAAGTCTAGAGTTCAGATTTCTTGGGGGGCAGGCAGAGAAATCATTGTTCATAAAGCTTGTGTTTAGTATCTCTTCTTTCAGTTTAATATGGTAATGTTAATGCCATCAATAAGCAGCTGAATTCAACATTAGAAATCAGTAAAAGCAAGACATACCAGCCAAAGAAATACCATGGCTTGTCACAGTTGAGCTGTGTCTTTGGAAATATTTCTTCACTACAGCATGCTTAATTTGTTTGGTTTTCTTTTAAAAAAATGTCACAGCGGGAGAAAATCAGAATAAGTAAGCCAGAAGCAGAGCTGTGGTTTTGGGAAGAAAACAGCATCTTGGTGCTTCATCTCTGCTACCTCCTTCAACCCAAAGCAGGGTCTCAGTGGCAGCACAGCTCATTTCCACTTAACCACATCCACATGGGAGGGATTAAACCGTGGGTATGGAAAAGCACCTCTTATCCAATACACCAAAACAAGGGAGGACAGACTTGGATTTTGGGTTTCTGTATTGGCACTTAGCAGGCTGCATGTTCCTGTCAGCACAGAGCAGGTCTCTGAGCTGGGTAGTGCCGTGAGATGTGTGAAGGTGGCAGCATGCAGTGGCATTCCTGGCCATAGTGCTCATTCTGACTTTATAGCTGTTGTGCCCCTAGGAAGATATTTTCAGGATTTTCTGGAAAAAAAAAAATAAAAGGTTATTAAACTGATGAGTGTAATTCAACCTAAAGTAAGCACAAGTGGAAGGTACTGTTTGTACAAACATCCCTGTTTGTTCCAGTTCACATAGGAATTGACAGTGTTCTGGCAACTCTTTAGTACTAAAAAAAAAAAAAGGCTGAAATTCTGCAATTTTAGAGATGTATGCAATAGAGAAAAATGTGAAATATTTGGGAGTGTACATATTTGCCAGGTGTTTTAGCATGTAAAACCCAAGTATCCCTTTCAAAATGTTGGGTGAGAGCAAGAATCCTGTCTGGGTCTGCACCTGTGGACATGTTTCAGTAGGGTAAACCATGGGGATTGCGTACTTGTCTGTGCCTTGTGACAGAGAAGGAAAGCTGTTTAAGTGTTTCAGCCTTGGAAAATGAAGGTGTTAAGGCAGTTATGAAAGAATAGCCAATGTTCTCTAAGGTTAAGATTCCTTTGCCCTTTTTTTGTGTAGTTTTTTCCCTGCTGATAATCTCAGAAGGTATCAAATTCTAACAGAGAAAAAAGGTGGGAGAGAGGCCTACTAAGTCATAATTTACAACAAGGATACAATATGAAAGAGTGTTACTTACCATATCCTGCAATATTCATTGCCCCTTCTAGGAGATCAAAGAGGTAAAAGTAAATACCATTTTGCATGGCAGATAGGGAACTTCCAGAACCCATTGCTACAGGAGGCTGAGTTGATGGACATCATAAGCAGATTCCAAAAGATGTTTTTGTAGGCAACAGGTCTAAATAACGAGTAGATACAAAAGAGAACATGAGAAGTGGCCTGCAGCACCCCTGCAGGATGATCATGGTTGCTGGCAGAGTGCAGGAGGAATGGACAGCAGGAAATTGATGTACTCCCGTGCTTCCCTTGAACAGCCACCCCGCTGTTGCTGACCACAGCAGTGTGATGGCCTGGGTGCACGAGCACGTCTCCTTCGCTCACTTCTGCCTAACCAGTGAATTGTTTAGACCAAGTGTCTCAAAACTTCCCAGCAGTGCAAGTGTGGCTGTGACAGAATTGCTGCTTTAGGCACCACCGTGCCCGAGGGCGCTGAGGTGGAGGGAGAGCTGTGCCTGGCCACCAGGATGTGTTGACTGTGGGCTTGCTGCCGAGGAATTGCTCTGCTGCTGCCTCAAATACAGCACAGGATGGCTGAATATTCACTGTTGATTAGCAGCCTCCCCAACACCCAGAGAATGCAGATCTGCCTCTCTCTAAGCCGTGGTTTTTCTGCCTCACATCGTTTTGCAACCATAGCTAAGTGCTCTGTATAAGACTAGAGTTGGTGTATTACAATGTGACAGAGCTCCCTGAATAATTTATATCTACAGCTCCATTTCATACTTATTTGTTATCCTATAGGCTTTCCCCTAGGATATGCCATCTAGTTTCAATTTAAAACCTAAGTTCCGTAAATTACCGCTGCACAGAAGTTGCTTTAGCACACCATTTATGCAGGTAATGGTGCACGTTGTAGCAGAAGTGTTTCAGAGTCCCCACTCCTGGGATTACAGATCCACAGTAAGCTGGTAAACGGGAAACAATGCAAAGCTGGCCAGAAAATTGAACAAATCCACCTTAACATATCACAGCAAATCACACCTTAATGCTGTGAACTCTGTAGGGCAATGTTTCTGCACCAGCACGGACACATCTGGATTCCCTGCTTGCAGAAAGGAAGTGTGTATGTTGTGAATCGTGTGTATCTAGATACCAGTTTGTGAAAGTGCACTTAGGAAGAGTATTAAGACATATTTATGGTAAGGTATAAATAAGGCCTATCACACCATCAGTTCTTAATCCTTGCTTTTATTCTCTGGGCAGATGATTTTCTGAAAAAAATCAAAACCTCAGAGAATAGCCAGTCTAAGTAATAAGTTCAACAACATTTCAATGGGGTGTCATCCAAATATTACTAAAATGTGTGTAAATCTGTTACATTTCAAAATAAATGTAAGTTATAATATTTTTTTTCTTTAAAAACTAATATGAATTTCATAGAAGTAAGTGCATTTCAGAAAAAATCCCTTTGTTTACATGAAATGAAAATCATGTCACTGCAGCCATTGGAACTACTTGTCTGCTTCTGAGGCCACATTTTGGCTAAATGTTTCTTCTTAAGTATTTAGGTGTAATTCTTTTTCTTAGCACTTGTTATATCTAATAGGCTTTAAACACCTGCTTCGAATTAGTGAAATTAAGTGTTTCTTGGGTAAGGCTAGTGACTAACCTGGCAACTGCTACTTTTTGTGTATTATATTTTGGTTTATTACTGAGTCATACAACTGCATGTTTGGATAGAGATTGGTATGTGGGTTATAGTGCACAAAGCTACCAGCTACGAGCAAGGTAGCACTGAATCCCCAGGCTGTGAGCATCCTGCTGAAGTGACTGGTGTAAAAGAGCCTGAGCTGCTTTGTCTGCTCGTGATGTAGACAAGATTCAGTAAACCAACCTTTCATTCCCAGTTACGGGCCTGTCTGTTTGGTGACTTCCCTCACGTAAATATGAAAGTATGTCTTGTTACACATGAATAAAGGCTGCGTGCCAGTAATAAATACATGCTGCTCTCTGTTAGGCAGATCTCAGGGACTGTGGAGCTTCTTGAGGGTCTCTAGGAAGGAGTTAGGTGTGCCTTGCCAGTGGGAAGGTGTATGTGAACCTGCAGGACTGACAGTTCCCTTCTCTGTGCTGCCCTTACCTTGCCTAGGGGGTTATCCCTGCCAAGGCATTGCCTTTGGTCTGTTTGATGTGAGTGCGTCAGGCACAGGAGAGGAATATCCAGGATTTCAAGTTAAATCTTACATTGCTTGTGGTAATATGTGAAGCAGGGAATTGTCTAAGGGAAGGATGATGTAAAGGTGGGAAAAGGGATGGGCTGTGGCACAACACAACAGAAAGAAGTCTAGGTTGTGTGTAACACTTGCTGCTTTGGGACTGATATGCCTATTTCAGGAAAAATACTCAGTGCTTTCAAGTTCATTCGTGAATATGAATGGCCTAAGTAATTTGACAATCCATTTACAACCCACTTACACCCACATCATCCTGTTTGCTATTACCTTGCCGACCATCTGTGGGCCCTGAAACCTCATGAGAACTATTTTTTAATCTAGGAAAGGTCTTGGCCTGTTGCAGTACTGTTCTGCTTCCTTTTTTATTTATCTTCTTTCTTATTTCTCTTCTTGTTCTTTCACTTTCTTTAGCAGTTTGCATCCAGGATGGTAAGGTTGTGATAGTGACAGTTTATTAGATCCAGTAATTCAAGTATTCTTTGGTTGTAGTTGACTATTCATAAGTTTCTGGTGCTATTTCTGATGTACATGCTGCATATACGTGTTCCATGTGTCTTAATAAATGCCCTTGCTTTGCTCCAACAGGCCAGAACCAGTACTGTGGACAAAGGATGGTGGAGAACTACCAGATCCAGAGAGAATGGTTGTCAGTGGCAGGGTTCTAAGCATCAGCTTCCTAAACAAAACAGACAATGGCACATACCGATGTGAAGCAAAAAATCCCATTGGCCGAAACAGCACAGAATATGTCCTGATAGTACATGGTGAGTGTGCTCCCCTTCGTGCATGCTATTTAACATTTCCAGCTGATACAATTGCTTGTGGTCATTATGGAAAGAATAGCAAGAAAAAGTTGGAAGCGTAATTGCACTTTTATTGATGCTATTGTCTAGCTGTGGGGGTGTGTTGTGTTTCCTTTACTGGCATGCCTCTCTTCTGACAGTTTAAACAAAATGTATTCACTTATGCTGTGAACTTTTTGCTAAGTAAGCACTTGTAAAAATGTTTTGCAGTCTGTGGGCACTGTGTCATAAATACTTGCCTCAGGCCCAGCTGTTCAGATAAAGCTGGTTACAAAAGGATATTTGAGGAGAAATATCAGACAGATGTGCGCTTGAGGTTTTCTGCTTAGCTTTTTATGGACCACCAAAGACAGGACATCGGATACTTCACACAAGTTACAACCTGCTACTGAGAAAATTCAGCTCATACAAGTTAGTTGATATCACCTGACCCATCAAAAAAGTCATATTTTAAAACTGTCACGTCCTAAATGCATTATACTACTTCCAGTCAAATGGAATAATAGGAAGGTTCACATTAAATTACAGTTGATTTTTTTTTTCCTCCGAATAAACTAAACAACAATATGTGTCACGTGAAAAGAATAGCTGCCTTCTACACTGATCATGAAATAGATTGCTATAACTCAGCTATAGGGGAAACTATAATATAAAATTAGCATTTGCCTTTAATACAACCTTGCAGCTTGGATCTAGGAGTCTCAAAACATGATGTTCTCTTATCATGGGTAATTCCTGGATGGTTATGATTCCCATAGTTTGAATTTTAATATAAGAGAATATAGAGGCAGATGCTCCACTGTAGTTCATGATGGTACTTTTTTTTCTCTATTTTTTTTAAATGCAGTTTCTTATAACTATGACAAAATAAAATGAAAAAATCTAATGCAAGTTTTAGTCTTTAAATGGACAAGAGAATTATGTAGATTTTATGTGCTCATGATGTACTCAGTTACAACAAGTATACATTTCCTTGGTGGTTGTAAAGTATCAGAAACATTTTTCACAACAGGTTTAACCTGCCTCGAGGTATTTGTCATAAAACTTCTAGTAACTGCTGCTTTCAGTAATGAGATATTTATTGGCACTGTTGATGAAATGTCATTTATCAAAAAGAAACACCTAGGTTACTTTTCATTTTTCTCAAAGTTCACCATTAGTTTATGTAGGATTAGTGACACAAATAAGGAGGAGGTCTTTGCATGAGGAACACAGAGCCTGTACTGCTGCCTGAGTATGTCTGTGTTAAAGACAAACAGAAAAACTAAACCCTCTAACCTCTACTTACACTGGCTGCTACAAGAAGAGGAAAAGAGAAAATGTCTTTTGCATCCCAGAGGCGGTGGTGTGTTGGTTGTTGGCTGCAGGCACAAAGTGCTCTGCCTTTGATGAGGTAACGGCTTCTGCACTTACCATGTGTTGAAACTTCTGTCATTTGTGTTTTCTGCCCAATTTATTTATGTGATTATTTCTGAAAATGTGGCCTTTTATAGTGGGGGATTGCTTTCCATCAGCGGTGACTCTGGAATAGAACTCTATCAAAGAATATTTCACCACTTCCACTTTCACATAGTGGCGTGTCCCCTGTTGATCTGGTTATCTTGCATCAACTCCCTGGCAGTCTGTAAAATCATTCATTATCAGGGAGGCATTCTGTTATGTTTGGCAGCATATTAGGCATGTCATCAGGTTTAGCTTGCTCATTGCTGACCTTTTCTGTTAGGAGTACCTGAGTTTTCCTAATTGCATTTCTGCGATTCCAGCGGTGGAACTAGAGAAGGTAAATGTCAGGTGCTTCCGAGGTTTCTGAAACAATCAGAGTTATGTGACAGAGCATGTGATGATGTTTAGTACTTAAAAACTCACTGGGGTTCAGAGTTGTTAGGTTTACATTAAGTACAGAGGAGACTGACAATTATTTTATCAAGTGTGGCACAATCAGTTGTATAGATAAATTTATGCCTTACCCCTTCTTTAGCTCATTACATTCATGAATGTCTCTGGTGAAACATAATCCTCCTAAAATTATACAATATTTTTTCTCTCTCTCTCTCTGGGGGCTAGAAAACCTACTTTTCATCATTTTCTGAGATGCATCCATCTATTTAATAGAGGATGTATTTTTTTATCTTCCTAAATATATCTGGAAGCATCCTTTGATTTCTCTCATCCTTCCCCTGTGCTTAACGTGTTGATGTAATTTTTTGTCCTACTCCTTTGTTAGAGCTCATTAATCATATGACTTCTTACCTTGAATATCAGGTTTCTAAGACAAGGTACATGCCAGATTTCCCACACGAGCTTGTGTGAGGAAACAAAGGACATCGGTGGAAGGTATCCTCTGCAGAGGCAGGGAAGTGCAATGATTCACAGCTTTCCTTTTCTTATATGTACTGTGATTTCCATGCATTTTATTCCTTTCTTTTTTCACTTCAACAGATTTTTATATCTTTCTGTTTGTTAATGGTGTGAAAGCTTCATCTGGCTTCTCTTTTTTCCTTTTCTTCTCCCTGTGAACTGCTCCTCTGTGATTCCCAATCTCCTAATTCTCTCAGTTTTTAAAGTTAGCTTCCTAACTCAGAGAAGATTTAAACAGCTTTAGTGTAGAGACAAGAGTGCCTAGAAATGGAAGATATAGTTTATCATAATTAGAGATTAAGGGTAAGAAAATTATTTATACACATTAATTATACAAACCAAGCAAAGAGTGTCTCATGCCTTTGACTGGACCTACCTAAACAAAAAATTACACAGAAGAGTAATATTTTTTCCGCTGTGAGTGATGATGAGGTAATACTGTTTTGATGTTAAGTGATAACAGTGGAAATAAATATTACTATAAGCAAATTAGTAGAAATCTGTACAATACAATTAGTATGTGATAACATAAAAATTTTTTGGTATAATTAAAGAAACCAGACTTCAGAGAAATTGAATCTATTTGAATAAGGTTAAAGTCTTGGGCTATTAAATAAGTTCATGCTGCTTTGCTGAATCAGTGTGACTGCTAATTTCATTTTCTTAACATGTATTGTTAATAATAAATGTCAAAAAGTACTCTGAAGCAGGAAGGTGTTTATAGGCAGAAGCACAAAGGCAAGACATGTAGTTTGCTCAAACATTTGTTTCATGCAGTAACAAAGGCACAGGCTTTAACGCCTGTAGTTGTTGTCATTTCTGTATTCTAATTGGCAAGCTTAGTGCTTTAGAAGTGCTCATTCTGGCTAGATATATTGCACCCTTTCTTTGGTAATGGGCCCCAGGCAATTTCCACTCTCTTCCAATTTATTAAGAATTTTTGTTTACCTTTGTCCAAATACTGGTCATTAATCATCAGCAAACAGAGCAAACTGTCAAACTCGTGTTGTTTAACCCAAAAACATAGACTCTGCTTGCACAGCTCCAGCAATAACTGCAGTGATTTAGCTGGAGTTGAGGAAGGAGGTGTTCCATCATAATCAACCTGAAGACACAGCTGCTGTGTCTGTGGGACTAGTTCATAACCTCTGGTGTCACTGCCAAAGAGCCAGCTCAGCGTCACGTTGGAGTGAGTGACAGAAGTCCACATCATCGAGAAACCTTCTTAATGGAAACAGCAGTAGTTAATAATTTGCAGCCCTGTTTGAAATAGAGTACCTTGGTGGAATATCCTGATATGCCAATCTACAGCCAGGCATTAAATTAATTGAAATATTCAGAGCTATAATGTGTTGTGCAGCAATTATCTAGAAGAGCAATATGGAAATGAACATGAATCAGCAGCTGTGGATGGTCAAGGCAGTTCTTATTGCCCAAATTGTAACTACAGTGGAAAGCATTTGAGCCAGTAACTTAGGATCTGTGGAGAATAAAAAGTGGCATAACACATTCCTTAGTCTTCAGCCTCTCCATTTTATATTTTTTTTTTCTTGGGCAAGCTATTATTTGCACATAAAGGCAACTGAAAGACCAAGTTATGTCCTCATTAGTATTTTGAAATGTGCTTTCAAACAGAAGATCTCCTACAGTGTGTAAGACCAAAGGTTCCACTGCATCTTTCTTAACTTTAACACTATTTATATTCTCCCTGCTTGTCCAGTCCCATTTCAAAACATTTGTCATCTTAGCTTCCACAGCAACCTGTGGCAACAAGATGCAGAATTTAGTTACGTGCTTTGAGGGAAAAGTATTCTCTTTTGTTTGTTTAAGCCTGGTGCTTGATCTCTTCACTTTCCAACCTTACAAGCTATTTGGCCTCTTCTGGTGTTTGTGCTGGAAGTTTGCATTTGAAATTATGTTTGCTGCTTCCTTTTAATAGATTCTCAAGTATTTCCACATTGGTCTCAACTTCTCATTAATTGTGATCTTAAACTCTGCATTTCCTGGAATCCTCTTTCTTGTATCCATTCTCCTTCTTTCATGGTTGTTTTTTTTTTTCACCCGTTTTTCTTCATCTATTGGTCTAGTTCTAAATCTCTGTGATTGACTGTTTTCCGTATCTGTAACAGCACTGTGCCAAATCTGCACCAGACACCTTAGTTTATTAAATCCTACCTCTAAATATATTTATAGAGATTCACCTTCTGTGCCTAACAGTAATTCCAGCACCGTGCACATGTACATCTATATAAGATTTTTTTAAAAAATAGTAGAAACTCTGTGGAATCCCAAACACATGAAATTAAACAAACTCTTCTACCTCTGTTTTATATTCTTTTGTCTTTGTCAGTACATTTGCCCACAATCAGATATTTATTACATTTCATTTCTGTTGTGGTGTCCTCATAGGGGGCCCCTCTCTCTCTGTTTTCTAACTCACTTGTGCATATCTCTTCATCAAGGTAGAAACTGAGTAGAGCAGTAAATTGAAAGAAAACTGAGGAGGTGAGGATATTTTCTGGTTTATTTCAAAACTAAGCTTACTGAATAGCCAATAGACCTTTCAGTTTGCAAATATTTTCATTTCAGACCTCTGGTAAATCTTGTGCAGTGTTTTTGGACACCTTGTCCTCCTAAACATGTAACAAAAACCACATAAAAAATTTTGGGAAGGAAAGGAAGCCGCATCCTTGTGGAGCAGCGCATTTTCGCACTTTGCGAAAAGAGAATTGACGTGATGTAACAATAATTACTTTTATAGCTACAATAATGGGTGAGTTTGGTAAAAAACCCCAACATTGCCCTCACAGCAATAAAGGCATATCAGGAATATGAGACTCAGAAGACTTCTTAGGACTTAATTAGAAATTCAGCATATGTGACTACCTGTGCCTTTTAGTTTTGAGATTTTTTCTTTTTTGTATCTTTGTTTGAATTAAAAGAAAGAAGTCTCAGTTTTGAGTCCTTAAAACAAAGGTGAAAAGTTTCTCCTATTCCCATTTTACAAGGAGTAAAAATAAATTTAAAAGTACAGAAAATAACTTGCAGAAAAAGGAGCCTGGGCTTTCACTTGGAAAATAAATAAATAAATAAAAGCATGCTCCTGAATATTTTCTTGGTCTCAAAAGCCTTCCTTTCCCCCAAGCTATCTTCTTCAAAGCATAGCCCTTCAAATTGCGTTGAAATATCCTAATTTTACATCAGTGTTCTCAAATGCCATTAGAGTATTAAATCATTATCACAACATTAAAGCTGACTTCTCCAGAAGACTTCTGGTTGGTTTAGAAGAGGTGGTCCAGACCTTAAAGCACAGTGCAGATGAATTTCCTGCACTCAGATGAATTAAGAAATCGTTGTGTAGTAGAGCTTTTGTTATTGGGCTGAAGAAGAATAGTGTTTAGTTGACATTTTCAGGTATGAGAAGTCTGTCAAGAAACTTGTGGTGGAGTTGTTGGCTTAATTTTATGGATGAATTGTCCAGCTATTATCCCTGAACACTCTCAAGGCAGCTACTTTGAAATTGCTTTTTGTTGATAAATACTTGAATAGTGGGGTGTATAGTTGAGCTGTGTGAACTGATCTTTCTTCATTTATGGTGACTTTAGAAAAATAAGATACAAATTTCTTTTTCAGATAAGCTTAAAAGTATTTTGGAAAGGTCAAGAAAATAACATTCCAAACCACACTAACTCTTTTGGGGAATATGTTTGACACTTCTACATTTTTACGTTAATATACTGTTTCTCAGGAAAGAAAACTTTTAAAAGGAAGTGATTTTGTTGTATAACATATAAAAGAATTTTTTTGTTATTAATTTCATACTTGAATACTCATTGAAATAATTGAATGCAGAGTATTTCAGCAGAAAGAAATCTCTTCCCAACCCCTTTAACAATACAACAATAACAATATATACAATGTATCAACGTAACCTTTAACAATATATTCTAATATGCAAAGCTCCTTCCTATTTGAATACATGTTTTACGTGCTCTAAAACCTGTGGGTTTATATAATGTCTTTAATAACACAGAACTCTTGAAAATACTTGATTTTCTTTGTGTACATATCATTGGCTGATGTGATAGTTCTTAGGGGATTTCTGAAAAGGAAAATGTTGTGTGGATACCAAATATATCCATCTTGCTTATTTGAAAATAACTGTTTTAACTGACCTTCAGTGCCGTGTATTTCTAAAATAAGGCTGGTGAGTTCGTTATCACTGATTTGCTGTAGTAGCAAAGATTGCTCTCTGATTTTCACCCTGTGCTATTGCTTATACCCCCAATTTTCCTGAATTTTACTTCAACTGAGCCCTTTTTTTTTGAGATGCGTGCTTGTAAAATTACCCTGTCAATGAATATCATCAGCAATCTTCACAAAGAAAATATTAGCTCAATAAATTCACTTGAGACTGATGACAAAGTTACAACCCAACAGTTGCTAATGATCTTCTGTTTCCATCCAGATCATTTATTATTGAGGAGACTCAAACCAAAAAGACAATATTAAAGTGACTTAGTGATTTTTCCATATTGAAGCCTTTCCTGCACCATGAGGTGGTGGAATGCAGATAAGGGTGTCCTGTCTCTGTCTGTCTCCTATGGTGCTTCCATAACTTACCTTTCTTTTGGGAACAGGTTCCTCAGGGTTTCACTCAGTTCAGGAAAGAAAATAGAACATTATCTAAGTGGTATTGCTTAAAATGACAACTGGTCATGCCAGGTGATACATCAGAACTGTGCTTTGTTCCAACTGAGATTGGGAATCTTCTTGGAGATAGATATAAATGCCTTAGAGGCTGAGAGGGGTGGAGAAAAGCTTCTACAAAAAATATGCATCTCTCTTAGAGGGCTTTGAGAACTTTTGTATCTGAGGCCTCTGATCACATAGGAAATGAGCATGGAGGCTCAGAGAGAAGTAGATAATTAGCTTATCTCAAACCATTAATATTGCTACCATCCATAATTTTATATTAACAGTTGTTAGTACTGATCATTCTATTTTTGCTGTTTAAAATTTTAATTATTAATTACTTGGTGAATTTTTCTAGAGTTTATCTTAGCCTGCATTTCTATGTTATATGAAGGAAAAATATTCAATAATATGTTCCTTACAGTACTCTATTAGCATTTTTCTTAGGGCAAATAAGGTATTTCTCCACTTGTTTTCTGTCTTCTTTCAAATAAAAAACAAAACAAACCTACAAGAATTAGAAACTTCCCCAAACAAAATTTAAAAATCTTCCTAACATCCCTCTTCACAGCACGGGTTCAATCTGAATTTGTGTTGGGATTCAAAGTGTCTTTAGCCCCTCCTCCAAATTGGAATCCTCTATGATGCAATCACAAAATATTTTTTCTAGCTCTTACTGCTTGAATTCTTGATGCGATATAATAAAATTCCCTTTGCTTTGTGATTAAAGTCACATTTTTTATTGCTGAATCCTATCATTGACTTTCTGCGTTGGATCTTACCCTGACTCGCTATGTCCTAGTGTGAATCACTTTGACTTTGTCTCAAGGATTCCGGAGTGTTTTGGCAGCTTTCAGAAAAGCTCACGGCATCAATCTTTCCGTGTGACTCCCAGAGAAAGGGGAGCAGACAGGAAAAATAACCAGGAGGACAGTAAGGGTGTATCTCAAAACCGTCCTCATGAGCAAGGAGAAAGAACAAAACAAAAACCCATTAAAACCAAAGATGATGAAGCTTGGAATCTGCCGTGTGAGGATGTCCCCCAGTGCCCTGACTTCTTTCACCAGGCTGTGGTTCCCTCACAAGTGCTGAGAAAGCTCACAACGCGTGTGAAGGAACTCACCTCCTGGGTGCTTGGGAAGAGGTCCCCCATCTCTGCCCCGACTGATGGAGTTCATGTTGTGGTGTAAGATGATGTGTCATTTGTGACAGTGACCCAAAAAATTTTCAGTCAGGACCCTTTGCTTTCCCTTCGCTGGTATCCACACAGCTTGTTTACTCCCTTGAGGAAAACAATTGTTTTTCTTGGTAATCTCATGCCTGAGGAGAGTTTATCTTTCAGCTGCAACTGCCCTTATTAATCCCCAGGACGAGTGTAGAAACAAACAAATCAAAGGAGAGGAGGAAGGACAGAAGAAAGTTTGGCAGGGGAAAACTCGAGGAGTGGGCAAAGTGTTTATTCTTCAGGTATTACTGTGGGTCATTGCACTAGTGGATTTGGTCTTTTCCCCCAGTGGTTTCTGCAGTTTACATTTTCTGCAGGCTTCCCAATCCTTGATTGGTGGGAAGCAGGGAGGATTGAGGGATTCTGACATGTTGAAGTGTTTGATTGAGGAGAGCTCTGGATGGCTTTCATCATTCCAGAGCAGGAACTGAAATCTCCTTGCACTGCTTTTGTCTATCACTTTGTTTAAAATAAATTAGCAGATATGATCAAGCATTCTTTATAAAAACCCCTGTGATTTCCATTGGTGAACTATCCTGCTTGATGGTATAATAGTTAAGGTCCTAAATATCTGCCAGCCTGAAGGGAAGCTGGATAATTTTAACAAAATTAATTCTTGACAATATTGCTTTGATCCCACCATTCATAGCTACGTGTTATACAGAGCCAAAGAGTCATGGCAGGAATTCAACTACACATACAGAACTCTTTTGAGGACAAAAAACCCCAAAAACCCAAAAAACAGAGCATGGAAGATTGACAGCTAGAAAGATAGGGCCTTGTTTTCTCAGGTAGTGTACTTTGGTGATAGGAATGTGAGAATTAAGTGTATTAGTCAAAGACAGTGCAATGAAGTGCAAAAACCTCTGTTTTAGGTTGCAAAGTGCCAGTCACTTTCCCAAGGTGATTTTCAATAAGATACAGCAATCCCACTGTGATAAAGTGTTTCAGATTAGTGTTGGAGCCTTTGATTTTATTTTGAAATAAACTATTTAAAATAAATGACAGTCCCTGTTATCTCTCTTTACTAACCTTAGAATTATTGCAGTGAGTTTGGAATTGTTAAAGCAACTTCAGTGACTTTCCCTGAATTTCTCAGAGAAATGAAAGTAGCAACTGTAATAAAATAGAGATCAGCAATCTGTTTACCTCCATTTAGTTTCAACACATGTGCCCACAATAAGGAAATTTTGGAAAATTCTCTTTACCTTCTTTCTTCTTCTCAGTGCAGTTCTGGCTGGGCCTTTTGAAATATTTTTTTTGTGTGTGCAGAAAGAGTCAAGTGTCATTCTGAGAAAGCTGTCAGCTTTGTTCAAGGCTGCTGGTGTCTGAATTTGTATTGTGCATTAGCTTTTCCTTATAGGTTTTCAAGGGCCAGCTGCCGGTACTTTATTTCATTTAATTTTGAATACTCCTATTTTATGGCTTGGAAAAACAAGGAAATATGGCTTGTCTGCTTACTTAAAAAGAATAAAAATGAACATCACAGCCTTAATGTGATTTTTAAGCAGTGGCAATGGGCCTAGAACACCATATTAATAGTGATAGAATGGTGTGCTTCTGGGGAAAATTGTGCTGGCTTTATTCATACAAGATGTTTGGTTGCTTCTGTGGTAACATTTTGTCCTGAATGCAGTGAAATTGGCACTGCAGGTATAAGGACAACTGCTTTTTTAAATGCAATTTTGAGAGGTTTTGTTTTCTTTTGTGGATTTTATTTTTCGTTGGTTTTTTGGGGTTTTTTTTTAGCAGAGGATTAAAATGAGCCTCAGGAGATCTGTTCTGAACTCCCCTGTCAGGCTCAGAAGTCTGTAAAATATAAGACATTCCACTTAATTCTTCTATGTCCATTTCCCCAGCTGTGAAATGGGAACAATACTGTCTCTTTTTTCCTAAAGTTTGGTCTGCACTGCCCAAATAATGATCTCACAGATCCTCCAGGCAGAGATCCATTCTTTACTGTTTCTGTACTTGTTAATGTAGAGCTGTGAACAAAACCAAGACATACATAGAGATGCCTTTTCATAAGTAAAGCGTCTTCATTTGAGGCCGTGGTATCAAACAATGCTCTAAAACTTTACCTTATTTGTTTAAAATGTTGAATTACCAAATTCTTTTTCTTAGCCTGTTGCATGCTCTGCACATTTCACTTAATTTCTTTCAGGCAAGTTGCATAAGCTTCAGTGCAGTATTTGTAGCTACTTTAATGAAAAAGGTTTTATACAAGACAGATTGGCTCCTTTAAAATAATACTCTTTGTTATTATTTGTTATTAAAGGATTTTTTTTTACTGCTAGCAAAACTCATGCCAAGTTTGGGAAAAAAATTAGGTCTTAGAGTACTTCTGGAGAAATTTGAAGTCTGTATTATATTCATATAATTCCAGAACACTGAAGATTAATTTTTCTGTTGAATACTTGGTTTGATTTGTCCTGAGAGGTAAATCTTGCACTAATAACCATTAATAAAGTAAAACCTAGAGGGCCTTAAAACAGATTCTTCAGTATCAAGGAATTTGCCTACTTGAGAATTTCAATTTTTCTTGCACTAACATAATTTTCAATAGCTAATCACCTGGTTAAGTTATTATTTTGTCAAATTTATCCTTTTATGGTCTTTGTGTGTCACCTGGTTTTAACACAAATAGAAATTAAGAAATAAGGCATTACAGCCTATTAGCTTCCTACAGCCCAAATGGTGCAGATAATGCAATCTTCCCCACCAAAAGTGAACAGCAATAGGTAAATGCATTGTGAGGCAGTACATTATGTCACCTTCTATTCTTCTGCTTCACTGGGAGCAGGGACAGGGAGCTTTTTAAATGGCTAGGCTGGTGACAAACAATGAGTCTGAGGGATGGTGAAATGGGAGCGTGTTCCAGCATCTCCAGGCCTTCATTGCAAACTTCCCTCTCTGTTTCAAGGGAGCTCCAGTCAGAGTGCTTTTGCTGATAGCAAATTCAGTGGAGTGCTGTGGGGAGAAAAAGGATCCCTAAAGTAAGCACTGAGGGCTTCAAAGGTCAGACCTGACATTTTAAAAGCTGTGAGCCACCAGTGCAATACTCAAATGTTCATGTTAGACGCTTTCCTGTGAAATTCGGGTTTCCTGGGGTCCCTCTGTGCAGCTCCACCAGCTGTGTGTGCAGCAGACTGCCCCAGTCTCCAGGTGACAAAGCCATACTTGTGGAAACACCTGGTGCTGTGCAGACAGGTCATGTTTTAATATCCATTAAAAAAAAAAAAAAAAAAAAAAAAAAAAGACCTTTCCTTTCTGTGTTTACTGCTACTCTTTGAATTTTTAGCAAGTAACCATCAGCATTGTAAAGCACATAGTCCCAGTGTCTACTAAATCTCAGACTCTGATCTATGCAAGGGGAAGGGTGGGTGCTGCCTCTACTCAGCATATTCTGATGTTAGGGTGCCCACAGAAGGGTTTTACCTAAATACCCTAAATACCCCTTCTGCCTGCCTGGCCCAGGGCCCCACAGCTCTGCTGAGAGCTGACCTGGATCTGGGCAGATGCATCTTGAGGGAGGAGAGAGGTCAAAGCTGGTCACTGCTCTCAGCCCTGCCAACTTATCCTCCCTTGCCATGCCCTTCCTACCACACTGAGGCACTTCCATCCCACTGCTTCTTCCTTCTCACCTGCCTGAGAGCCACAGCTGCTTGTTTTCTGACAGCTCTCGCATCTGTCCTGAGCCTGACCTGGCTTTACTTGTGGAAAATCAGCCTTTCACACACCTGTGGTCTTTGCGAGTCCCGCTGTTGCTCTGGTGCACAAAATAAATGAGATATTCACTACAGGAGCTCTTTCTAGACAATTTAGGGCAGCTAACTTCTTCTTCATATTTCAGTGTCAAATGAGATGGCATAATCAGAAATAACTTGCTACTACACCTTGTTTTTTCATATTCATCGCATTTTTTATTTTGTCATAAGCAATTTTGGTCAGAGCATGTGTTGTAAAATGTGCCACAGTGTGATATATCAGGCTCTCATTTTAAGTGATTTCGGATGACACCATACTGCCAGTAATAAGTACTAATATTGAAATGGGCTTTGTTCTTTTGAGTTATATTCTTAACTTTCTAAGGACAGAATTTGGGCCAGGGATGCGTAGATTCCAATTTTTTTTTGCTTGGCTCTTTGAAAACAGAAGGAAACAGTCTTTTTTTGCTGTGATTTTTAATACTTCTTCCTTCTTCATTTGCCACTGAAACCTAAAATTGGTTTTGAAATAGGGAAGAAACCTAAAAAACAAACCGCAAACCAACCAGCAATGTGTAAAACTTTTTTTAAGAAAAGAAAGCTATTGTTCTTTCCACTTCCTAATTTGTTCTTTCCAGTTCCTAATTTCTAGCCATTTTAGTCCAGCTGTATGTCTTGCCATATGAACTCCCCCACCAGAAGACTTTATTGGCATAACTAAGGATATAGATCTACATGGAGCTTTTGTTAAAAGGGTTTGGATATTTCTAATGGCATCTGATTTGCTAGCAAAAATGTCAAGCACATAATTGCCATTTCAGAGTTTCATAAATCTGAATCAATTAGTAAAAAGAACCCCTTGACCTCATGTCCATGAGCATTCATGATCATTCAGTCTAAGTGCTAAGGAGCCATTGGCACATGATGTTCGAGCTGAGTGATCCTTTTGTTCAATCCCATTTTCTTGGAGCAAGGTAAATGCAGCTCCCTTTGAATTTAAAACCTTGCTAAATTATTTAGTGCTACATACCACAGACTGATTAAATTTTTCACAGAGTGGTGAGATTGTTTCCCAGGTAGGTCATCACTCAGTTCAGTTTACCACTTAAAATTTCTTTCATTCTCAGTCAAAATACAGCAAGGACCATCCATCATTATCACTCTGTCCTTTAATTTTTCTGTCAGCCTTTGTCAGGCTTGAAACAAAAGCCTTTACATTTTTATCAGCTGCAGCTATTGTTGTCTGATTTGTGCTCAGTCATGTCAAAATATCGGTTGTGTTTTTACCAAAAAAGTCAAATATTTTCAATAGGTCAGATCTATCTTTCACATAAGCCCGCTAAACCAAACAGAACCATTTCTCATTTCTTTGGAAATGGAGAGTAAAAATGCTTAGGGCCAAATTGGCAGGGAGAGTAAATTATCCAGGCTCCTTGCACTTAAATGGATGGATGTCTTCTGCCTTAGCAAGGAGAATGTGACATTAATTCAAGAATGAGGGAGGAGGAAACAGGAAATTTTGAGCAGGTGGGGCTCGACATGGCTTTGAGCCGATCTTGTACAACCCTGCTCTGCCACTCCTACGCAGTTTGCATCTGTGCCTCTGCTGAAGAGCAGCCTCCACACCAAGCCCAATTTGGGTGTTCTTCCTTTTTCCAGCATCCATTGGGAATTGGCCTTCAGGTTACCTGCTGGCTGCCTTACCCCGGCTCCAGCTTGTGGCTTGTTAAAAGGCAGCAGTGGCCATGAGGAAACACCTTCCAGAGCCCTCCTCGGTCTCTTCTCTGCGGGCACTGAGCTCTAACAATATGTCAGGTCCTCGCTGAAATGAGGGTTCCTGGCTGAGCATTTGCAGCTCGGCTCAAACCTCGCTGTGCCACTAGACAGAGGTCAGGAGCCCGTCTCTCTTGCTGAATGTCCAGTTCAAGCCTCACCTGTATAACCTGTGGAACAGAGGTGACAAAGAGTCCATGTCTGTTCCTTGGCATGAAGGTCAACCCCTTTTCTATTTCCAGCAGCTTTTATGGAAACAATTAGTTCTCCGTGAGTTGTTTGCATTTCAAAGCTAGCAAGATGATGAAACTAATACCAGCTTAATTACATTATTGGATTTTTGACTGAATATCTGTCAACAAACATCCAGTTTAGAAGAGAGGTTTCAAAATTAATGGAGATAATTATTGCTTGACTTCTAGATCTCTGAGCATGGCTTTTCTATCTTCTTTGGTTCCTCATCTGCAAAATATAGCTATTTTCTGCTTCACAGGAGGCTAAGGATTAATACCTTAGTATTACTGAAATAGCAGTCTGGTGCAGTGATTTGGGTATGGCTACTTGAATTAAAGTTCCACTCTGCGAGGTCTCTTGGTCAGAATGATCCTTGGTATTTAGTGGCATGAGAGGCATAAACAAAAATCATTTTCAGCTGAACATTGTGTACAACTAGAATCAGTAATTGCAAGACAAGGAAATGGAATTAAGTTGCACTCCAACACAGCTTTCTTGGGCAGAAATCTGCAAATCCATTCTGTTAAGATACTCCCTGACAGAAAGCTCAAGAGGACAAATCTACTTTGATATCAAGTCCCTTTGACAGCATGTTCTGAGCAGCTGCCAGCAGGGAGCTCTGGATGACAACGTGTGCCTCACTAGTGGAATAGGATAGGTTTGCCTTGTGTTTAAAAAAAAAATGACCAAGAGTCCTGCAGGACTAGAAACAGGTCAAACTGCAATTCCCTTTCCTGGCATGAAATGGAGCAGCACACCCTCTATGTAGCACAGTGATCCCTGTGGCTTAAACAGAAACCTGTGCTTTTGAGTATCATTTTTTTAATCTGTAGTCCGTGTGCTTTTGGGAACTTCCAAACCCATTTACCTCCTACACCTGCAATGCATGATGAGAGACTGAGGAGCACTGTACATTACTTCTAGTTTATTTCCTGAACTGCGTATTCTGCATTCTCTTACTCAAAAGCCTTTTCAGGGCAAAGACAAAGTTCCCATGAGAATCCATAAATCTTGGAAGAACTGATAGGAGCCCTTCTGTCAGACTCAGCAGGCACCATACACCCAAGTCTTTTGAATGTGGGGATCACCTCAGAATGCTGTGCCTGGATCTGGGCTGTCCAAAGTAGGATTTAAGGATGAGATACGGTCCAAGCATTCCGAAAAGTGTTGCCTGGAGAGCTATGAGCTATTTGGTTACTTTGCACGTTCCTGTTTCAGACTCTCGTGTTGTTAATGAAGTAATTCCCTGGGCAGAACCTTGAACCTCAGCTGGTACTAACCAAACATTTCCGGAGTCCAGAACAGACTCAGATTTCATTGCTTGGGCAATGTAATGCTCCTCAGGCTGCTGATTCCTGGTTTCTCTCTTGTGCTGTGGTCTTTAGGAGCAAGTCCTTGTAATGCTGTGAGCAAGCAGACAGACTACAGTCCTTTGCACAGTGAATTTCACCTCACTCTGCAAAGAAACCAAATGCTATTTCTTGTTTTTGCATCCCTTTTGATAAGATATGGGGTTTTTTGAGACTTGTGCCAGGCTTCCATTTTGATGTTTGCCATCAGAGTTTATGACTTTCATCAGGAAAATAATTTCTGCACAAGTTTTCATTATTCTTAATCTGATGAGATCACAATATATTAAAAAACTGACATATCCTAGTTCTTACTACCTAGAATGTTTCTTAGGTAACCTTTCATTTAAAATAAGAAATCTTGTTTGAAATGCTTCGATCAGAAGAGAAACCAGAAAGTTCTAAGTTCACCAGTGACTCAAGTAAGCTATTATTTGGTAAAACAGGTAAACAGTGTGCCTGCAGATTGGATAGCACTGTCATAAAACCGTAACTTGTTGTTGCAGTCTTAAGTAATTGGTATATTTAAGAAAGATAATTAATGGAACTGTGAGTCACACTAATTAGTTTTACATACAAGAATGATGTGTAAAGCTTTCCTAATAAACAAGGTTTTGCTCTCCTTATGAAGTAGGTGGGAGTTTTTTTCTCTTTGATTTAATTTTTAACTGATACTTATCAGGGAAGGATTTTCCCTTTATGAGAAGAAATTGCATAGATCAGTACATGTGACATGTATCTTTTTAACATGTTAATTTATTTCTAATGCTTGTTATACTCAGTTCTATTTCATTATTGTGGTACTCACACTCCAGGTAATATTATCATTTTTCCTGGTGATTAATGTGGCTACAACTGTGCCTGTTCTAATTTTTCTGTCTGGAGAATATTTTATTCTGGGAATTAGATTAAATATCAGCGTACAACAGGTGAAAGATGGATCTTATGCTGTTTTCTGGTGGCTTCAGAAGTAGAACATCACACAAGTATAGATTCCAGAGAGCATAGTGGTGGTTTTTGTCAAAACTAGAGGAGTACAGAAAATTTTAGGTGACTTATAGATATTATCTTACAAGGAGACTTTTAAACTTGGAGAATAATCTGTTGTCCAGCATGGAAATCAGGTAAGCGTGCTACTTTGAAGCCTTAAGAGGGTGATTATGCAATGCTGAACTCAAGGACCCTGTGTCTGAAGTGTGTTCTGTAGGGCCTGATACTGAAAAGCTCTGAGCTACTTCAGCTTCCATTGATTTCAGTCAGAATTGATGGTATTCAGGGACCAATTGCATTTCTTTCCACAGCAAGGGAAGACAGATTGTGGGTCAGACTTTTGCTCTTTTATTGCACTGAATAGCACCCTTCAGAAATATTTTCAGTGAAATCAGTGTGGAATGGGTTACTCACCATCAACTGCTGAGAAACGAGTCCTTCCCTTTCAAACCTGCAGTATAAATAATCTGAAAAATGTCAGATGCTTTTTATGTCTTCACAGAAGTGCTTTCCTCTAGTTCTCTTCAGAGCTTCTGTTTGCTTGTTCTTTAAAACCTGCAATCACCTTATAAGCAAAGTCCCATTGGTCTTTATTGCTTTTGGCAGTGTAATCAAAGTGTTTTCTATGTGTGCATCTGGTTATGTTCTGCTCTGCGCTGGAGCATTCTGCATCAGGCATTGTCGGTTCCTCTGCAGCGAAGCAGTCGTGCTCCTAATCCTGGCATACCTGCACTTGCTTGAGCAAAACCTGAAGGGTTTTTTAGGATGCTGTCCTGGTTTTTTGTATGCATTATTTCTGACTTTTATGCACTTTTTTTTAACAGCAATATTATTAGCATCTCTGATTTTTAGTTTGAAGCTGTTTTAGAAAAATGCTGATGTGTACTAACAATAAGTTGTAAGCATTAAGGATGACTGAAAGATGACTGTGCCTGCAAATTAGGGTAAAGATTTTGAAATATACTCTGCTCTGGATCTTAGCAGACAACTGTGTCTTAAGCAAATGTGTGGGAAGAAGAAAAGCAATCCGGAAAAAGCAGCTCTTATAGTTAGTAGCATTTTCTCCCCTTTTTCCCTTCATTGAGTCTGTCTGAAAGTGGGTGTTTTAACATACAGCCATTTCTCGTTAACATGTGTGTGTTTATTTTAGCATGATGGTGTTGTTTTTTTCATCTCCCACTCTGACACAGCATGTTTCATCTGTATATGGTTTCTACTGTGTGAGACATTTAAAATGGCTCAGCGAAGAAATGGATTCTTGTCACTTAAACTGTCACTCTCTAGTTCTGTGGAAACTTGGTCATTTTAACAGACTTTTAAGTTCTGTGTACTCAAAGATTGATTATAAAAATTGAGAGTGATAAATGTCAAGAATTTAAAGGTACACTGTTGTACCCGTAATAATTTATGTTAATCATGTTTTAATTTAGTCATTTTCAACATACTTGTATTTACAAATTAAACCACTGTTATGGTTCTCCTTTGTTTGCATGATATGATTTTATTTTATATTTTTTTTTTCCACTCACCAGATGTTTTCAACACTTTGCTTCCCACTACTGTCATCCCCTCCCTTACCACTGCAACAGTCACAACCAATGTAGCCTTAACAGCCAGCACAACCACATCGGCAACAGCCACCAGCATCAGAGGTACAGTATCCTTCTTTGTTATGGCCTGGAAAGCACATGCTAAATAGGAAATTAGAGCTTTGATTTTCGTTTGGTTTTTTTGGGTTGTTTTGTTTTTAAATAAACAAGGGTAGAAATTGCTAAAGACAGGGTGCAAGCATTTTAGTTCAGTATATATTTAACAGAATAATCCACAGGGTGATACGTGGGTTAAGAAAGATTTCATATGACCTTGAATGTTGTCGCTGCTCTAGCAGTGTGTATGTGAACTTTGACAGGATGCTTAAATTATTTGTATACATTTGCATTTAATTTTTTAAGGTTAGTAAATTAACTTTAATGTAAAATGCAAGCAAGCTATTTTTAACTAAACATGACCTTTTAAGACTGGTTATTTTGGGTGCTACCATTTAAAACAAGCTAGGTGTCTCAGCACTGGAATTTCTGTTGATGAAATCTTGCTTGATAACAAAGAGGCACTACGTTGCATCACCCTTTTTAGCCTTTTACAGTTTAAGGCATTCCTAATTTAGGGGTGTTGTTATCTCACCAGAGCTACAGTAAATGAGCTAAAAGTTCTCTCTCCCAGGCCTGACCCCCGTCTCTTGGGGTTTTTCCACTTACACCTTTTCAAATGTTTCTAGTAATGCTTCATTTCTTTATGAGCAAAATATAAAGGTGATTTTACTCTTTTATTCAGTGGCTGATCAGATAACTGTTAAATAAGGAAGATGTGTGCAGAAGGTTTTGCAGACTATCATCTTCTGGGTAGCTACAAATCTCTCGTGGTAAATGAAATGGCAGAAGGTTCCTATGTGGTCTCTTGAAAGCTTTCGTTGCACAAGAAGAGAGGAAATGATATTCTTTTACCACACTGCAAGCATTGACATGATGAGATGCGGACAGGCCAGGAAAGTTAAGACAGTTATGAAATGTTTTCTTTCTGGAAGTGTTGGTGTTAGTCAGTTGCAGTGAGCTGCCTAACCTGCAAGAATAACCTTGGCTAACTTGCAGGTCCATTGTATAAAGATGTGATAATGTCAGGTCACCTAAATTCTTCTTCCACCACATATTATAATAATGTGACATTCATGTGATAAACTGGCATCAAACCTGAAATTACATTTTTTTAATCTTTAATATTACTTCTAATGTGAAGCTGCTTTTATTTTAATGAAGAGGGGAATTGTTGTAGTAGTTTTTTTCCTTCAGAAAAGGAACACTAGACCATAAAAAAAAAGCCCAGTGTTCGTGGGTCTAAGTGGCTGCAAGGGGAACATTTCCTGAAAAGGAACAGAATGACAGGAATTATCGTGTCTGTATAAAAGAACGTTTTGTGTAAAGCACCAGAAGCTTCCAGCTTTCTGAGGGCTCACATCCTGGAAGGACGATGCTCTTGGTGTGCTGTGCTGATGTTTGCTGCCCTTCATGAATTGTTTTCTTCTGCTTGTTATGTGGTCATGACTATGTCCTTGTTATGATTGTAGTGGTGGTTTTAATGCATTGTCTCACCTCCTAATTGTGGTTTAGGGCCTCATTTTCTTTCCTGTGGAGTGTTCATTTTCATCATTTGTGTGCCCAGCATCAATAGAAAGGTCTGAAACAGGAGAACTCTCTTCTGAGTTTCAGCTCTAGCACAGGGGAGAATGCATGCAATATTGATGCTACACTTACAGAGATGCTGCTTTAATAGAAAGTAAAAGAAGGAAAATTGGGTGATCAGTTGCTGAATCATGAGCACTCACTTTTCCCAGAAAGAAAAAAGTGAATGCAGCAAAATGGCTGAAAAGATGAGACCACTTCAACCTCAAGGAAGTGGTAGATAGAGTCTCTTGGGCAGATAATCGAAGGGACAAATGAGTGTGGGAAGTCTGTTTCCTCAAAATCTTGTAGGGAAAGGAAAATGGTAGTTTATCCCAATAGAGAGAAAAAATAGGACACGTGTAATAAACTAACAGAGTTGGTTTTTTAACAGTCTAAGATATCAAAGCTCACTAAAACACCAAAACAAGAGGTTCTTATAAACGTAAATCATAGAGGATATCAATGTGGGAAACAGGGAACCAGGCATGAAAGCAGGTGCAAAATGAAATGAGCAAGTTGTGAGAAATCCAACAAAACAAAGGTGTTTAGAAATGCTCTAGAAGAAAGGCCAAAATAAAGAAATTAATCATGAATTATGAGGACAAGGCTGAAGTAATTGGGGTTTTATCCGACAGCGGAAGACAACTGGAGTGCTGTTCCTAATGGGGGGGTTGGGTGTTGGGGTGTCACACTGGAAAATGACCAAAAATAGAGACAGATCAAAGAGCAAGGACAGGAAATTTATAGATAGGCTTTGCAAAGAAGCTGAAGGCACCAGCTTCTTTGATTTTGCTTTCAAAAAAGAAGTCAGTGTGACTCTGATGAAGAGTTATTTTCTAAGTTCGGTGGGGAAAATGATTCCCCGAATTAATGGCAAAGACATTTAGTGGAGCCACTTTGTAAATGCATGGGAGGCAGTGACTTCAGTTATTCAGCTATTTCTGTTCTATGACTTCCTTCATGCTGGCTTTCATTCAAAGTGCTTCATTCCCATGGCAGAGGGAAATGGACAAGATGCTCTCCTTAGGCCTCCTCATCCCCTATCTTTCTGGGACCCAAAACCAAATAATGTTCACAAACTTTCAGTGCCTGCTGTGAAGGTGAAGTTCTGCCCTCCTGAAATACGTGATTGTACCTCATCTCCATTGTCAGAGCACCCACCCCCTGGAGGTACAAATGGTGTAAGAGCCATGTCAGAGAAGGTCAGAGTTTTCAGTAGTGTCTGCTGCTGGCTGAGCAAAAAGTACCACATAAACATATTTTCCTTTGACACCTCTGCTTTGTATTCCAGTAAGATTTTTGACATGAAGGAATATATGGGGACATTAAGTTGAGAAACTATCCATAGAAACTCTCAACCATCAAAACTTTTTTGTTACCTTTTTTTCTTTGTCTTGCTTGGTTGGATCATGCCTTAAAGAAACAGTTTTCCCCAGATGCTAGTTGAGTGTATGCTATTTAATAATGTCTTTGAACTGAGTTCCCCATAGCTGACATAATAAACTTTCTAGACCCATTTCACTAATTTTGTTCTAAATTTATTGCTTGATATTAAGAATCTCCTCAGGTAACTTGTACAAGACATTCCTTTGTTCTGCATGACTTTTACATGGTCCACTTTGAGGATCTGTTGCTCCACATCCAGTCACAGGAGATGTCTTTACAGGCATAAGATACAGGATATAAAGAGCCCATAGAATCTGTGAATCCAAGGCATTTCGCATTCTGATGGTTGTACTTCCTCATTACCAAAAGCCTGAATTCACAGGGAAAAAAATTCTCTGATGTCATCAGTTAATTCTGGAACCATGTGATTCATTGCTGTCCTAATTTGCCTGGCATTTAGTAAACAACATGAAAAAAGCTACTGATCCAGTTGGATGACAGCATGATAATTCATAAACTTCCCATTTAGTCAAACTTTTCACTTTCTCAGACAAACATATGCTTGTTTTTGCGCTCGGTCCTTCAGGAATTAATTATTCTTTTACTGGTACATTACCTACTAAGTCAAAAAACCCTAAACATAATTTGATGCCAGCGAGGAATATTGCCCTTTATATATTTGTCAAGGGTATCTTAAAGCCTAATAACTGTGATGAGGAATGCACGACAAAATGAGAATAAAATGTATGAGAAGAAACAAATCTGGAGGACTACTGAAAGAATAATTATGCACTGTATGAGTAAGTGTCTTTCTATCATATTTATGTAATGTTATTTGAGAAAGCTGTGCATGGGTCCATGCAGTTTTTACCTTTCATGATTGGGAAGAGGCACAAGAGGATTGTGGATTTGCCCCAACAGTGAAACAAGGGATGGCTCCACTGGAGAAATTCTTTGTTAGTGTGAAGTTAATTTAGGTGGTGCTGTGCCAATCTTTCCAAGTCCTGTAGGTGGAGAGGGAGTGTGATTAACAGTCTTGGAGAAGCCATCTCAAGTCAGTTTCTGGATTCACAGAGGGAAAAAGCTTGTGCACACAAACATACATAAAACCTTCCCATGGGCTGGCATTATGTTAATCACCCGTACACACACAAACAGAACATTTTGTTGTTGTTGTTGTTTAAATCCTATTTCTATCAAGGAACAAAAAAACCAAAGCGGTTATAAAACTTGTTTATTTTGACCTGTTACTGAAGACTGAAATCTCACCGCTACCACCCAAATAGGTGGAAATGTAACATTGCCAGAGCATCCCAACCTCAGGAGACAGATCCATTCAGTTCGATGGCACGCATCAGAGTGATTCAGGCTCAGCTGACTCACTTGGACGATGACTGTACCAGAACGTTCAAGGCTTGATATAGCAGCGCCTGAAAACGTCCCCAGAAGTCGTTGTGTACAGCACAGACACGACGCTGCTCCCAGGCAGCCGCACTGGGGAGATCAAGAGTTTGTTTGTCAGGGTGGCCACAAAGCCAGCGAATGCACACATTTATATAGGAATGAAATCCCTGCCTTATTATAATCCACTTTGCTTTTATTGGGTTTGGCTCTGGTATAAAATAAAGTTTTCTTAAAAGGAAATCTGTGGAGCTAAATTTAGAAGAGGAGTTTACAGTGGCGTAAAGCAAGGGTTTGAGGATGTAATAATTTTGAAAACTATTGTGACTTTAAGTGTGAATATTTCTATTTAATAGAGTAAATGACAACTATCTTAGCTAAAAAATTATGTTACTTCCTCTTTTTTTTCCTGTTTTTACCTTAAAGTCTCTACTAAGAAGAAAACCCCGACCCTACTAGAGTAACTTTCATTATAGGCAGCTTAAATGCAGAAACTACTTGGATAGATCTTAGTCCTCATAGTTTTCTATCAAAAAATGCTAAATATTACCAGTTCTTTCCTTGTGGTGTTAGTTTTCTTTCATTATTATTATTGATTAATTATATTGATATATTATTGAATAATAAATCAGTATTGATTATTGTAACTTGGCAGGCTGAGATACTGACAAAAACAACAAAGCAAGGAAAAGCTATAGAATATGTGAGGGGCAAAGGAGATATGGGTAGACTTACACTTTAAATATAGTTGTGAGTGCTAACTTGCATTCAGCTCTGATAATAAAAATGGTCATTGTCTAATGTTAAAAGCAGTTTCCTATGACAGCAAGCTAAAAGCCAGTTCATTTATGTACTACTTTATAGCTGTAACAGTAACATAAAATCTAATTTGTGGCTGAGTTTATTCAAACTGTGTAGGAAAATTAGAACTTTCCAAGTTTTATTTTTTCTTTCTCCCACTAGTCTCCTATTGGCTTATCCAAGGTCTGGACTTCTCAGAAGGCCAAAAAATTTCAGATTCAAACAACAGTTCCTTAGATTATTTTTTTTCCACTAGACATTCAAGTAAATCTTCATCACCCATCTTTCAAGAACTGCCATCTCTTGATTTTATGCTGATTTCTTTCATTACCATTATTTTTACATTCTATTTGTTTCTCAGCTGTTTAGATGGTGTATTAAAAATTATGATAAACCTATGTTAGACCATGGTGAAATCACAAACTTATTTTCCAAGCCTCTTTCCCAAAATCTCTGAACAGGACTGTCTTGGTCAGAGCTGTTACCCAGGTGAAACATCCACAGGTAACAGCTGAATAATAGCTGGAAAACCTTCCCTAGCACCTGCAAACAGCTGGTAGACCAAACTCTTGGGTTTTTTGTATGAAAATATACCTGTTGTGAGCAGGACTTGGAGTTTCCCAAGTTCTACAATGATATTTTCAAGAGGCTTAAGTCACCCTCAGTGCTCATTTTAGGGGTTACACAGTATTTGTTCCTTTTCTGAAGCAACCTTTAATTAGGGTTTCATCCCACTAGTCAGGCTTGGTGGTACAATTAGTGCTGCAAATTCTCAAGGCTCACAGATTTAAGATCAACAGAGGAGATTGTAGCATCTGTTCTGACTCAAAGAGCTCTTTGGTTTTTAGGTCTGACAGGTACAGAGCCAGGAAAAACCTTTATATCATATAACCTGAAAAAGAAGGAAAAATTAAACCCCTCCCTTCAAAATCTCCCCCCCAAAAAACCAACCCAAAACACACATGAAAAAAAAACACCAAACCCAGCCTCAAGGAGTTTCATACTTTATTGGCTGGATTCCTACAGATTTCTAAATATGTCCCCACAGAATTAGAATTAATGGCAAACAGTACATGTTCACATGCATGGTGATCACAGACCAAAACCACACCAGCTCCAAGCAAGAGGTTGTACAAACACAGTATGGAAATAATCTTTTTTT
>VZRQ01007802.1:78543-269533 GCA_013397975.1 Machaerirhynchus nigripectus | reverse complement strand
TTTTTTGGTGTAGTTTTCTGTACAGAGGAACATTTCTGATGTTTAGGTGTGAGTTTCACTCAATTACTGTATCCAGTGCAGGAATGCACTCTGTTACTGGGCTGAATTGCAAATATTGGGCACACTTTGAGATTCTTTTGAACTGAGGCACAATTACTGCCATCAATCCTGAACTCATTTGTCCCCTACAATGCAGTTTTGTTAGTGTGAATGCTGGGTTGCTATTGTGTGTGGACATCCATATGAAAAACTGTTATGGGGTTTTGGGGTAAACTGTGTGGTTTTGAAAACAGTAGCACCCATGGGTTATTTAAGTTTTGAAGGGTTGCCTAATTCCAGAGCCCTTTCCCTCCAGTTCATCTCGGAAGCATCTGTTCCCAATATTTCTGGAGTTAGTGATGCTAAGAAGAAATTAGTCTTTTATTACATTCAGGTTGGCTTTCCTCCACCACAAGACCTTGTGCCAAGCAATTTGTGAGTGGTTTTATAGATTCCCAGTCCCTATGGGACCTTTTTGTTGTTGTTATTGTAGGTCCCTGTATTATAGCGTGACTGTGGGGAAGTGTATAAATTGTTTTTGTCTGGTGGAAATCTTCACCTTTTTTTACTTCCTGGTGCTTTTGAGTAGTATTCACCAATTCTTCAAATCATTTCTGTGGAAAAGTTTGCTTCAAATTGCTACTATGACATTCAGAGATTTCAGTTTTGTTCTCCCATGCAGATTGTGCTTCTTTATATTTATTGTGAAATGTGAATGGACTACAGGATTTCTGCATAATTCTAAATTCTACACAACCAAATAAACATTCAGGGGAATAATTCATACACAACAGAAATTCGAAGTAGTGTGGGCTTGCCTTCAACACTGTAATAGAATAGATGGCTTGTATGCAGTCTGAAACATCTTGCTCTTGTTATATTTGCAGCATTATGGAGAAATTATGAACATCAGGAAAGTTCAAGAGCAAGAAACTTTTTCTTCTCTTTTATTTTTATAGGCAATGCTTTCATGCACGTGTATATAATAACAGAAAAAATAATGCTCATAATATGAACAACCCATGGGTCAGTCTAAAACACATTTTCAGTTGTGTCTGTTTTATTAAAAAAGTGATGAACTGTTAAGCTGTGTTCTGAAGACAGAACATAAGGAGCAGATTCAAGGGCTTTGGAAGTTAGTGCTGCTCAAATACATTCAGAGAGGGTTATTTTGGGTTTTTTTTTACCGTTTCCAATATGTTTGAGTTGTCTTATGTTACAGGCTACTAAACCTATTGGTTACTTTCTTGGTTTCTAGACTGACCAACTTTCAAAATCCTACCGTATTAAACCATTTTGTGAAGAATTATTTTAATCTCAGGTTGATTGATACATGCCAGCATTTGAGTTTAGGTCAGTATTCAAACACAATCCTAAATTACTATTTTGTCTCTCAGTGTGAATGAAATTAAACATACTCAACAGCTAACATTTGAACAAAGATCATATAAGACAGTCTTCATTCCTTTTGGGGTCATCTGATTCAGCTTTTGTAGGAATGGACATGCCTTAAACCCTTCTCTGTCTTTCGCAGGCTACAGAATGATGCTAATTCTTTATGCTTTCACAAACTTTAGTAGAGAACCCAGGGTAAACTCTTAATGAGTATTTAAAGTCAAAACTGTCTAAAATTTAATGGATCTGTGATTGGCCAAACAGATGGTTGAGGAAGGCAATAGGAAAAACAAAGCTGGAGAAAAGAAAGAAAATTAGTGGCTTCTTCTGTGCATAGTAACTTCTCCAATTTCCCTATTGCTGCCCATTTTAACCTCATATTTCTCTATCACACTTTTTCTTATTATCACTCACTTTTTATTTACTTCACTTTTATTATTGATTACCTAATTTCTAAAAGGAATTTACGTGGGGTAGTATTGCGGATATGCCATATTTAAATTGCCCTCTTCATTCTGAGTCAGAATTGACGTTACTTCATCGAATTGAGAAGCAGGTAAGAACTCTGGACTTGTCAAGTCTGGAGAAAAAGAGGCTGGTCCTGAGGAGGGAAAGGGGAGCGGGAAGTGCTGATCTCTTCCTTGGCACCCAGTGACAGGAACAGTTCAGAGCTGCACCAGGAGAGATTCAGACTGGGCATTAGGAAACATTTCTTTACCAAGAGAGTGGTCAAGCACTGAAACAGCCTTCATGGAGAGAGAGGTGGTAATGCCCAATCCCTGTCAGTGTTTAGGAGGCTTTGGACAATGCCATTAATAAAGATCTTTGAGTGCCGGGTCTGAAGCAGTCAGGCAGCTGAGCTGGATGATCCCTGTGGGTCTCTTTCCCCGTGGTTCTTCTGTTCTGTTCTATTCTGTTCCATTGTATTCTATTCATCCCTAGCATTTATATATCATGGCAGCCACAGCAGACACCTGATGTTGCACTGGAACTTGCAAACCTCCAGTTGAGAGAGGCTCCTGAAAAGATCTAAGCTTTGCATTTAATATCACACGTGAAAATTTAGGTCATCTTCCCTGCCAAATAAATTATAATCAAAGGATTCAAGTCATGGAATAATATAATTTTTTAAAAGGCACACAAACGTTTAGAAGAGTTACAGTCATAGGTTTCCCCATCTGTTGCTGGATCCCTTCAATACATGGCTTTTTAATGCTTGAAAAGGCTATTTTAATTCTCTTTGTAAGGGTTAGAAGAGGGTCTTTTGTACCGTGTTCAAAAGACTAGTGTTGGAAAAGGGCAGTTATTCTAGCCATACTGCAATATTAACAGTATGTTAAAAGGATGGCATCTGGAAAGGGGGAAAAGGAAAATGGCAGTCAAAGAATCTCAGAGTCTTGGTCAGTTGAGAGTTCCAAGAATCAGCTTCATTAGTCCTGAACATCAACTAAAACTTAACTTCAGACATCAGATCTAGGTCAAAAACGACTGTGGATGAGTTAGTTATTAGCAAATGTAGTAAATGGAATTTTCCAAATGGAATGGACACTTTTTCTGCCAAAAAAGCACCTGTTCTTTATGTAATTTGTAATGAATTGACATATGTCATTAAATTTATTCTTTCCATCAATATGTTATATTTTAAGATCTCAGTTTTATCTGCTGATATTTCATTAGCATGAATTACTGTCTTTGCATTGCCTGCATCCTAGTGAAAGAAAATTTATTTTAGTACTTTTTACTTTAGTAAATTTAGTACTTTAGTATTATGTAGTGCTGAAAAAAGTGGGGTTCTAAGACTGTAAGGGGGCAAGTCCCACAAAACACATGATGACCACTCACCATTGCAGGAATGTGAACTAATCCTGACTGCGTTCCACAGCTTTTCTTTCAGCAATCAAAAGGAAAATGATGTATCAGCAGCAGAGCTGTGCTGCATTGGCAGCACCACTTACATACATAGCAGGGCAAGAGCATGACAAAGAATGGGACCTGCAATCCAGCAGAGTATTATTTAGCCTGAAATTTACAAAAGATACCATTTTTTCAGGCCTGTACTAAAAAACAAGAACTTTCTGTCAGTTTTACGTGGCATTAAACAGACATTATGATTGCATATTAATTGAATTCGTTTGTGGCTACATAATCACTCAGTATATTCTTAACATTAACACTTTGCCAGGTGCCTCCCCATGACCTGATTTCTTGTCTTCTGGACAAGGGGCAGTGATCAGGCTGCAGATATCACTCTGATCCTGCAAACCCGCCCACTTAGTGCTGTATGAGCAATCCCATGGAAATCAGGGAAGCTACATCTGTTTTTTAATTCCAGTGCATGTGTGTCTGTGGGAGATTAGGACCCTGTTTGACATTAGGGTTAAACCCCACTCTTTGAACTTTATTTAAGAAAGTTTATTTTGAAGGTTGTGTAGAAGGCACAGTGCTGTAATCATGCCCAAATATTCCATTAATTCGATTTTTTTTCCACTTAGTCATTGCATACTGAGACAAGTGGAACAAAAATGAGGGGTTTTGGTTTGTTCTTTTTTCTTGGCACCCAGTCTGTGTTATTATAGATAAATAATTTTCATGATAAGCTTAAAGCATTTATATTGTTATGCACTTATCAAGCATTTACTCTATTTGCTCATTTTATGTAGCACTTCACAACTTTTGATAAGGTGTGAATATTAAGATAAGACCCAATTTCTGTCTGAAGTGTCCACAGAACTGCTTCAAAGAAAGAAAAAGTAATGGGACTTCAAATTTTTACTCATTTTCCAAATATATATCTGAACATCTGCAGTACCATAGCAGATAATGCTAAATATTACTGCTGCTAGAGAGCAGTAGTACAACTATATTTTTAAGACAGAATTTTAAAACAAATTTAAAACTCTTTACTCATCTGCTGAACAACTCCCCATTTCTATTTCATAGGTTTTTTTACGTAGTGAGAGTATTTAGCAGAAAGGCATGGTCACCTTGAAGTTCATGTAACATTTTGAAATCACTTTTATGATTAAATTAGGAAAGGTTCATGATTTTCAGTGTCAAAGTATTTATAGAAGTCTACCAGAGACTATGCTTATTTTTCCTTCACATACCAAAGGGGATAATTCCCCCCTTATCCCTCCTGCCCAGTAGAGCTATTTTCACAAGCCACTTGTAAAATAACTTGAGATATTTCAGGACTGTGAAGAGCACAAAAATCTTTCATTTGATTCCTGAAGTGGTATTAATTATTTTGCTACTAGGAAACAAGTGATAGGGTCCTACGGTGTCACTGACACGGTCACCTGCCCCCGCAGCACTCTTGCCTTTCGCTGGAGAGAAAGAATGGTTTTCAAGCAAGGAGAGGGTCAGAAACCCAAACAGAAATCGTTGCCTTGTCGCTTCAAAAATCTGGGGTGCACCTTAAGTGGTGCACCTTACGGCGTCCCTTCCATGCTTTGGAAATGCTGCGTGGAGTTCTGGTTATCCAGCAGCAAAAAAAAGTGACAGAAATGAGGGAGGGCTGGGGTGGGGGGGAAGTGAGAAGGATGGCTGAACTTTGAAAATGGTGTCTGTGCTAAGAGAGATTAAACACACTAGCACCCTTCACCTTGGAAAAGAGATAGCTGGAGAGAGAGGCGGCAGCAGTTAAATTAAATTAGAAGTGACATGAAAAAAGTGAGTGATGTGAATACGGTCACCAATGCAGAAAGTTTCTAGACTCTGGAGTCAAAAAAAGGGTGAGTGAGCAAGGGAAACTTTATGTATTCCATTTTTCATTTGGTTGTAAATTAAATTGGACTAGATGGTGGTGTTTTCCCACCTAGTACAGACATTCCTGTGTTCTCAGATTTTTCTGCACAGGAAAAAAAAATTGCAAATGTCCTATTTGTCATCATTTAAATGAAGAACAACATAACCTAAAGTCATAGCTTTAATTAATATTAGAAACAGTAAAATTCATCAAAATGGGCATTTCTAAATGTTGACTACCTGTAAACTATAAGGCTATTTTTTGTTGCAGTGTTCTGAAAAAATGAATTTAAACATATTAATTTAATAACCACAGATAAAAATACTAAAAAATGCAAGATGACTAAATCAAAACCATAATATACCTCTTCATTCATCCAATATAGTTAAAATAAATCTTGTAACAGTATAATTTATTATTAGAGCATCTTTGATGTACAGACAATGTAAATATGCTGCTGTCCATAACAGAGTTCACATACCACAACAAACACAGGTAAAAATCATTTGACACAGATCTTAAAAAATCAGACCAAGTCAGTGATCATTACACAAATCATCCACATTTTCAGACACCACTGTGCCCCCCTTTTCCTCATGAATTTACCCTTCAGAAATTTGTACCGACTTGGGATATTTTTAAAAGAGGCTTCTACCACTTTTGGCAAAGTGAGGTTTAGCAGGGAGAGACAAAGAAAGAGAGAGGTGCTAGAGAAACATCTTCATGCACCATGAGAACATCTTTGTCATCCTGCCTGGTGTGTCTCTCGCACTACCTGGAAAATGTGATCCCAGTACGTTGTTTGGAACTCTAAACTAAAACCATTTCTCTCCTAATTGTCTGATAAAAAGAAAAAAAAACATTGCAGTCACATTTGGAGGCTGTCTTGTTATAAACCAGTAAAGCTAGGTTGTTGAAGTGGCCTGTAATATTTTGAAAGATTATTTTTGCAAAGTTACATTTATCTGCCTGTGTAAAATGTAAAGGCTAGGACATGAGTAGGATTGAAAAATAGCAAATGCTGGCACTTTTTGTCACTGAAAATAATTTCTCAAAGGTGCCATGGTGTATTTTGATTAGGCCTCAACCCTGAAAACATAATAAAATTACACAAGCAACTGATTGTGCATGTAGTTATAAAAGTCTTTTGTGCTTTCCTAAAGGATGTTTTTGAATAAAATATATTTTCTGTTTCTGTTACAGAATTTGCAAGTTTTTCCCCTAAATTTAAGTTTGTATTTGTAAGCTAAAAAAAAAATCTAATGGTTGTGAAGGAGACAGAGATGCTTGAGAGTGCAGCTTAATCCTCCCATTATTGCCATGAATAATAGTGATGTAACACATCTTAACAAAATGAATTACTAATTCGGACTCTTTATTGCCAAGTCACACAGTTTCAAAGACATTATAAAATCATAAAACCAAGTAATGAATTTTCCTCCTTCCAAATAGTGCAAATAAAAATTACAGATGAAAAAGCCATTTACTCATCCCACAATATAATTCACTTTATCAGGGAAAAAAAAAATGATACTATCTGATGGGAATGCTCATCAGATGGGAGTCTTATTGCTATAAGGGAAAAAGTAATTGCTCTCTGTGGCCAGCTACTGTGTGGGTTCGGTGGTAAAATGACTGTCAAACTATTTGGCAATTGCACTGCTGGTGTGTGTAGAGAAATACTGCCTGGGTGGCTCAGGGTTGTAATAGCAGTAATGGTTCCACAATTAACAAAAGTGATGGGGGAAACCCAAAGAGCATCTGTTACAATAATGGTAGGAATAAGGAACATAAAGCAGAGAGAGGGGTAATACAAATTCACATTTTACAACCACAGATATAAAAATACGGAAAATTGCGAGATGATTAAATCACAACTGCAACAACCATCTACCTTAATCCAACGTAGTTAACCTGAATCTTCTAGCAGTATAATTTATGGCTGAAATCTTCCTGATGTACAAACCATGTAAACATGCTGCTGCATGAGTCACAGTTCATTTGCCACAGCAAACACAGGTAAAACTTTGGGTACAGACTAAGTTGGTGATTATTAGACAAGTCTAAATTTAAGCCTAGTACCAGTGAAGGAAGATTTATATGATCATGAAGTACTGTGTGTATAATTTATACATACGCATTATTTTTCCTGCCAAAAACTCACACATTTTTCAGTATTCAGAAGTTACAAAATCCATGCATGGAGCCCTAAAAATAAGAATTGTATATAGAGGATTAAAGGAAACAGTTAATACTGTGCGGTTTGGTTGGGTTATGATTTCGATTTTGGTTTTGTTTTTTCTTTGGTGTGTCTTTTTTTTCGGTCTTTGTCATTAGAGACTTTTATTGGTCTTTTTTCCTCTGGTGATACGCATAAAACTCAAGCTGATGTTTGTGTTCAGGAAGGTCACGGAGCACAGATGAAGCTGTGCTCTGGTTCTTTGGACAGAGCAAGGAGAGCCATGCTGCTCTCCAGGTACCTCTGCTGGAGACCAGCAGTGATGCTGCTGTGGTTCTTTCCTCTTAGTAGAATGTCATTTCTGATCCTGCTTTTGCTGAAATGCCTGGTGTGGAGCTCTAGCTGCCAGAAGGATACACGTCCTAGTCAGTCCACACCCCTCCCTCTGGTGTGTGGGCAGGAGAAAGCACAGGTAGTTCAGAGCCACTGAATCAGAAACACTGATTTTTAGCCCTGAAAATTTAAAATGTCTGGATTTTGCCCTTCTTTGTCAATACTCACCCATTTATGGGTGAGTGAGAGAAGAATGACAGGAAACAACTAGAGAGGTGTCACTGGTTAGAAGTTAATGATCTATGGATCATTTTCACCCAAGTTATTTGGTTTTACATACCCTGAACAGGCTCTTAGCTTCTGCACATCAGTGGAGGCTGTTTAGTAAGTTGCTTAGAGTGCTCGAGCCCTGTGAGTCCAAGCTAGCAATTCCATGTGTGAAATACTGTGCACGTTACACTGAATATGCGAGGGGAATATTCAGGATTGGATAGTTTGGGGGAGTTAGGGTGGGTGGCTGCAGAAGGTATTGAGTTGATTCTCAACGGGCCCCTCAATGATGATGGGCCCCTCCATTAAATATGTCCTAATTATATTTTCTTGTGCTATAGAAAAAACGAAAGCAATACCTCAGCTCCGTGCAGTGCTACAGCTGTACTAATGCACGGGATGCTTGAGGTATGCTAAAGGATATTTAGCAAACGTTTGTCAGCACTTCTCCTCCGCTGGGTGATGCAGAGAAGGCTCTGGCCCTGCGTGGATATTCAGGCAATTGAACTGAGCACACACTCTCAAGGCATGCTTTTGTTTGCAATAGGGATGTTAAAGTTTAATTTCAGCAGTCTCTTGCCTGCTTCAGGCAAAAATTGGAATCCTGGCTTGGTCCCAGCAACTTGAAAAGAGTCTGATGCCTATACAAATATACATAATGGCAGTCCTAATCATTAGGAATTATGTTATTTTTCTGTTTCTCCAGTAGTGTTTCATAATGAATCAAAATGAGCTAGATGGTTCGCTATCAGTTTGAATGCTAATTAAATTGAGACCTTCAGCAGTTTGTGACCACTTCTAATGCTTCTAATTTCTGTTTGTTTATATTTCTGTTTATCACTCAGACTTGTGTTGTAGAAAACCCCAGCATAACAGAAGAATCTTAATTTCTTGCTTTTCCTTTCTTTTTTTTTTTGAAGCAAAGCTTCCAAATCTGCAGTAAACTCTTCCTACTCAGACATCAGTGCTACTCAGACTATGCCAACAGGGTTTTTTATCTCCCTGAAGTAGGGATTCAGAATATTAAGCAGTTTGGAGTAGGATTTGCAAGGATTTTACCTGCCTAGTTGCACCATCATTTTCTCACTTTTTTCCTTCAGTTTTGCTCCAGTGGACAGAAAATGAGATTCTTTGAAAACAAAAGGAATTTAGCAACAGCAAAGCAGCCAACTAACTGGGGAAAGAGAGGAAAAAAAAAAGGGAAAGCATCCTGAAATATGTATTGTTTGCCCATCTGGTTTTTGCTAATCATGCAACAGTGACCAGAGCATTGACTGGTATTCTGCCTTGAAATCTGATTTTGCTGGTTGAAGTTTATTGCTGACCTAATAGGGTCTAGGTTTGGCCATATTTCCGTCCTTGCTGTTCTCAGAGAAGATGTCATTCCATGTGCGCCCCCGATTGATAACATTAAATACTTGGACACACACAGAAAATCCAAAGCAGAGCCTTGTATTTTGTATCTGTGCTTCCTTGTATTTTATTTCTTTGTTGGTATGCTTCTGTCTTTAAGTGCATTATGGATAGAAAGAGGCAGTAGTTAAATCCAGGGAAAGATACATATTTTATTTCCTATCACTCTTTAAAGAACCACTCATAGTTTACTTTAAATGGTGGGCAAAGGGACAGCATTTGGAGGAAGCAAGCACAAGGCCAATTTATAACACTAATTCTAATTTTCCCAAAGGATAAAAGAGCTATATATGTAAAATAAAACTGGTACTCCTGCTACTAATAACCACAGCAATAACTAAGAGAAGGGCAGGCTCATTTTAATTCATTATTCTAAGGAACCTCTGAAAATCTGCCTTTCCTTTCCCCAACCCTGCCAAACAGAGAGAAGAAATGTATCCAGTACTTTTTCTTGGTCCTGGTTGGTTTCACCCACAGACGTACAAATTCTTTCTGCTGAATTTTAGCCTTTTCTGTCATGTAGGAAGCACCAAAAGTCATGGCTGCATCGCTGTGGTTCAACAATGTTTATGAGCTAAAGTGAATGAAATGAGAGAAATGGACAAAAAGAGGTTTGCACTCACAGGGCACATTCTTCTCCCCCTTTCACAGTTTTTCCAGTCTCTTCTGTTTCTTTAAAATCTCTTAAAATATTTTGTTTATGTTCTTGTATCAAAAATGTTAATAAACACAAAATGCTGGAAAGAGAACATTACTTTGCTTTTTCCAGAATTTCCAAAACCAGTGTGACATTTCTTTTGTTCTAATTGATTTTCGAGTTTGTTTAAAATATTTCACAAGGTGTAACATATTGAAATGAGTCATCCGGTTTTCAGGGTGTTCAGGGAATAAAGGTTCCTGTACAATGTAGGTGTAAAAACACTATTAAAATGTTAGCAGTCGAATAACTCTCCCTAAAGATGTTGAAAATCGTTTGATTTTTTTTTTTTATTTGAAAGAACAGTTTAACTCACCATCAATTACACTCAGAGCTCATTATGTTTGTGCTGTTATAATTATCAGTCCTTTTATGTCTTGGGCCTTTCTTGTAGCTCTTTGGAAGATTATTTTGGTTTTGATGCACAGCTGCTTGTTTCACACAGGTCCTGCCTCAAAAAGCCAGATCTGATATCAAATGCTGTTGTCAGTTACAAAAAGCAATCACAGCCACCATTTTTTTGTGTTTCCTCAGAAGGCACGTATGAGACATTTCAAAGTGTTGTATTGGAGTGCTTCACAACATTTTTTTCTCTTTAGGCAACCCACTGAACGTGTCCTTTTGTTGTGTCATGGATCCCCTACACACTGTTGCTCCTTTAAAGGACAATATTCTGGAGTTCTTTTAGTCCTGCAGTAACCCTATCCATCCTGTTGGCACATGAAGAGATGGAATAATTTAGAGTCAGATTCTGAGAACTGGGAATTAAAAGGAGAGATTCTATCTGTCACTTCCCTTAGTATTTGTTTCTGTGTGTGAGTTTATGGGCTAAAACAATTTTTTTTTAAATTTTTCTTTTATATGTCAGCATTTTCAACAAAGATTTCTGCAACAGGTGTTTATAAAGCTTGTCTCTAAAAAAAAAATCACTCATCCATAAAAAAGTGTTATGCCAAAATATGTGGTTTGAAATGATCAATACAATCTTTCCTGAAGTTCTGCTGCTTAGACCCGGGGAGTTGCCAGCACAAGGTGGTTCTTTCCCACATACTTCATGAGTTTGTTCTCTGCTCTAACAGGACGTGCTTCCAGTAAAGATTACAAATCTGGTTCAAGAAGCCTTCTCCGTGGCACTATGTTTATATACATGCCAGGCCACGATGTAAATATTTGGATGAGAAAAATACCTGTTCAAGTGCTTTGCAGAATGAGGTTTGTGTTCTCCATACAAAGAAACACATATCTGAGCACTTCAAACCAAGAAGGTCCCAGCAGTAGTTTGGATTGGCTGAGAACCATCTCTGTCAGCCAACAGCTCTTAGTGGCAGTTTTAAGTTGTTTTAAATATTTAAAAGCTTGAAATGTGTACTGAGTCAGATGGGACAAGACTGCATCCTTAGATACTGAAACAAAGCAAGCGTGAAGTATTCACAATGTTAAACTGTTCAGTGCTAAGACTCTGATGAGGGACTCAGTCATGATAGGATTTGTTTAAAGGGTTGGCTGGTGTAGTTCTTTTTGGATGTGAAGGAAAACCAAAGTATTTGTTTTGTTTGGGCAAGGTCTTTTGGGTTGTTTTGTTCCCAGCATATTTCAGAAAAAGGGAAGTCAGCTTCTTTTCGTTGCATCTGTTCTGTGAAATGACAGACATCTCTTCAGGCAAAAAAATCTTGCAATAATTTGCCTGACTATCAGCAGACAGGTAAATACAGCTTGAAAAGCAGATGTTTCAAAGAACAAATTTAAGCAACACTAGACAATGTGATTTACATTTAACTGTGCACCTAGGCTTCTCCAGATTTTCTATTAATAATGGGACTATAAATTCTGTGAAAAAAGTCGTGCCTAGAAGTAAACTCTCCAGTGTTTCACATATGAATGTGTGATGTTTTTATGTTCTCATAAAAATGTTAAGGTGTTTATAGTATAGAAGATTAGTCAATTAATTCCTGTCATAAAATGCTAAAAGGGAATTTTTTAAACCAAATAGGGGTGGATGCAAATGAGTGATATCCCCTATCAACTAAATGTACGTGTGCTTGAAGCATCATGTTTTAAATCAACAGCTGTGACAGAAGTGCACACCTCTGAAGAGATGTAAGATGGAGAGAGAGGGAGGATTTTAACTGAATGTCTGCATTCTCCTCAACATACAGTGAGGCATCAAACTAATTGTTACAGAAAGGACAGGAACATGTTAACGATGCCATGCTTTTTCATGTATGGTATCTTCAAATACAGCGTTCCACTTCATTCACAGGTGAAGGGTTGTTAAGGAACAAACCTGCTGACAGTAGTTTATATCGTGTTAAGAGTTCTGGAACATTTTGATCGTGGCCAGGACTAAATCACACCACTGCTGGTCAGCGCGCACTTGCTCATGCACGAAGGGGAGATGAGATAAGAGATGTGTCACTGCATCCATCTTCTGAGTCATTTTCCCAGGAGGAATTTGCCTTTCTAGGTCCAACCACTCAAAAGAGGACAAAGCCAAGGAGTCTGATATTCAGTGCCCGATGATAGGCAGTCAGCCAGAGAAGGGGAGGTCAGTGCTGAATGAGGCATTTCAAAGTGGTCTTTGGGTACAGTAACTCCTGTGTTCCAAGACAGTTACACTCAAAAGTGGTGTTTTCTTAAATTAAAGTCACAAAGCCCAACTTCTCAGATAACTTCACTGTCCAGTTCTGGGGACTTCATTTCATTTCTGTCTCAAAGTGTGGCCATGGCCTTGGCAGGTGATTTTGTTGTGGTGGTTCCCTTACTATTTTTAGGAGGTTTCACCGTCTTTCATGCATGCCAGAATTGTATTTATCTTAATATTCTTTGTTAACTTCTACATCCCTAGTGAAACATAGCGATTCTGTTCCCCTTCATGTTGCATCTTGAATAAAATATCTGTGGTTAGTACATTTTGGGTTGAATTCAGAGTTTTCAAGTGTGTGTTTAGCACTCTTGTGGTAAAACAAATTGCTTGGGCCCTTAGGCAACTTAGGGCTCGAGACACCTACTTTGTGAATTTAAAACAACTTTTAGGGGCAGGCAGGTCCACAGATGTAAAAAGAGGCATGCTGCCTCTAGGCATGTGCAATACAGCATATTAGATATCCAAGGATGTGTTTTCAGGGATGAATTTGTCTTGCTGTCCTTTAAATGGCTTAAGCCACTCATCTGTGAACACTCTTCATGACTTTACTGCTCAAATTTGCCTTAAGATATACTAAAGATACTTAAATGTTCATTTGGTTCTCATCTTGAGCACACATTCCCATTGAATAGAAAAAAAAAATGCCATAGGTCTCAGGGAACCCACTTGTGGGGCAAGGAAAAGTTCTTCACTTCCAAAGCAATAGCAGGAAGTAACAAAAACAAAATAGCCAGGCAACAACAGGATTTGTGCAGATGCTTGTGACACTGGTGAAGTAATTTTAAATGACAGCTTTGCTGTAGCTGTATGAGCATCTTTCATGGAAGAGTGGCAGAGGAAAAGGATGGCGAGAGAGCTGTGTAAGGCAGGAGACACAGAACACTGTGTGTAAGCACACTCCTAGATAGAGTTGGGATCCTGTGTCGTTAACACATGTTCCAAGAAATTTTCCTCTCCTTGAAGCCAAGCCATGTCACCGGAGAGGAAGGGATATGGGGAAGTGGGAGGAAAAGAGATATGGCTGATGCACTCCAGAATGTTTTCCCACAGAAAACCCAGGGCCGGAGAGAAATTTCAGGTGGAGAGTTTTTGCAGCAGGATTTTTATCTCCTCAGGTTTGAGGAGAAGTTCTGGACCACGCATTTAGTTGTCGGATTGTTAGATGAGGGCTTCCATGTGGTAGTTCCCTCGGAGCCCCCGCTGTGTTTGGGGTCTGCAGTGTACTTTGAAAAACGCGTGCTCACTGTTATTACATGGAGATAAGCCTCAGTATATTTTTATCTACAAAATGTTTTGTGCATTGAATATCAGCTCTGACAGGCAGAGAGGCAATTTCTGTGGTTGCTGGTTCTTACTCCCTACTATTACAGAGAAACACCACCATCCAGAGTTTTACTTGCGTGACAATTTCTCTACTGAGTAAAGAGATACAAGATATTTCAAATCAGTTTACCTTGCTATAAATAAACCTAGCTACACCTGAGGAAAACAGGATTACACTAGTTCCGTCAAGCTGGCCATAAAACTGAAATCCTGACTGAAAATACTGCAATTGCCACAGAATGCTGAAATGTCAGCTCATTCCTTTGCAAATCTGACCTCTCAGTAATTGTAAACATCATTTGATGGAAAGTCCATTGGAATAATTTGCTGATCTTTGACATTCTCATTATGTATAATGCTTTGTAACAGAATCTGGGAAATAGTCTAGTGTAGAATATCCTTTTTTTTTTTCAGAATTCTGAGACCCTGTTTTTGAGATTAAAAACAGATTATTTTAAGATATTACAGAAAGACAAGGCCCTTTATATCATATAGAGTTTTTTTCTACCAACATACAGCTGCTTTCTGTGGTATAATTTCTAAGGTTTTATGTGAAGTCCTGCTTCCTGATTCATGTGTGTCCATTACTAGAAGGTAGGACAAAAGTAATTGTGGAGCCTTTTGAATTTTTGGCAGTATGGATGCAACAGTGATAGCAGCAGTGTAAGACGACCCAGAAAGAACAGTACAACCTAAAGCAACAGCAGGATCTCGGCATCCTCCTGGATGCTGGTTTATTATTAATTGTTCATTTTAAGATGCAGAAAACTGCAAAACATTTTTTTTTTTCCGTGTATTCTTCATTTTGGTGGCTTATGGCCCATTTCCTAGAACTGTAGAATGATCAAAGTTTTAACAGTCCAAGCCCAGCTTAGAGCAAGGCCATGATGCATTAGGTTGCTCAGGGCCTCATTCAGGTGAATTTTTTCATATGTCCATGCATGGAAAACTCACAGCATTTCTGTGTAACTTCTTCCAGTGTTTGACCATCCTTGTGGTGAATAAGAATTTCTTAACAGCTAGTTTGAACTTTTGGTGTTCCAGCTTGTGTCCATTGCCTCTCCTCTTTGCACACCTCTAACGAAAGTCTGGCTCCATCATCTCTTCTCCTTCCCCTGCAGCAGAAGATAGCAAGAGTGTTTCCTCCTTCAGCTCTCTCTTCTTAAGCATGAAATGATGTAATTCTCCCAGCACCTCCTCGTACACTGTGTGAAATATATTGTATTATGGCTTACACCTGCACAGCCGTGGTAGCTTTTGGAGCAATAGTGGTTCAGAGTACCATGAAGATTTAACCATGTGGCAACAATGAAAGGCACAAAGGTCCCTATAAATACCTTATTTGTTCGTGCTGGAATGGTTAATTAGGTTATTAAGAGAAGTCTCTCTACCTGTACCCACTTTATTTTAAAGCTTTAATATTTTTTGGCTATTTTTTTGTGACTGTTGTGATTGCTTTTGCCGCTCAGTGGTTGCAAAAATAGTAAGATTACCTTATTGTTCGCTGAAACCTTGACCACTAGATGCAGGTTTCATTGCTTCATGTAATTTTAAAGTTCCAAACTGGATTGTTGCATTTGATTAGCATACAAATAAAGCATTTAATATTTAATTGCTCCCCTGAGATTTTAGGTACTTCGTGTAACTAAATATAAAGAAGTTTTAGTCATAATTTTCTAAGTTTAATTGTAATGCATAAATTATTAGCACTTGTGGGAAAGTAGACATTACTAGGATGAAAAAGAAAACTGAAGCCAGGAGAGTATAGCTGTTCATTTTTTAAACATTGATTCTACAGTACCTTCTTGTATCAGCTGACACACATCTTCAATGATTCTATTATTAAAATGGAACATCTTTTGCTATTAAATTCAAGGTTATTTATGAACCCAAGGGTTCATGCTGACCTGGTTAACAAGGTTTAACAGCATCCCTAATACTTCTCTGTTTGTTTCCATAATCTGGAAGTTGCTTCATCCTATTTTTGGCCTATTCCCATATTTCTGTTTATTTTTATCTTCATCAATTACCTGGTGTGAATTACTTCCAGTGGTGTCACTGTGTCAGGTTGTCTTGTTCAGTCTCATCTCTCAGAAATAAAAGCATCCAGCTTTTAATTTCTTCATTATGCAATTTCATATTAATAAATACTCAGTTTCCTTTTATACCAAAAAAAAATTTTAGATATATTTTCAACAAAAATCTTAGCAAAAATTAAACCCACAGAAGTCTATTTCGAATGTTTTAAAATACTATTATATGTAATATTAATTATGTAATATTGTGTATAAAGGCAGGTAAAGTGCTTGCCTTACCAGTACTACTGTGATATCTAAAATCATTCTTTTATAATTCCTTCTATGAGTCAAGGTAATACATTGCTCCTGAGCCTCACTTTATTTCAGAGGAACTGAGGCTCAGATAAAGGGAACACTTTGCCAAAGCGCACATCAAGGCATTTCTTGAATGGCAGGGGTTTAAATCTGATTTTCCATGCTTATTCCCAGGAAAAGCCTGCCTCTCAAAGGGTGCCACCAGCATGATGTCCTGGAGGAGCACCTCACCAGCCTCCGGGCCTTAGGTGTGGCTGTGAGCAGACTAAGCACAGCAAGCACACGGTTTTAAGACTTTGCTTGACTGTGAGGTGCAAAAAACCCCCTTTCCACCTTCAGTGTCGAAATGGATGTTGAAGGAACAGGCCCCATGCTGCCTCCTTGGCCCAGATGACAGGAGCAGGGCTTTGATGAGAGGCTGCTCCCAGCGAGGGGGACTCTGTGATTATGCTCTGCCCAGCGCCGCGGGCTCGCTGCTGCTGCTGGTGCCAGACCCAGACATGCTGGTGTCAGAGAGAAGCTGTCACAGTGGGCTCTGAATTCATGAATCTCACCTCCACGGGAGGAGGAGCAGCCTGCTAAAGCTTTCCAGAAGGCAAGGAAGGCTAAAAACTCTGCTTCTCACAGCTAAAGGATTCCTAGCTGCTTCTTTAACTTCCCTATGTCTCTTCTGGTAGCCAGAGCCTTGTAAACTGGAGCTGGGGTCTTAACAGGCCAGTTCCAAATCAGCAGAAGCATGTAATCATGTCTTAAGTCAATTTGTTGCATCCTTACATATTTTACTGGATTAAAGGCTGTAACACCCTTGAAATGTCCACACTTGGCTTCGCAGCTCTCAGAAACAATCTCTGGTTTTCAGCTGAATACAGTGTCTACTACTTGCATGTAGGGAATGATATTGTTAGGGATGTTGGTTAGATAGTCATATCCAAAATTTCACTGACTTAACAAAAGCTTCTGCATCAAAGAGGGTGTCATAATGATCAAAATCATGTTTTTGAAGGGCATCTTTATTTTTAATCAGTTTCAGCATTCAGAATACTTCAGAGAGAAACATCATGTCCCTTACGTGGCTATAATATAAAGGCAACAGACTTATTAGGAAGGAAGGGAAGAAGGAAAGAAAGAAAGAAAAGTTGCTCAGCAGTGGCATTTGGAAGAGTTGTGTTAATTCCAGGTTTGTTTAGAACACTGTTTTCTACTTTCACAATTTGCCTTCTTGACTTCCTAAGGAGAGGACTAAGTTTTTAGAGATCTTTTTAAAAGGAAATGTCATTTAATGAACCACTTCAGTTAAGTAAGAGTGGATGCTAAGTGATGCAGGCTAATCAGACAATTTAAGGTGAAGGATTTATATGGCAAATCTCATGCAGTTAACACAGAATAAGAACTGAGTAGGGAAAGAAAGGAAAATTACTTGTTGGAGTGATCACAAAAGAGATGGATGAGCAGAACATTTCTAGATTTTTCTTAGGCTTGTAATGCCTCCAAGAACTTTTTTCCAGATCCATGTCTAGGTGGAAACACATTTTAACCACTGCAGTACAAAGATGCTGTCCTTTCAAGAGCTGTAGAGCAGCATGGGCTTTCTGCTCAGCTTTAGAGAAAAAATATACAAGGCCAAAACTCTTTTTGGTGGGCAGCACATTGATTTACACAGAGTGTCCTGGTACACTTTTTGGACAGAATGGATGTGCTATAAGAGCCACAACAATGTAATAGGGTAGACCAGAAATAACCATCGTTTGACTAGGAGATGACATTTGCCTCTTTTTTTCTCAATTTTGAATTCGTTTTGTTGTTAATCTGGGAGCTATAAAGCTCAACAAGCTGTAAATCAAAAGAAAAGCCCTTCAAACCACGATTAGTTGCTCTGTGAGTATCCTCCAGACATTTTTTCCCCACCATTTCTGTCTTACCCTGAGTTTTAAAAAGCCCTTCAGTATTGTATTAAATTTTGACTGTCCATATGTTGCAGCCACCACTGCGAGGAAAGCTGTAAAGTAAATGGTGAAATGCAGGATAATTTTCTATTTTTTTTCTTGAAATTTGTATTTTTTTGGACGTGTTTGGTTACGATTTTTTTTTTAATGGGAGGCCCTGAACTGCCTAGTTTTTTTTTACAGACAGTGTATAATTTGAAACTATTGACCTATTTCGCAGGATTTTTCTCATTTTTAAAGTTCTCCTCAAGAACACTACTGATACTTATTTCCCCAGTGTTAGACTTTGTACAGCTTTCCAGCATCTGGAACAAGCTCAGGCTGCTATTAAATTGGGTCTGCCATCTTCAAACAGTGTGAGCACAATCAGCGTTTAGTAAAATAAACATGGCCCCATTATTTCTTAATGCCTTGCTTAACAACTTTAAGATTAGACCGCGTCTCCCATGCTCCCAGTAGGCAGCACTTTAACAGTGAGTAATATTTCTGTCTGCCGTAGTCAAGTAATCCCAAATGTAAGTAATTTACAGGCTGGCATTAGGGACTGTTACAAGAGACATATTGTAATATGTCACTGAAAATCAGCCTGCCTCTGCACATTTGATCAACAGCCAGATGGAGGCTTTTATCACATTTATTTAATCTGAAATATACATAGTAATTACAGTGGACCTCTGGTTTCTCAGTCCTCGCCGCTGTCTCAGGAGAAGGTAGGAAATGAATCTGTCAGTTGCTAACTGGTGGGGATGTGACCCCCTTGGTAGAATCTGGGTGTGTTGCAGCTGGTGGTGCTGAAAGTGGAGATCATGCTGCTGGAAATTAATGCATGTTGCCAAGTTAAAAAAAAAAAAAAAATAGGTCCATAAACCAAAGACTGTGTAACTTTATTTTTTTATGAATACAGAAAGCCTTTAGGAAAGCAAAGATCAATGTTATTCTTAGCAAACCCATTACCAATCGATGGCTTTAAGAGCAAACAATCTCTTACTAATAGCTGGATGGTATTTAACTCAAAGGCATCTGGAAACAACAGTCTTAATGTTCCCAGAGGAGGGTTTGGTTAAGATATTGAATTCCATCAAGCATGTCATTATTAAAAGGGAAAATATTGTTGTTTCCATTAGTACAGGGTTGGCATAAAGAATGGATAGCATTCAATTAAACCACAGGCAAAAATTCAAACAAATTGAAGGTAGATTTATCTCTTGGACAAGGAACTTCACAAATGGATGTTGCCATTGTCACAAAGAATTTACATAAGATTTTGTGCCCTAATTAGAGCAGCTATAGAAGATGCCTCACATATTAACGGTGGTGCTGACCTTATCAATAATTTACTCCTCATTCCTGTTACTCTCTGCATTACAAGAGGCTTTCTCTGCTAATGTCTCTCACATCTCTCTTTCTGAGATGAGCTGGATCAGTCAACATCCTCTTTTGGATCAGTTGCTACCCTAACCACAAGTCTGCCTGGCTAATCTTCTGGAGATACATTGACAGATGAAATATACTATTAACTGCCAAAAATGCACTTCTGTTACAGTTACTCATACTGAGTAGTCCCATGACAGATTAAATTGCTGTTCAGCCTGAATAAGGTGTCAGATTCTCCCTGTAAGTGGCTGGTTTACTGGGGTGTTTTGATGTCATTATAGGCTTGTAATTACTCTAATCTGATTTGGTAAGAAAAAAATTAGTATGACAAGCATAAAGAATTCATTTGAACAATAGGTTTTCTTCCACCACAGAACTAAGTTTTAATTAGAGCTGTTCTTCAATTAAATTAAATCTGCCCTTCTTGGTTTTAAGACTCTCATGAACATATTCAGTACGATGTACCTTGTACAACTGTGATTCTGTTGCTGCCTCTCTGATCCTTACCCAGCCCTGCCTGTTCTCAACTAAGTTTATGTGCGTGGCTCTGCCTTACTGGTGAGAAAACCTCCTCCTCCCCAGCTTCTGTCATCAGGAACAGCTTTGTCTCTCTCTCCACTAATCCTCCCCATCCATTTGTTTCATGCCACTTCTTAACTGAAAGTGTGTCTTTCTTCCCCTGCTTGCTTGAGGTGGTATTTCTTATTTGAGCTCTGCAGTGATACCAATTAGCTCTGAGAAGCAATCAGTGAGGGAGTTCATGTAACAGCATGAAAACAAGGTGGCAAAAAAGCCGGGGTGGAAATATTTATGCTGCTTTCCAGTAGGCTTAAGCTCTTGGGGCTTCCTTAAGTCAGTGGAGGAAGCGTTGAACGATCGCTTCAATGCTTGGGGCGCTCGCTCTCTCAGCAATCTCCCCGTAATTCGTAATGTCTGTTATGGTGATAATGAGTTGCTTTCTGCTGATAAGTGAAAGATAAGACTGCCAGAGACCATCTGAGTCTGGCCCCAGCCCCTGTGATGGCAGCCAGCAGCAGATGCCCACACTCAGCCAACTCCACGGAGCACAGGTGCCACGCTCCCTTCCCACACAGTCCTGGTCATGTTTTCTCCAGCAGATCAAAGTCTGTGGGAAGTGACCAAAAGCCACAGATTAAAGGTACTCTAAGAAAGGGAGAAGAAAATGGCATCTCCAGTTTCTGTATTAATGAGAGGATGGTTTAATATTTATATAGATAATTAACTTCTGGTGACAGGAAAAGGAGCTGTGCGCACACCTACTCCATCTGGTCTCTGGCCTTTTTTGACAAAGAAAACCAAGAGCAGGGATCTTTCTCTATTAATTGATGGAAAGTCATCAAAAGAAAGATGAAACTTATGAAATGTGTTTTTTCTGCCAAAGTAGGAAGTCATGAATCTCTTTTTTCTAGGTAGAGATAGGTTCTTCTTTTTTCTTCTTTTTTTTTTTTTTTTTTTTTTTTTAGGTATTGATATGTTTTTTTTTTTTTTTTTTTTTTTTTTTTTTTTTTTTTTAATGTATCTAATAGGTGTATGTTTCCAAAGTTCAATCTTTTTTTTTACTGCACTGACGGCACTGAGCATTCTGGAACTTCACAAGAAAATGAAAATTAAAATGCTGGAACAGTTGACTCATTCAACTTAACAGGGAAATTCTCATGTCATCTGTGCCAATTGTCTCTTTCCCTACAGCCTCCTGTTTCAGTAGACAGAAGTTATAGCTGGATGGGCTGCAAGTATTTCTTCAAACCCAGAATTGACTTAATTATCCTCTACAGAAAATAAGATGAAGGCAAAAAGTTGCAGATTTCAGTTCTTTTTTTCCTAAGACAAAGTCTGAAGCAATTAATGAGTTTATTGACAGCCAAAAATATAATGTTGTCAATAAGAAAGGTCTTTTATGTGCTCTAATTAGAGGAACTGCTCCCTTCTGGAAACTGGAGCTTTTAAAGCAGCACTACGGAAGGAAAAAAAAAAGAAAGGGAAAAAAAAGAAATCTTAAAAAAAAAAATCAGTGACACAGGCACAAAATATGGAGCAAGGCTCTAAGGACTCAGAAAAATATTGTTAAACTTTTCATCTTACCGTTGTAGGTATACAGCTCTCTTCTAAGCATTAAAAAAAAATACATTTACAAAATAAATAAGTATGGGTAATGCTTTTATTCACTTTGACGAGGGCTACCTACTCACAAACACACATCAGAAGACATTTGCATTTTTCTCTCCGCTGAAAGAAGTCTTGGCTTCATGAGAACAACATGAGCTCTTCAAAAGGAGCCGTAGTTTGAGCTGCTGAAACATTAGTGTGGGGCTTTTGTCCTTCTGGGATGTAGGCTCTTCGTAATAGGAATGTATATAAAATTCAGTACTGTGAAACAAAACCACTTAGAGGCAAAATGGGCCAAATGTGCTACTGCAGTAGCACGGGAAGAAAAGGCTATCAATTCTTTTGAAGGTTTAGAAGCATTTTTTTCTGCCTGTCTTCGCTATGGTTGATGATGTCCTACTATTAAAATAGCAGTTTATATATGCTGTATATTAGTACACTGTTTTGTTCTTCTTTGCTTCAGGCACTGAAGGATAAAGAAGCTTGTCACATATTTTAAGTTCGGAATTGGTTAATAACAAAACACATTTTCAACGAATTTCGCAACCAGCCCCTTTGGGCAGCTACTCTTTGCAATTTAAATGAAGGTGCAGAAAGTTTCTTTTCCCTCTTAACAATAGTTTCACAAGTTTGGTGTACATGTATTTTAGTGGTTAGCAGTATATTACAAAAAAGAGATTAAAAATACCTGTTTCAGCCTTCCAGGCCAGACAAGGGAAATTGAACTCTGGGGTGCCCAAATTAAGATACTAAAATGGGCAAATTCAGCTTGCCAGCATTTATCACAGACAACACTACTGCCACTTTTCCTAAGGCAAATTCCTTGTTAGCTATCACTTCAGTCTAACCTTCTATCCATATTGTGAGACAATTCCCTCTTTAGTCTTTTTTCCTACTGATGCAAGACCAGATCACTGAGGTTCTGTTTTGAGGTTTTGGTTTTGTTGCTGTTGGGGTTTTTTAGCTTGTTTGTTTTGATTTGTTTTAAGTTTTACTTTTTTTCCCCAAGCTTGCATTGGTGGGACAATTAAATATTTTACGAACCCTATGGCTAAGTCTTGGAAATGACATTAGTCGGAATACATTTTAAAACCCAAGTTTATGCCATAAGCTGCAGGAAGAAATCTTCTCTGCTTTGTATGAGATTGTGCCTCGTGGCTTTTAACTGAATTATAGAAACACTGCAGTGTGAGCTGACCGGGTTATGAGACAAGAAGGAAGAGAAGCACCAAGGGTGGGTTTTGGGGAAAGGAGAGAGAGGTGCGAGGTGTCAAGGGCTCAGAGCTTATAAATGCCACCTAACCATGTGAAAAGCTTGAAACAGATTCTGTGCCATACTGGACACCAAAGTATTTCCGATGGAGAGAAACCTCTAATGCAAGATTGATTCTTGGGCAGAGATTTTGACAGAAGCTTTTGTCTCTAATAGTGCTTTTATAAAGGCATCCTTCCTACACATTCTCTGGTATCTAATGAGCTCTGAGCGCCTGCTGCAACCCATCCTCTCAGGTTAGTTTTAAGAAAACAAGAATCTTAAGTTCTTTACTGTCTCTTAAAACTTGTTGTGATGGATCCACAGTTCGTAAGTAATTTGAACAGAGTGAAAAAGCATAATCACACAAGCTCTTTCTCCTTGGGAAATTAAGCTGATATGAAGAAAAAATTCAATGGCCAATATTTCTGATGTAATTTACATTCACTGATGGACTTCAGAAAACCTCAAACTACTCTCTCCCCATAGTTGTTGCAGTTTGCTCTCTGCTGGTTAGGACACTTCAAAGCAGTGCAGGTTTAGATGTCTCATGGTTTGGGGTTCCTTGGAAGATTCTCTCCAGAGATCTTCAGAGTCTCCCACCACTCATTTTCACCCTCATCTGCACCAGTTCAACAGCCTTTCAAACAAGAGAGAGCTATTTATTTTTGTACTTTTGGGGTTTTCCCACCCTAAAATGCATGTTATTTTACTGCTCTGATTTGGGTGAAGCCTTTCAACAATAGCTTTTGCAAAAGTTTGAAACATCAGTGAGATGTACTGGGGGTTATAACAAGTCCCTGAATATGGGGAAAGAGTCAGGAGTCATTTGAAGAGATTTTTCTGCCGTATAAATTGTAACATGGAGCCATGCCCCAGGATCCCTTATTGGAGCAATTCTACTTTGCCACAGCGTTTGATTATTCATGAAAACAGTAAGAGTGACTGTAGGCTGGTGGTTTCAGTACTTCTGTGAGAAATGGGACAGCCGTTTCTTTTCCAAGCCTTAAGGAACAGTAATTTATGAATAATACATATACTTAATAACTCTTTATTTTGTGAATGCTATTTAAGCAATGCAGCAAATTAGGATATTTCCAATTTTTCGTATAGTAGAAATGGTCAAAACAGATTATTGTTTTGGATGCCTGAAAGCCTAGCTCATCTCCTGCTCAGGGTGATTTTTTTTTAAAACTTCAGCATATGAGCCAAAAATACGTGTTGATAAAGTTCTGCAATACAGGCGGCTACTTGAGCACATATTCCCCAAAATATGCCATTTCAGCATTCACAAATGTGCTTGTTTTGCCTTTGCTCAGGAAAGGGTTATCTGACCCTTTCCTGCAGCCTGCTCAGTCAAGTCAACTCTGCATAAATAGGAAGGAAACTTATGCATGAAGAAACTGAAATTAGATGAATAATTAACATACACTTTATGCAAAAGCATGAAAAACTATTCCAAAATTTCTCTGCTTAACTAAAGTGTGAATTCGTATTAAAATATTCTACACTGGAACTTTGTCAGCAGGTCATAAAAAGCGCATATCTACTTATTTATTAGGTCTAAGGTTTACCTGATGTGTTTAATCTCTTAACAATTGAGACTTCTTTTTCCTCTTAGTCATTTGAAGAGTGTTATTTAATTTAAGTGTGTGTTATTTCATTTAAGTGTATTCACTGTTTGTGAACAAACAGTAAGAGGGAAATCCCAAAAGTTGAAAACGAGTACATTTTCACAGCATTGGCAATCAGTATTTTTAAGAGGCTTTCTAAATTTAGAAAAAAAGAGCAAATAAAAGAGAATTATGAGGTTTTGTGTCATTATGTTTTTATAAGATTTCCTTGGTTTCGTCAAAGGGCGAAATAAACAAAAAAAGGAACTGATCTCTGAAGATCCAGTCTGATTGCAGAATTGTAGTTTCACCATTTCAGGCCATGACTAATGGAGTTGCCTGTGCTCATGCATTAAAAACCAGTATATATTAAAACAATAACAGCGTAATCTAATTTTTAAAAATTATTTTATTTTTTATGGAAACAGGCAGATTATAAGTATTTATTGCACAGTTGCATACCTAAGATTTCATTTGCTGGAGCTATTTGTGTGGCAGGATAGGATTTACTTTGTAAAGTCCATGAAGCTTAAAACGTGTATCTGAAAATAATCTGACTAGCATTCTGGTTTTTGGAAAGCAAACTGTGGAGTGCTCACATGTTGCACTTTCAGGAACTTTAATGGCAGCTGCTAACACTTGTGCCCAGAACACTGGAATTATTATGCATGTTCACTGTATAAATACCTAAAATACAAAAAAGCATAGGTTCCAAATCCCTGTGTTTCTATCTTTCAGATACTCCTAGGGCACATTTTGAAATAGTAATTATTTATACCATGATAGAAAGCCCCAGATCTATAATTCACTCATGGGGTTTAGGTCATTTCATGAAAGGCAAAAGTATAGTGCATTACTCTGTATGCATAATGTAGAGCATATTTATATTTAATGCTAACATTATTCTTCTATGAGGAGACTATTCATGCGGTATGCTTCCTTTTCAGAATGTTGTTTATGTTGTACAGATTTTCATTTTGAGATGGAAAAAGGCTTGTTTCCCAAGAAAATGTTGGCCACTTTTAAGAATCTTTTTTTATTTCCTTCGCTTCCATCTTTTCCTTTCTTTCCTTCCTTTCCTTTTTCCTTTTTAACAAAGGAATTTTTCCCTGGTAATATAATATTAATAGGTGATGTATAAGTTTTTTTTTCTGGACAAACTTCTCTAGCAATGCCAACTAATATAATCTGGCTTTGATAGCAAGGTTGAGATTAGAGCAAAAAATATACTACTACTTTTGCAGTCCAGTGCATACCTACATTAATTTTAATGTTAAAAAATTTCAGCCTATAGCGATATGAGAATCTCACTAATCCACACTAATAGGTGGAAACCTTGTATTTAGGCTGGCTTTAGGTCACTTCATGTAGTCACATCAGGTATGTCAGAGGAGGAGTGAGTCACTCCATGTAGGAAATCACCCGAGGATAAAACCACAGAGGCACATTTATCTTGGTGTATTGTGAGGATTTTTATCTGTAATGTTTATTAAAGCTCACGGAGGACACGCGTTGTAAGTCTGGGTATTGAGCTAAGGCTGTGCACTTCAATCAGCTTTTTAAAAATGCCTCTAGGTAAAGTTCTGTGCTAACCCTTCTCTGGATTATACGCTGCATTGGAAAGTATATTATCCCTTAAAATATCTCCTTTTATTCTTCAGTGCTCCTGGCAGCATACCAGCAGGAGCCAGTTTTCTGTGGGAAAACACGGTCATGCTGCTCCTGTCCCAGAGCATCTCCCGCAGGTCACACACAGGGCTGGGGGACATGGGTGGTCCTCAGAGTCCAGATGGGTCCTGCCCTTTTGCTGCAGGGAGGAGCTTTACTCAGCATTGCCACAGGCACCACAAAAGGAGGAATTTTCTAGATGGCTCATGCAGGCTGACGTTCCTGCAGCAAGCTGTCACTTTCCATCTTCTCAAGCAAGCAGCCACCCCCGCCTTGCTCCATGCAGAAAACAAAGCCCCTGCACGGCAGAGCAGAGGAAGGCTGAATGCTCCAAGCTCTTGCTTTGGGAAGGCAGTGCTTCAGCATTCTTGCTTTCCCCTGTGAGTCTGCTGGTGCACAGGATTTGGGGTCAGTTTTAATGACCAAGATGGAGCCAATGTCCTGCTGGACTCATTATGTGTACTCAGCGTGGTGCCACCACCAGCAGCACCATGCCAGGAGGATGTGGAGGTGGAAGAGGATGCAGGATAGCTGACTTTATAAGGTGTTTCCAGCTTTTTTGAGGCCCAATAGCTACTATTTGCCATCATGTCCACAGAAGTGCTGTGACCACATTCCCCAAAGTCGTCGTGGCAGCAAGAAGAGAAAGGTGTGGGAGCTCGGAAAGCCAGCAATAATGGACCAAGTCATGCCTGATGATTCCAGTGGCTCTTAAGAGCAGAACTGAACCTGTAACACTGGCCACACCACTCCGTGCTCCAGCAAGCCTGAAAGTGTAGTTGCAGAATGCCTCACAGTTTGCAAAAGGAGGGGAAAACAGGATTCTTTTGTTCCATCTATGTAACATTATTGTTATGTACTCATGTGTTTGTAGATATTGGAATCATAGAATGGCTTGAGTTGGAAGGGACCACAGAGATCATCTAGTTCCATGGGCAGGGACACCTTCCACTAGACCAGGTTTCTCAGAACTCCATCCATCCTGGCCTTGAACACCTCCAGGGATGGGGCAGCCACAACTTCTCTGGGCAACATGTGCCAGCACCTCACTGCCCTCACAGTGAAAAATTTCTTCCTAAAACCTAATCTAAACCTACTCTCAGTTTGAAGCCATTTTCCCTTCTCCTATCATTACATACCCTTGAAAATAGTACCTCTCCACCTTTCTTGCAGGTCCCGTTCAGGTACTGGAAGGCCACAATTAGGTCACCCCAAAGCTGTTTCTTCTCCAGGCTGAACGATCCCAATTCTCTCAGCCTTTCCTCATAGGAGAGGTGCTCCATCCCTCACATCAACTTGGTGGCCTCGTCTGCATTTACTCCATGTCCTTCCTGTGCTGGAAACCCCAGAACTGGGTGCAGTTCTCCAGATGGGGTGTCAGTAGAGTGGCTCAGAGGGGCAGAATCCCCTCCCTTGACTGCTGCCTGGGACACATTTGGCTTTCTGGGCTGCGAGGGTGCAATGCCAGCTCATGTCCAGCCTCTCATCCACCAGTCCTTCTCAGCCAGGCTGGTCTGGAACAGTTCATCCCCCAGCCTGGACTGAGAGCAGGATTTGCCCTGACCTGGGTGCAGCAGCACCTCCTGGCCTTGTTGCACCTCATGTGATCCCCAAAGCAGATGTACCCATACATCTTCCTGCCATACAACAATCCTGGTCAGCAGAATGTAACTATGGTACTAGGGAATCCCACCTCCTCGGGATTATCAGAAGCCATTCTATCATCCTCACAGACTTGCCCTCTTTTCTCAGTGTAAATATTTTTCCTGCCTTTCCCTTTTGCAAAGCAAAGAAGTTGTTTGCAAACTATTTGAAGAATATAAACAGCTCCTACAAGGGAAATGCCCTTGAAGCAGTGCAAGTGGACTGATTGCAGCATACAGTACATGCTAATAACATCTTCAGAGAATTACTATTGCTTCATAGCAGAGGCATTATCATTATAGTAGGAATCATACCATGATCTTCAGACTGAATTTTTACCTTCTTCTGTGTTTATCTGTTGAGTCAACAGTCACAGGTTACTGGTTCATTGTTAAAAGCTCTGAAGAATTAACTCACCCCATTTCCCATGATTCTCTTTGCAAGTTTTGTGGCATATCAGGCAACAGAACAGGCAAATGACCAGCACAGAACGCTTGCATCTGACAGTGTTTGCAGTGCTCTGAACAGAGTTGGGAAAAGGAATCTGCAAATTCACTCTGCCATTAGCAAAAGTGCAGGTGACACCAAGGTGTGGGGGAGTGTTGGTCTGTTGGAGGGTAGGAGGGCTTTGCAGAGGGACCTGGACAGGCTGGATCGATGGGCCACATACAACATGAGGTTTAACAACACCAGAGTGCAAGTTGTGCCGGGGGAGGTTTAAGCTGGACATTGGAAAGTTCTTCATAGAAGGAGTGNGCTGGTGCACAGGATTTGGGGTCAGTTTTAATGACCAAGATGGAGCCAATGTCCTGCTGGACTCATTATGTGTACTCAGCGTGGTGCCACCACCAGCAGCACCATGCCAGGAGGATGTGGAGGTGGAAGAGGATGCAGGATAGCTGACTTTATAAGGTGTTTCCAGCTTTTTTGAGGCCCAATAGCTACTATTTGCCATCATGTCCACAGAAGTGCTGTGACCACATTCCCCAAAGTCGTCGTGGCAGCAAGAAGAGAAAGGTGTGGGAGCTCGGAAAGCCAGCAATAATGGACCAAGTCATGCCTGATGATTCCAGTGGCTCTTAAGAGCAGAACTGAACCTGTAACACTGGCCACACCACTCCGTGCTCCAGCAAGCCTGAAAGTGTAGTTGCAGAATGCCTCACAGTTTGCAAAAGGAGGGGAAAACAGGATTCTTTTGTTCCATCTATGTAACATTATTGTTATGTACTCATGTGTTTGTAGATATTGGAATCATAGAATGGCTTGAGTTGGAAGGGACCACAGAGATCATCTAGTTCCATGGGCAGGGACACCTTCCACTAGACCAGGTTTCTCAGAACTCCATCCATCCTGGCCTTGAACACCTCCAGGGATGGGGCAGCCACAACTTCTCTGGGCAACATGTGCCAGCACCTCACTGCCCTCACAGTGAAAAATTTCTTCCTAAAACCTAATCTAAACCTACTCTCAGTTTGAAGCCATTTTCCCTTCTCCTATCATTACATACCCTTGAAAATAGTACCTCTCCACCTTTCTTGTAGGTCCCGTTCAGGTGCTGGAAGGCCACAATTAGGTCACCCCAAAGCTGTTTCTTCTCCAGGCTGAACGATCCCAATTCTCTCAGCCTTTCCTCATAGGAGAGGTGCTCCATCCCTCACATCAAATTGGTGGCCTCGTCTGCATTTACTCCATGTCCTTTCTGTGCTGGAAACCCCAGAACTGGATGCAGTTCTCCAGATGGGGTGTCAGTAGAGTGGCTCAGAGGGGCAGAATCCCCTCCCTTGACTGCTGCCTGGGACACATTTGGCTTTCTGGGCTGCGAGGGTGCAATGCCAGCTCATGTCCAGCCTCTCATCCACCAGTCCTTCTCAGCCAGGCTGGTCTGGAACAGTTCATCCCCCAGCCTGGACTGAGAGCAGGATTTGCCCTGACCTGGGTGCAGCAGCACCTCCTGGCCTTGTTGCACCTCATGTGATCCCCAAAGCAGATGTACCCATACATCTTCCTGCCATACAACAATCCTGGTCAGCAGAATGTAACTATGGTACTAGGGAATCCCACCTCCTCGGGATTATCAGAAGCCATTCTATCATCCTCACAGACTTGCCCTCTTTTCTCAGTGTAAATATTTTTCCTGCCTTTCCCTTTTGCAAAGCAAAGAAGTTGTTTGCAAACTATTTGAAGAATATAAACAGCTCCTACAAGGGAAATGCCCTTGAAGCAGTGCAAGTGGACTGATTGCAGCATACAGTACATGCTAATAACATCTTCAGAGAATTACTATTGCTTCATAGCAGAGGCATTATCATTATAGTAGGAACCATACCATGATCTTCAGACTGAATTTTTACCTTCTTCTGTGTTTATCTGTTGAGTCAACAGTCACAGGTTACTGGTTCATTGTTAAAAGCTCTGAAGAATTAACTCACCCCATTTCCCATGATTCTCTTTGCAAGTTTTGTGGCATATCAGGCAACAGAACAGGCAAATGACCAGCACAGAACGCTTGCATCTGACAGTGTTTGCAGTGCTCTGAACAGAGTTGGGAAAAGGAATCTGCAAATTCACTCTGCCATTAGCAAAAGTGCAGGTGACACCAAGGTGTGGGGGAGTGTTGGTCTGTTGGAGGGTAGGAGGGCTTTGCAGAGGGACCTGGACAGGCTGGATCGATGGGCCACATACAACATGAGGTTTAACAACACCAGAGCGCAAGTTGTGCCGGGGGAGGTTTAAGCTGGACATTGGAAAGTTCTTCATAGAAGGAGTGATTGGGCATTGGGATGGGCTGGCCAGGGAGGTGGTGGAGTCACCATCCCTGGAGGTGTCTAAGAAGCGACTGGATGTGGCACTCAGTGCCATGGTTTAGTTGATAAGGTGGTGTTACTTCATTGGTTGGGCTTGATGATCTCAAAGGTCTTTTCCATCCTAGCTGACTCTGTGATTCTGTGATATCTATTACAGCTTGCTCACACTGGGTGTTAATTGAGTGTTTGTAGTAAATTCACAGACTGATGCTTGAGTCTGAATGATGAGTTTCAGGTTGCCTGATACCTTTATCTGGCCAAATCCATGCAGACTCAGCCATGTGCAGAGGAACTTGGCACGACTGCACTTTATCTGCCTTTTTATTTCTGGTGCAAGAGGACAGGAATGAGAGGAAGAGAACATGTAAGGGTTCCCCACTGAGAATCAATTCTATAAATTATGTATTATGCAGACACTATTCTGCTGATGCTATCCGATCCCCAATTCTCACTTCCTTGTTTTTCCTTCTATAAATAGCTATGGCCAGGTTTTCAGATGTAAAATGATGAGGGCAAAGCTAGAAACCTTTTCCATTTAATAACCTCTGCCAAAGAAGAAATAAGGTAATATTTTTCATAACTGCGATGTCCTCAGGGTTTTAACAGTCTGGGAATACAAGCAGCACTGTGTTGTTGATAAGATACTGGGAGTAAAAGTTGGAATAACCATGCTGAATATTAAAGAGGGAAATGCCCTATTTTCAGGATGATCAGTATAAAACTTGGTATTGTGAATTTCCCTGTCTTTTTTTCTTTTTGTCTGTGTAAGACCACTTTTGCTTTTTTCTTCTCCCTCTAGATCCAAATGCTTTGGCTGGACAGACCGGACCTGACCACGCTCTTATAGGAGGAATAGTGGCTGTAGTTGTCTTTGTAACACTATGTTCTATAATTCTCCTTGGTCGATACCTGGCAAGACATAAAGGTAGGACAATCTAGTGGAAGTTCAGTCACTTCTGGAAGCAAGGCATGATTTCACCTGGGAGTGCCTTTCCCTTTCACCTTCCCTGCACTGCTAAATGATCTGAACAAAAATCCTTAGTTCTCAGTCCAGTTGCAAGTGAAGTCCCTGTGAATTTTAACCAGTTTTCCAGTGGGCTGGCTAAGGCAAAGGACGTGGAGTTAGCTACATGCGCGAGGTCATCTTATAAGTCAGTGATTTAGAGAGACCAAGGGGTGAGATTGGCCCTTGGTTTTGGCTCTTAACTCCTGATATTTGATTGCATGTTCTCACCATGCTCTCAGAGTTTTAACTACCATATCAATTCAGCAGAATATGTATGCATTGAATGAACAAGCTTTTCCTTTTAATGGATTATGCTAATGTTTTAATTATATATTTAAGAGATAATATTAGAAGCTGGTGGTGAGTTTTCACATCAGTTTATCAATGATCCCACTGGAAGAAGGGGTTCATTCCTGGTGCTAGCTTTACTTTATTGTGTGGTTTTACCTTAATAATCCTGGCCCCTTCATTTTCAGTCCCCTCTGCCACTAAAGATAACAGGAATGGAGTGACACTGATTTCTGACTTCTCTATGGTTCGATTTAGACCTAGTTAGTTGCAAAATCATGCCTTGAGGTTTAACCTCTGTATGGGTTGTAGACCTATTGCTAAAACTCAGTTGATTCCCTATCCACACCCCCCAAAAAAATAAAAAAGAGAGGATGAGTGTTGGTATTAATTCAGTAAGTCTCATTTTAGATAGGATAATCATATACCTAGCAAACATAAATTGATAAAAAACATCTTGCCAATTCGATTGGACTACATGGGAGAAAATCAGGATTTTTTTAAATGAGTCATTGAAAGTGTGTCTCTTTTGTTTTACTTTCCTGGATGAACAGTTGTACATCTTATGACAGCATAAATAATGCTTTTCACAAAGGGAAATTTGACTATTGTACACATTTCTTTTTATTCATATCTGGAGCAAAAAAATAGCTGTGATAGTATAGTGCGAGTTGGTTCAGTTAATAAAACTGCTTCAATTTTGTACCTCTTGGCACCTACAACAGTTCTGTACAATTAAAGCATTAAATACAGTTCTGTAAAATTAAAGCATAGATACAATCAAGAAAAATCAGAAATACAAACGATCAGTGACCATTAAGGAAAAAAAAAAAAGCACGTTTATGAATATCTAAGTTTTTTAAATTGCTTTGTTTTTTGATGGATAGCTATTTCATTAAATAACCAAGATTTTATCACTTATTCTATAATTGAAAAATATATTGCATATTACTCCAGTTAGATAAAGTGGAGTTTTATTAAAATATTTCCTTAATTTGTTGTGGATACACTAGAGTTTGTATATGTGCCTTTATCAGTGTAAGTATCAGTGTAAATATTTCTTCAGCAAATTAGAAAGTTGAGCATACCTTTATAATGTATAATAAAAACTGTGTAAAAATATTTTTCACTCATTAAAAAGTTGGAGCATTGTTTGAAATGTACTTCCTATAATGCAGTGTAAAAAAAAAAAAACCCTAATCTTTCTTCTTTTTTGTTATTTTCTCTTGTACTTATTCCTACAGGAACATATTTAACAAATGAAGCAAAAGGAGCTGAAGATGCACCTGATGCCGACACAGCCATTATCAATGCAGAAGGCAGCCAAGTCAATGCAGAGGAGAAAAAAGAGTATTTCATTTAGATGCAGAGCTAGAGTCTTGGAGTTTTACTTATCAGGCTGACTGCTGGAGAAAACTGGCTATCATTTCTCAGAATTCATTTCTGCCATCTTCTGCTATCTTTATTAACTCGCATACCTGCTATAAGTAGCCAGTTTATGCCAACAATCAGCTGTTGACATCCTCATTCTATAATTACAGTATCATGCGTAAAACAGGACACTTCTTATTGCCTAAAAATCATATCCACTGCTCTCTTAACATACAGTGCTTGAATATACAGCCTTAACAATGTTAATCATCATCTTAATCCAAGTTTTCTACATATTTGAGTGTTATGCAGTTTTCTTTTCCAGTTTTCTTTTATCATTTCCCTACTAGTATGTCATAGAACAAAATTCATAACAAGTACCATTAGGTAAGGTCCTAATTTACTTACTGAAAATGTTGAGTCTAAGATTAGAGGTTTACAAAGAATATTTTATACCTGTCTATCTAAAAAGCAATGTGTTTTTGAAACATACACCCTTGGAAACCCAAATTGAAATCTGTTTAGTATAGTTTCCTGTATGCTTGGATTTGGTGGAAAAAAGATCAGCCCAGTTAATTTTTTGTTTCGTTTTGCTTTGTTTTGTTATGATTTAAATGGTACCTTGACAACTGTGCCATGTTTCAGTGGTGAAAACATGCTGAATAGCTATACAGATTCTGCAAAGTTAGGTGATAGAGCTTCTTTTGAAACAATTTGTCCTGCCCTCTTACTCGCTTTCGAGATCACAAAGATTAGAGAACTTTCTGAGTAATTTATGTTTTTATAATTTATTTGCTAAACATGAACTCACCTGCCTACTCAAATTTGATGTGTTCATGGGGCACAATTGCAAGGCATTTTAGTATCTGTATATAGTGCATATAATAAATTCAGTTAAACTTTATTTGATACATATTCAATTTTTTTGGCAGTAGCTAAGTCAGTCACAAGTAAGCATTTTCTAATGTCCATTATATCCCTTTAGATATGACTCAAATCAATATTCTGAGTAGATAACATGTGTTAGTATTTTTTGTCTGTATGTCCTAGCACTGTTCAGCAGCAAACTTTTCTAGTTCTTGTTAATTTTTTCTTTGTTATACAATGGAAGCACAATGTTATATGGAAAGGTAGTTTTAAGCTAACAACCAGTGCACAGCCTCAGGTTTTAAATTACAACCACATTTGATTACTATCCTTAAAAAGTACTATTGAGTTGCAAAATTTCTCAATTTTTAATTTGGCAGTTCCAGAGCTGCTTCTCTATGTTGGTTTGCCAAAAGAAAAAAAAAATTAAAAAATTTAAAAAAAAAAAAAAAAAGAAAGAAAGAAAAAAAAAAAGAAAAAATAGAAGTGTTAAAACAAAAGATATATGTTTTGTGTATACAGTAAATGGACTAATTCTTTATATTAAATTCCTGTCTATGCATTTTGTGAGGTACAAACTTATGTCACCGTGAATGATAGAGAATTCCTGCCATGCTTTTAGCTCCACAGTGAAAGTCTCTGTTTGGATTATTTCTGAAATTTTTTTGTGTAATTGACAGCTGAAAAATCACATGCTCTTAAATATGACAACAAAACACTGTAAGCCCATTGGCTTATTTCCTCTTCCAATGAAAAGAAAAGGTTGCCATAACAGGTCTTGGAAATGATTCTACACTGGAGAACGCAAGTTAGTCTAGCTGGAGCTCGCTTTGCTCCTGTGTTTTGCACCTTTGACAAAAGAAGTATTTCTCTCTGGTTGATGTATTTGTGAAGCATAAAAGCATGATGGTCTGCTGTAAAGGACTTTCTCCTGGGATTTTATTTTTTTGTGGGGAAGGGAGAATTTGGAGTACGACATCATGTGGTATGGTAAAATGGAAGATAAAGGTGCTGTGACAGATTATTTATCAGAAGAATATAAACCTTTTAAGGACAATATTAGAGTATTTTAATTGTTTTTGTTGAAGCATTTATCTTGTTAATTTCTAAGAAAAAAGGGTGACGTCAATCAAAGCAGCACTTTTTTTCAAAATATACAGACATAAATAATATGATGTGGTTGAGTGTTAACATAATAAATCATATACAGTATGACATTTTAAAGAAATAAGTCTGCATTGATGTGATTGCATGCTTGTTTTTACAGTTCACTCCATACCCATCTGTGGAAAAATGCAATAATATGTTAATATAATATGGTAGTTTGAGAGAACCAGGTAGGTGCTACTAGACACATTGAAAACTAGTATAGGTTTACAAGATATTCATGTCTTTCAAAACATACACATGTAAAAGGCTGGCAAAGGAAGTCATTCAGTTTAATACCAAAAATATGGGTTCTTGTCACAGCAGTAAGTTACATTAGCTATAGTACAGTATCAAAGTTTTATTTCAGGACCTGGGGCTCAGTTCAACTAAGCTTTTAAGCACATAGTCAGCTTCAGGTGTCAGAGAAGTTCCCTTGGAGTATAAGGCACTGTTCATATGCTTAAAAACTAAGTGCTTCCCTGGATGAGGGCCTTACTAGCTCAAGTGGAATTCCCCACCAGCATGGTGTTTACGCCTTTCTTCATTCTTCCTAACTCCAGCTCGCTTGAATAGTAGGGTTGTTACTTGAACCATTACCCAGGCAAGGCCAGGTAGGACCTTCAAAAGCAGGATTGGCCTTGTGGTAACCATTTCAAACCATATTCTCCAGTGGCGTAGAAACAGCATTTCAACTTGGCAAAAAGAAACAGATATAAATTGTACTGTTAAAATAGGGATTTTTTTTTTCATTGGCTTTCAATTAAAACTCCTCACATGTGCTCATTTTTAACCCACTTGATCTTCCATTATCTTGCACCTGGTGATGTCCCTTGCAGCTGTGCGCAGCAGGTGTGAAAAGCCCCACACAGAGCGTTCTACCTGGATAGCACTTTGCAGGCCTGTCTGGTCTTCATGGGTTCAAATTTCTACACTGGGTGTGAAGAGGCATCCCTCTTTTTTTGTAAGCAGCGTCATGGCTCAACACTAATGACATTAAGTAGGCTAAAAGCCAGTTGTCCATTCCCTTTGCCCAAGTTCCCATTCTGGAAAAAAAAATGTTTTTATTATGGTGTAAGGTACCCAGCGAGTGTGTAAAGTGGAGGCTCTGAATGGGAACCACCTTCGCTAAAATGTATGTGACATCCTCTCCCTCACTCACTTGCAGAGTAGTTTTCTCCAGACCAGGTAGCTAGTTTCTGCCAGTGTACTGTTTACAGTGTCAATTGCTGGTTATTTTTAAACTTTTAGATGTAGATTTTTTTTTTTTAATGCTTCAAGAACATTCTCATGATTTGAACAAGAAAGCGGTGCATCAGAAGACAAGGGGTGCATCATCCCACTCTTTTAGTGTCATCTGACAAACCAAGAGACAGTTTAAGGAACCTGATGTTTAACTTGAGGCTCAGAGTTTAAGCTAGAACACTTCAGAATGTTTCCACACTATTTAAGGATGGTTCGCCTTGCACTGAGACTCCCTCTCTAAAGGAACACGTGAAGAACACCAACTTTTCCTAAGTGAGACATGAAAGTTACCATCTTGTGTATTTTCATTGCAGCATAATATATATATATAAATATATATATATAGCTATTTCAATGAAAAGAAAGGACAGAATCATCTGTAATTATGTAATTCATGATTGTAACAGCACTGAAGTTACCATGTACGCACATGTACAGTAGCTCTTTCAACAGTTACAGTGTAGTTACATGTAATTCCCTGTAACATAGCAGTTCTAGTGTAATTTAGTGCCACTTATTGTAAAGTGTTACCAAAAGGAATATGGACTTCTTACCTTTAGAATTCCATTCGAATTAAAGGTAAGTTTATTAAATTAGCATCATTAAATCTGATATTGCGTTTCTTAATTAAGGAGGTGATTTAAAACTTTCATGTTCGCACTGCAGCTTCCCCCACCGCTTGCCCAGACTCCTCCAAATGTCTAATCTCTACACTCCTAGGAACTGGTAATCTGTGATGAGCATGCCAAAAATCCCAGCTTCTCCAACTCTAATTGAACAAGCTGTCTAATAAAGAAAAACAGCAACAACAAAAATTATGAGTAATGCTTTTTATTAAGTGGCACAAAGTACACACTAAAAACTATGCAAAAATATAGGTAAATACAGTGTACTTACATGTAAGTATCTTGTACTTGCTGTGTATGGATATTGGAAAACCATGTAATTATAATATGCATTTTGATTATTTCAAGCAGGGGGTGACCCCTAACAGTCACAAGGGAAAGGTGGAAGGTACATGTACAAGCAGTGGATATCCTAATGCAATATGTGTAATTCCTCTACTTGCAATGACAACTAATTTTTAAAATGCTTATGCTGCTCCTCATTCTCACCAGCTTTGCTTTCCATTTCTTGGAGCACCATTAAATGCCACTGAAACACCTTTAGGCAAAGTAAGACACTGACTCCTCTAATGGCTTTTCTGCCAGCACTCTGAATGGCTGGCAACACTGTTCTGTAATCTTATTTCTGGCTCAACAGCACAAGTTTCATCTTTTTTTCTGTCCTCAAGGGAGCCTAGTATGTTAAGATGCTGAAATATGCTGCCACATGCCCTGGTATTTTTAGCATGAACAACAGAGAGAGAGAGAAAGAGAGAGAGAGAGCTGCATTCTTCTGACCCCTATTTTGCTGAATCACCTCACCTGGAATTCCCACTACTTGCTCAGTAACGCCAGGTAATCTTAAATTGTAAGTACAAAATGCTTCCATTACAGTACAGAGGATGTCTTTAATGATAAATCTAACGTTTTGTAAACATAAAGTTTCTTATTATAGATCTTTTTACTTCTTGACACTTTTCCATCATGCCCTTCCAGAAGAAATGCACTGAAAGACAGATAACTTAGAATAGCAAAAGAAGACAAGAATTTTGTAAGCCTTCTTGTGGTTGCCATTGCTATCACCCTCCTTTGTGTCCTGTGTTACAGGCCAATAAATGTATTTAGCAACTGCCATTAGCATCATTCCACACTGTACTATTCCTAGAATATGACATCTACCTCTTAGTCTAAATACTAGCTATGAGATATTTGTATGCATTTTAAATACTACTGACTCTTTGCTTTAGTCTTGAAATTAGATGACTTTATTTTTTTTTTCTGTTAAAAATAGCTAAAAGTATTGCCTGGGCTCATAATTTTTGCCCTGCTCTTATTAATTTTGGTATAGTTTTAGCTTTTAACAGGGCTTAAGGACACAGCCTCAGCTGGGATAAATCAGCTTCACTCTGTTGCCTTAAATGTGGGCCAATTTACACTGGCTGGGGATTCATCCCAAACAGCTTAAAAAATAAACTGCTATAACACATCAATATTTAGTCAGCTCTAGACAATGATGTGCAATCCAACTGCAACACAATTCTTCCTAGTAAGGCATGCACGTATGAAGAGAAACTTTTAAAAGCACATGCAAGCTTTTGAATTAAATATGCAATATCAATACTGTTGAGATATCCTGACTTGTCTCTTACTTATTGAAACATAATATTGCCAGGGCATGTTTACATTAGAAACACTCAATGCATGGGGAGCAGAGAAGGACTATTGCAAACAGCAGGATAAAATGAAATTGATAGAGAAGCCTTTGATGTCAACAGAACAGAGCAGAAACTCTTTTGAGAGTAGGACTTCCGACGGGGTTTTTCAGGGTGGACCTAGGGCCTCTAAAACACATGGGAGTTGTTTGCTTGGCATTAATAGAAGCTAGCACTGTTCCTTCTTGCTATCGAGGAATCTTACCCAGCATTCTGCACTTCTTTTAACTCAGGAGAAAATAAGGGTACAAACATGGTTGAACAGCACACTTCTGTATCACTCCACATCCTCAGGATGCTCCAAGCCTCGTGCGCTTCCAGCAGCCCTTAAGGGAATTCTTCCAGCATCTAGGAATCATCCTGTTGCCGAGCCATGTTCATTTTCTTCAGCAATGTTTAATGTACTCACAATCAGACAGAAGGTGTGAAGCTAACTTGATGAGTCTACAGCTCTAGGGGCTTCCAGAGCCTTTCAGTAGATGGGGAAAAAAAAAAAATTAAAAAAATTCTTCACGGCTTCTGTGTTTACTGTAGGTCTGCCCTCCACCTTGTGTGTCTTAAGTCATTTATTCTCTGCTGGGCTAAAAGCAGCGGTCTAATTGGAAAGGAGGTAGGGAAAGTATCTTCTCTAAAAGGAGCAGTCTGTGCTAGTCTTGAAGAAAAGTTCAAGGCTTGTTGTTTCTTCACTTTTTTAAGATTTCAGGTGCAAAGCCAAGCCTGTTGGGGTCAGCACTTTAGCACTTTCCCTGTGTTCAGGGTCAAGCCAGCAGTGTTTCATGTGTGAGCTCTGATCTCATGTTTCAGCACAAACTACACACAGCCTTAGCCTGCCCTTATGCATAGTGCTGGCGATCACCAATGCTATTTTCTTCTAAACACACGAATTTTCTCAGTCTTGTTGTAAAATGAAATACTGAAGGGTTTTTATAATAGGTTTAAAGGGAAGGGTTTTAAAGTAATAGCTTGTAAAGAAAATCGTAAGGATGATCATCAACTCTTTATGTTGATTATAAAGAGAAGGATAGTCTTTAATTGCTAGGGTGATTTCTTTATCATTTCCTCTTTCTCTCCTTTCTATGCATATTGATTAATGTTAGTAAATATGCAGTTGCACATGTCCTTTTTTCAGTGAATGCAGATTTGCTTATACCCCTATATAGCTTTCATGGAAATATGCAAATATAACCTACAGTCATCTGCTTCTGCCAAAACAGTGAGCCAAGAGAGTGAACTCACGGATTACTGGATTCATATATGTCCTGCTTCCATCAAAATTGAGTACAGTACGCCTATTGATTTCAAAAGAACAAGGCTCAAGTCCTTAATGCACGTTTGAGTTGCTATTTAGCTCTTTTTCAAAAGAATTATAAAGCAATCCTTGTGCATCCTTTACTTTTAGCCTAGATATTTTATAACTACAAAACCCCTTCAGTTCAGCAGGAAGTTTCCTAGAATAAATAATAAGGCATAACTTGTGAAGGGACTATAACAACTTGATCTGTTCATGGTCAGTGTAGGTGTATTCTCCTAGGAACTCTGGTGTACTTTGCTCTTACACTGGCAATTTATGGCCCTGAGAGGGATATATTTGAACCGTTTAGAAATAAAACCACTAATCTATATTTAAAAAAAAAATCCATGGGAATTAAACATATTGCACTGATGATAAGACACATCAATTTCATTTTATTTCCTCATTAGTAACTTCAAGCAGACAAAATGCATATTGTAATGTTGGGTACATGACACTTGCATGTTGCTATGCCTATATACTTACAAAGTATTCAATGTGTACTTGGTGGCGCTTAAAAATGTCATGTACAATTCTTCTAAACATTCTTACAGGGTTCCCATTTGCACTTCATCTTTCAGAAAAGTCTTGTCAGAAAATTGTCTGATGAATATTATTGAAAAAAAATAAAATTTCAATTTTAGTTATCTGTTGGACATTTCTGAATTGTCTATTCATTTTATATATTGCCTGATGCTTGCCAGTTTGGCAGTGGAGTTGATTTAGACCAGTGGCTGTACACACAGACTGTTCACTGAGCAGATTTTGCTGTTTCCAGTAGAACTGTTGCAATTCTATTCTTCTTGAAATATTAATTCTGATATTCTAAACAGTAATCCAAGGAAATAATCTGTGAGACAGGATTACAAATTCTATTCTTTGATTTGATGTTTATATGCTGTTTATTGTGTATTGCTTTATAGTTTCTTCTGACTGACAAAGTAAGAACTGTTGGATGCCGTCCTCACTGTAGGAGAAATTCATCCTTATGAAGAGGTCAAGTGATGAAAAAGCATTTAAGCCTGTGGGACTTAAATGGTGGATTAGCCCTCTTGAAGGAGCTGTAGAATTCATGCAAGGTTTTCTGCACCACTTATCATGTTTGAGTTGATGTTGTAAAGGGCAAGAAGGCCACCAGTCTCAAAGGGAGAGGGACAAATGTCAGAGGGAAGAGGAAATTCTGAGTGTGTCTGTGTTTATGAAAAAGAAACCAGTCCCAGATTGGTACCCCCGTGCAGGGGATTTACAGTGCTCTTGCACATCTCTGGTTGCAGAATTTTCCTGTGACCTAAACTAAGCACACACTGGACAAATGTAGAGTCCTGTTGGATTCAGTGGATTTGTTCTTATTTTTATTGCTTCTTTTTACTAACCAAAATATGTCCTCTTCGCCACTTTTTAAAGTGCAATAAGAAGCTTTTTAAATATGGCAACAATACAGATTTTCCCATTATCCTCAGTCACATGCCCATGATTTTTAGGGCAAAGTATGCTGGAAATCTACAGTGTACCCAAGCAAAATGACACAGCAAATGATGCAATCCACCCCTGGATTAATAGTTTTCTGCATTCAAGCTGTAATTTAGGACGGGTTTCTGTGACCAGCCAAAAATTTACCCAGAGGTAACTTCACTTTGCTCTGTGCCCTTCCCTGGTTGAGAGTAGATTCTAACAGTAATCAGTCTAACCTGGTATGTCCCTTACATGATTCCCTTAAAAAAAGAGTCCTAAATCTGTAAATGCTGCTAATAGACCTTTTTCATCAGCCCCCCAAAAAATATCTGCCCTCTTTCCCACTTTCTGTAGTAATAAATGACGAGAGTCCCTTTTTCTGTGGGTTTTTGGTTTGATTTGGTTTGTTCTTGGTTTGGTTGGTTTTTGATTTGGGGTTTTGTGGGGTTTTGTTTGTTTTTCTGTTTTCAGAAGGGGAAACAAGCAGGGGTTTTTTTAAACTATAAAGACAGCCTGAAATTTCACTGAACACTGAGAATACTGAGAATAATTTCATTGAGTACAGAGTCTCTGTACCAGCCTGTCATGGCATTATGCACTTTAAACACTGATGTGTAAGAGGGGCTCCTTGCACCTTTCAGCAGTCATCAGGGACCTGCATGAAGATACACAGAGTTTTTCAAAAGCAGTGTTACAGAGTAGCACTTGGCCCAGCCCTTTTGGTAAGCGTAAGGTAAAGGTAAGTGCAATTAGTGAAATTCAGAGATAATTAGGTGGGGATAATGAAGATGATTCCTTGCTTGACAAAGAGTCATAGTGTGTCGCCTTCTGGTCCTGCTCCAAGCACTTGGCAACATCCTGAGCCATGGGAGGGCACTTTTGATTATCTCTGGGCTCCTTGCTTGCCCTAGCTCTTCCTCCTGCTGAGTTTGCAGCAATAGCTTCTCTGCTGCTCAGGGCTAAGAGGCTGGGGCCTTATTGATTCTGCAAGCTGCACACAGGAAGAAAAGAAGACAGAGAGTGTTTTTAAGCAAGCCGGAAAGATTTTTTAGAAAGAGGCCTCTCCTTTATTCGGTGGCAACTTACAGGAAATTAGCACTGATGTCAGCTGGTGAGGATAGCAACCATCCCTGCTTGGTGTATTGAGGGGGAGCACATCCTCTGGGCTGTGCCAGCTGGATGGATGGATGGATGAAAGAGGGGGCAGAGAGAGGAGGAAAACTGCACATGCCAGGAACGTGGGAGACAGGTTTGTCCCTCCCTAGGTGTAGGACCAAGGGGGGAGCCTGTTGCTCTTCTTTTCAACCTGTGTTCACGGCTAGAGATGCAAAAAGAAACTGGTCCAACCAGGAGGTTCACAAAGCCACTGAACAGCGAGAAACATCCTCCCAAATGCTGATGCCATCACCTGGAAAACAAGCAGTGCTCCCCACTTCAAGGACTTTGAGTTGACTGAACTTAGAGAGAGGTGAGAATTAATAAAAGACAGAGCAAAGAAGATAGAAGAAAATCAGAATATGAACCTTGATAGATAAAGTTGGATAGAAAGTGCAAGCAACAGAAATGAAAAAAAATACTGTTTGTGAGGACTTTTAGTTCTGTATCACAGCACTAGCCAGCCCTGTCTCGGGACAAATAAAATATATAATTCTGTAATTTTTTCCAGTGCATTTTCATTTTTCCTGGAGCATCTAATGGTAAGCTCAGAGACAAAAGCACATACACCATGATTTGATCCAGTTAAAGTACATCATTATATTGTACTCACTCACATGAGATGAGCTTACCCTCCAGAACAGCAGTAAGCAACATGACTAAGAGCTGTCATATTTATTTGCTCATCCACCCCCCATGAAGGAATGTGTGTGCAATGAAGCATTGTGGATTAGCTTTTTATTTATTTATCTATTTTCATATTTTTCCAATGTTTACGTAAGAAGTTTAGATTTTGAAAAGCACTTTGTATTTGAAGATGAAACCAAATATAGTTTGTGATCATTCCTTCTTCCTGTAAGATTCAATGCTCCAGTTTTAGAAAATTCTCCCTGTAAAACCTTCAGCGGGATAGAGGAATAATTTTATTGATGATGGCCTACATTTATGATCTCTAGCAAGACTTTTAACTATACTCAAATCAGGCCTTTAAAGTAAAGCCCAGGACCTTGGAATTAATTCCAACAAGCTGATGTAGGCTGTGGGAAGCAGGCTGAGCTTGTTTACTAATGAGAAGATGCATCCAAGTTTTCCATGCCTTTGAGGGTGCATGAGGATACTGCTCATGGCCAGCTATGTTACACGGCTCTAACCCACCTGAGAGGTGACATAAAAGAATTGCTGCCACCACCTTCACATTAATTTATTGCCTGAGGGTGGTAAAAAGCCATAGCTGCTGCCGGAGAGGAGGGTAGCAATCCTCCTGTTGGGAGCGTGGCGATGCCTCTGTGTCAGTTTGGGGGCTGCTTTTGACGTTCCCTGGGAGCAGGCTGACTCCTAAATTTTATTTACCTGGACACAGTTGAGACTGGTGCCCTCTTCGTGTAGGTAGCACGGGATTGCAGTGCCTCTGACCAAGTCTTGTCTGCACAGGGAAGCTGAGGATGGTGTATGAGAGGATTAATCCTGTGGGACTGAACAGCTTCAGTTACTGAAAGATGAATGTAAGGTCTTCTTCTGGTTTTGCATGAAGTTAGTGGTGGGCTCTAAATTAGGGGGTTTATTTTTCAAATTGATGAGCTCATGAACAACAGGCACAGCTGCACAGAAATGTGCACACACACAAGCACAACATTTCCTGTATTTTTCTATGTTGTTTTCTTACCCTAGTAGATAACTAATATGTTCTCTGCTACTCCAAGCTCATGATTTTATAAGCACCACAGTCTCCTAGGGCACAGCTTCCTCTGTTTCATATTTGTTTTATACCTGCACAGCTGCTAGTGATGCTTTGTGTGGCATGGGCAAACTAAGTTTGCTCATTGATCAACAAGTTTGGCTGTAAGTTTTTCAGCAGGAAGCACAGTGAGGCTTTCTAAGCGAAGTCATAATATATAAAAAGTGGGTGGTGGAAAGCATTATGGATTTTCCCACTGTATTCAGTACAGCTAGGCAGTATCCACTGAAGTGAGGGAGAGATTCAGCATCAGTTCCTGAAGGTACTGGTTGCTGAACCAAGGATGGGAATGGAGCCGACAGGTGTGTGGCTGGTTTTGGCTGTGCTGCAGTTTGGCAGAGTGTGTGTGTCAGCAGAAGCATCAGATCAGGGCATTTTTTGACCACCAAATCACACACTTTTCTCTGCCAACACCGTTCTTTATTTCCTTCAAAGTGGGAGGGAAATAGCAAAGATTTTTTCAATGCCCCAGTGGCATTGAATCTGCGTTTTCATTCAGGAAATGAATTATGATCATTGTGTCCTTTTGTAGGGCAAAACCAGACAAAATGGTATTTCCCTTTAATGCTCAAAGCTCACACAAACTGATCTTGTAAGAAGCTAGGAACAGGGGGATGAGAATTATATAGGCTGTGTGGGGTGGAGAAGAAAGAGAAATACAACAAAAGTGAGAAAAAGAAAGGTGTTGGCAGGAGGAAATGTTGCAATACCTCTCCCAGCACTGAAAGTCTCACAGTTAAATTGTGAATGTGAGGTTCACAATTAAAGCAGGAGGGCATAGCTAAAGATGCAGATAAGACTGCAAAAACACCTAAGGGTTCAGGGAGGGAATGAAAGAAATTTCAACGCAAAGGCAGAGAGAGAAAAAGGCCTCTGCAAGAGATGATGGCAGACTGAGTGTCACTTTGACACTGCTGAGATGCCCTAAAGTCCCCAGAGCTGGCACTGAGGGGACATCACATCAGATTCCCCACAGAAAGGACTTCCACTGTCACTCACAGGCGGCCTAGGAGCTGATCAAAGGGTGATCTACTACTTAAAACCCACACTGAACTCAGGAGCCAAGAGAGAACAGATTGCCTACAGGCAACACCTTGAGCATAGAATCTGTAGGAGACAATAAGGTAGAAGGCAATAGCTTGAGGTTTCTGTAGCCACCAGAGACCCCCTCCCCATAACCAATGGGAAATGATGACGTGGTCTAAAGCATTCCCTACTCTTTTGGGGTAAAAGTGCACCAGTAGCTTCAACTGGAACGGGAATATTTGATATTTACATCTGCATAACTCCCCTCTCAAAGCCGTACTGGAGACATGAGGAAGTCAGCAGCATTTGCTTCAGGCCAAAGCTCTGCTCCAGCTATCACAAGAAAATGGCAAGTGCAGTCACAGCCCTTGTCACCAGCTGCCACCCACTTACTCGGGTGCTTGCAAAAAGGAATGACAGACAGTTACTCTCTGACACTGGCAGTGGCATTCTCGCTCCTTCATGGCTAAAAGGAACTCTAAACCCTCTCTGTTAAATTCATACTGAAAGAGGCTAAACCTTGATGCACTATTAATAAGCTCAAGAGACAAAACTTGGAAATGTCTCACCTCCTTCTATACCTCGGGCAGGAATTTTCTTCCCAGAAATAATCTCCCTTATAACCAGCCAATGAAAGTTGTTACAATTAACCAAAAGAAAGGAGTGACGACCATTGTCAGAGTTTCATGAGCTGCAGAGTTCATTGTACAAGCCATGAAATTCTCTTGCAAATGGAAATGAAGTACTCTGTAGAAACAGGGATCATTATATAACAAGATAAAGGAAAGCCCTTGCTGCCCTATATCCCTAACGAGCCAGCTAATTTATGGTTTTAGTTTTTCTAATGACCAACAGTGATTTGGCAGACATCACCTATGAAACAAGGTGAAACTGAGAACCATAGAAATAAGGTTGAGTTATACCAAAGCTAGTTCAGTTTTAAATCAGCCTAACTCCCCCAGACCTCTGTGAAATTACTCCTGATTCATCTGGATGTACTTAAGCATAGAACCCAATTATTGTTTTTGCAAAGTGTTGAGTGTAGTGTCATGCTGGGGCAAGGAATGAAGAAAGGTTTATTTCAGCCTTTTTTTTTTTCCTCATTGCTTTTCTCTTTTTTTCCCCCTCTGAATGACCTCTTATCACAAAGTTCTCATTAGGCAGCATCAGAGCTGTCCAAAAAATCTGCGTGAAGTGTTACAGTACTGACTCACACCTCATCTAGCCTCTGTAAAAATAAGTAGCATGTTAATGCACTGACCTCTCCCAAGAAGCGGGGACAACTCTTGTTTCTAAGCTAATGCATAGAAATTGGAGTGGGAGGATATTGGGAAGGATGAGTGTCCGGCACGGTTATATACTGGTAGTGAATTGCCCATGCTTCAGGTTAGAAAATGTGCAATTGCAGCTGGACAGAAAAAAAAACAAACCTGAAAATAACGGAGGGATTTTGTATTTGTTCATTTGTATGTTTTCTCTGAAGGCCCATATATTTACTAGAAGTCATGGAAAAGCAGAGTGGGGGTGTTTTTTGTGATGGGCTACGGGAGGATTTGTCAAATATGACAAGGGAAAACCATGAGCAGATATTCCTAAGAAGTTGTTATGTCAGTGAAATGTGGGCCTGCAGGGAAAGGCACAGGAATTAAATGTCCTCATAAAATTCACTGGGCACAGCTGCTTTCAGTAGCTGTGCTAAGCTGCAGGAAATGCAAATGACTGATTTCTAAAGAAGCAGAGCCCCCAGCACAGTGTGACTAACCCACATCCCCTTGCTTCTTGCTGGCCAAACACTCACTCTAGTGCTCAGCTTGCTGTGAAAAACCGACCCCTTTGCTGGTACAGAGCTGGCACCAAGATCCAGCTAAAGTTTTTTTTTATGGGGCTGATCTAGCAGTTTCATCTGGCTGGTACAGGATTACAGCAGCATTTCCTCAGTGGAGAACTGGGCTTTAAACCAAAACAAAAGTGTCTCCGTAAGACTTCTGTGTGAAAAGCCCCTTTGCAAATCATTTCTCACCAGAAGACTTTCCTTTTTCCATGAACTGACAAAAAATACTAATAAAAGTTTTTTTAAAAAATTATTGAGGTGATGCCTTAGTTTCTTGAAATTCCCTTTTCTTTCTTAAATTCATTTGTACCAGGTTTTCTATTTTTCTATTTCTATTTTGTACCATTTCCTTTTCTTCAGGAAAGTTCTGATAATCAAAAGACAACAAACAAACAAATTAAAAAAAACCCAAAACAAACAAAAAAAACCCAGAAAGAAATCCCAAACAAGCAAAAAAAAAAAAAAAAAAAAAAAAAAAAAAAAAAAACCAAAAACAAAAAAAAAAAAACAAAAAAAAAAAAAAAAAAAAAAAAAAAAAAAAAGGAAAAAAAGAAACCACAAACCAAACAAACAGAAAAAAGGGGTGAGAAAGAAGGGTTTAAACAGTATTCAATGTTTTGCTTTATTTGTTTGTTTTTTAAACGCAGTCTGGAAGCACCTGGGTTTTTTACTGCCTCCTACTGTAATGAATTAGAACGCTGAAACATGTCTTACAAACCAGCATTTCAGATGGCACTTGATCTGTGATGTGTGACAACAAGGTTTGCCTCTATTACAGTGTGCCTGTGCCTCTCGTTAACCAAAAGTCCCATAACAACGTGGCTACAGAATACAGATCTGCACCTGATCTGATCTCCAAATATATTTGAGATACATATATACTGATATCTATAAATATATTTATTCAAATCCCTAGGCACCTTTTGTCTCTGACTCTCTCTGTGTCAGTGCAAATATCTTGTGTTGTGAACATGTTTGGGTCAGGAGGAGTTACTGTAGGGGCTGTGCCCTTCCCCAAATCCCTTTAGATGACAGGAGCAAAATCAGTATCAGTTTACCTAGGTTTTACTGCCTTTGGAGCAAGTCTCACATCCGTTCCATGTTTTCCAAGTATGAAATGAAGGTAATATTTAAGGCACATTTTTGAAGTGTTCCAAAGATTGTCGTGTTAAAAATTAGCCTTTGCCTCTGACTAATATGGTAGTTTAACATGTATTAGAAATCCCATTAGATTTGCACTTACGTGGTCTCAGGGGAGCAAGTGTCTGTGACAGCCACCGATGTAGAAAGAAACTGAATTCAGCAGGATCTACTGAATTTGCTAATAAACCCAGCTCAGATGGCTGTCAGAGCTGGAGTGGCAGTACAGAGTCAGGAAATAAGCAGGCATCTCTGAATCCTGACACTGGGAAAGCGTGTTCTCCACAGGACAACTCGGCTCCTGCTGCAGTGTCTTCCACGTCTTCAGCAATGCAAAGCAAAACAACTTGGGAAACAGATGGGCTGTGTGACAGTCAGATGTGTCAGTAACTTGACTCAAGAGAATAGGAGGTTGTAATTAAGGTTTTGCTTTAGTGCAGGAGTTTTAATAGCACAGATATTTCTTCCTGGTATTTGTTTCAAATAGAAATCAGTAACTTACAGGGAACTGACAGTAGTGACAGGAATTGAAGAGACAAAAACTGCTGGAGACTTCCCTCCAACTTTTGCTGCTTTTATAAAATGCTTGCATAGTCTGGGTATAGCATAATGCAACCCTCTTTGTCCGTTCAAAAAAGATGAATTCTTGTGTGAGTTAATGAATAATATTAATGATTTAAAGATATTATCTGATACTAAGGTACAACCTGGTTGCATAAAGTGCAAGTTCCTGTACAGACAAAGTTCTCTGTTTTTCGACTTTGGCACTAAAGCAGTGTTCTGTGCTTTATTTAAAAATAGCAAAATTATTGTTTTCTACTCTGTCTGTGCTCTGATGTGGACAAAACAACTTATTATAAAATACGGGATTATAACAATACATCCTTATTGGAGCTATTGCCAAGTTAGAAACCCTTCATCAACACTTCCATCACACGCTTAAGATTTGAAAAGTAGTGCTTCAGCTTGTGTGGTTAGTTCAAAAGATTGCAAATGCAAAGTTTACAGAAGTGTGTGACAATGATATATTTGCCAGCAGCAAATTAGTCCAAGTGAGTTGTAAAGCTTGCTCTGACATATATAATTCTTAGCAGGTTTCAAACTGTCTCCTCCAGGCTGTGATTAATTTCATTAGATATTCTTAAAGTTAAGAAAAAAAGGAAGAGTAATAAGGTAGTCTGTCAATCACAAGTTCTAAAACAAGAAAATATATCTCAGATTAAGTAATCTTTCCATTCTGTGGAATTGATTCTCATCTCACTGACATGTAAATGGTTCTGCTGCACTCATAACCCACACATTTAAGCAGATGAAGATTTAATTTTAGCACCAAGCACTGATGTCTGATGTGTTTATCTCAAAAGACCTCTTCCAAAGTGGAGATTATGCAATAAAGTGTTTTAAATTTACCTGTTCCCAAATAATGTGAAATGCCATATAAATGATAAAGTTAGGTGCCCATAGAAAATGCCCCTACGTAGTTAATATGCAAAACTACTCCTATTATGCAATAAAGAGTATTTATGCCATAAGTGAAAGATGTAAACAGTAATTTACAGCTAGAATTATGCTCTTTTGTGGTCAAGTTATAAAGAAAATTTTTTCATTCATCACAAAGATATCACAATGCCAGAAGTTATGTGGGAAGGCAATTTGCAGCCTGAGTACCTAACAATAGGAATCATCATTAAGGTGGCTCATGGCTAATGAAAACGTGGCTTTTGTTACTTATTGATGATTAAATATTACTTGTTTTTTTTTTCCTCTGGTGATTCCATCAGAGATTTGGGTTCCCAAAAGAAGCTTGACCTATTGAAAACAGCATTATTTTTTAAAAGGGGAAGACATCATTTCTCTCCTCTGGTAAGACCCATTTTGCTGTCCCCTGCACACAGGTTTTGCCAATTACATTTTCACAAGGCTGATTTTCTTCTCTGCTCAGGACACACAGCTGTGGTTTTGCCCTGGTGCTGCCTGGCTACCACTGGCCTCAGCTGTGGCCATTTCACTGACTCTTTAGTGGGTGTGGGAGGAGAGAGGAAATTAGATTGCCTATTTCTTACCTCTGCCCATGGCCTGCTCTTGTTTGAATGTTGTTCCCCACAGCTTCCAGCTCCCTATTCTGAAGGCAGACAACAGCAGTATGGCAGTGAGTACCAATAACCTTTATTCAGCACAGCATCTGAATTTTCTTGGAGATTACTGCTTTTATTCTCCTGAGGGGCTTGTGATAAAGGGTGGATAGTGATTTCATGTCACAGAGAGGACTCTGAGAACAAAGAGGTGGATTGGTAAAGGGGCTTAAGGATGGAAATCATGTGTTTTTATATCTAACCTTTAGTGCCTCTCTGCCACAGCAGAGTCCAGAGCTCTGCTTTAAATGTGTGTGGATACCTAGGGCATGGATCTGGGTGTCTGGGATCTAGATCCTTAGTCTCCTGAAAAGAGATAGATTTAAAATGGTTGTGGAGAGTTGGGTGGCATGAGATGCTCACAAAAAGGGCATTTCTGAACTTTCACCTTTTTGCTGAAGCTTTACGAAGTTAGCTGATTGTGTAGTAAATCAGATATTCTTTGGGGCTCAGTATTGGAACCTGTTACCTGAACCTTTTCCAGAAACCAGGTCAAACAGCAGATTGACCTGGAGGGGTAATGGGGTTGTGTGGTCCCTGGTGTCAGTGTTTTCAGCTTTGGCAGGAGTGCTCTTCTGGAAAGTGATATGGCTGCAGATATGCCCAGGTTTGCTTCAGGGTTTGTTTGTCACCACTTCCAACTCTCAGAAGAATAACTTTACTGGGTCAATGATGATGTGACTGACTCTTGAGGTTAACAGCTAGGGACCTAACCCGTTCTTTTGCAAAGTCAAATCACCTAGGAAAGAAGGGGAAGAACACATTCCTTCTCCTTGCCAGCACAGCTTTGTTTCAGCTATGTGGTAGTGGTGCAGGAGCTGCAAGGTGTAGGCTGGAATTACCCCAGACAGAGTGGCCTTCTCCCAGATCTGAAGCAAAATGAGATTTTTCTGTGGCTGGTGACTTCTTTACCCAGTTACCTATGTAAGATGTGAAGGCACTCTTGCTGCTGTTTTCTTTGAGACCGAACGAGGCCTGCCAATTGTTCTCCACCTCAGTAAAACACAGAAAGCACGAGGCCATCCCTTCTCTTGGCACTGCATTATTGTCTCAGTAGTGAATAGTTTAAGGATGACCAGAGTATTTCTCACATGGGAAACACCATCCAGCCCCAAAGGGAGTTTTATACACCCAGCTGAGGCAGCTGCAGCTTTCCCCCTGGGAGTTGCCACTAGTGCAAGCATCAGCTTAGGGACTGGCTCAGGAAAGGGGCTCTACTTTTTACACCCATTTGTAACCCCACTCAGGCCCTTCTCATCACAGCAGAGCCTTTTCAGGCACCCATGGATGCTGTCACATGGGTAACAGAGCCAACTAATTCTTTTAATTTCTGTGTAGGCCTACAGTACAGTGGAAAAATAAGAGCTAATAGAAATGCTTGAGCAGACAAATGGGAGCTGGGCTTTTTGCCACTTTCTCACTATGGTTCCCCCCATGCCTCTCACTCCTGCTTTGCAGTAACCCCTGCTACTCCCATCACGTGAATCTTGATCTGAGACTGTCAGTCAGGGTTTCAGGGTGCCAGATATGATATGTTATGCCAAATGCGGCCTGAACTGAGTGCTAGCTTGACTCACTATCAAACCATTTTCTCCTGAGAGACAAACAAGATTTAATAACTATATTAAAGAAAAAAAAAAAAAAAACAAGGAAAAGAGGGAGGGGGATGGTGATTTTAGACATGACTGTTTTGTATGTTGATTGGGTCTGTTGGCTTAGCTCCTAGACAAGTTAAAAAGAAGTATATTTACTAGCCTTTGTTTTTACACAAGGGAACAGTGAGAGACCTCAAATAATATGGGTGGAAAATAGCCTGAAATGAGGATTTTTTTTTTTTATTGTAAAAGCACATGGATTTTTGGGGTTGTCTGGAGCAATTTCACAGAAACAAGAGCAGATTAAAGGAGGTAATGACATGTTTGTAATTTCATTCCTAAGGCTCATGGTGTCCTTGCCTCTGTCTAGTTTTCAGCCCGGAGATAAATCAAGGGCTTCAATTTCCAAATCTGTCATAGAGGCTTCACAAATAAAAATGCTGACAAAAAATATCTGCTTTTAAATGGCTACTTGCAAGCACTGACAACTAGCAGTCTATAGATCTTTCACCTTACAGGGAAGAGAAGCAGTGTGTATTGCCAGGAAAAATGAAGAGGAGAAAAGCACTGCTCCTTAACTTAAAGTAATCTAAAAGTATGACAATAATAAACCATTTACAGTCATGTTTTGAATGCTAGATGAAAATAGATTTCAGGTAGTATATTAACAAAGTTTCCCAGCTGCCTGGTGTGGGAAAAGAATGGATGTGGCATTGGAATAAGAAGTAGAGAGGCCATGTGGACAAGAAAAACTCCCTCCCAGCCCCAGCTGCTTTGGCTGTTCCACATGTGCTCCTCTGTGCCCGCAGAGCGCTTCTGAGCGACTGGGGAGAAGTGGGAAACGGGCAACATGAAAACCAGTGCAGATTGTGCTGGTTAATGCTGAATAATTTGCTGTATCTGTTAGCTGCAGGCTCTGGCTTTTGCAGGATGTGAATTCCAATTATAAGTCAGAGCTGGAGCAGTTGCTACTAAGAGGCAAACTAGGCCAGTTACTTTGCCGAAACTCGGGGTGACAGAGCTGAGCAGTGCTTCTCCTGGAGCGCTGCAGAGTCCCTGGCCTGTGCAGGGTCCCCACACAGGGACTGGTGTCTGCTGCTCACACCTGTAATCTCCTTGGTCTGTGGGACTCAATTCTGTAAAAAATTGCGCAGCCATATTGCATTTGTGAATGCCCCTCCCCAAATTCTTGCTGATTTTAGATGCAGAATACGATGAGCCAGCTGCCCATGCTGTGGCTTCCTGAAATACTGGACCTGCTTCAGCCTAAACCCAGAGGATAATTTGGCATGCAGACTGTGTGGGGCTCTGGTCTGAGTGCAAGATTTGAGTTCCTGTGGCAGAATAATTGCGCCCACCCACCCTCTCTTCCCAGGAGACTGCCCATTTTCACTCTCTGCTAACGTGTACTTGCGTGTATTTGCTGCCTTTCAGTCAACTTGTCACCTTAAGCCTTCAGCCTGGTAAATTCTGAAAAGAGATGTCCAGCGGTTTCCATATCCAGGGGGTGGAATGAATGATGCATGCTTTAGGCAGTCGGAGTGCCCTATGTAAATTTCTTTCATGCATAAGCATGTCGCCCTTATGGTGTGTGGCCCCTCGGATTTGCTGTGGGCAGGCTCGGTGGTAGCTGCAATCCCTGCTCCAGCAGGAGCAGTGCTCATGTCCTGCCTAACAGGCAAATGGCCACAGCTGGCCTGAAGGTGATTTGTAAGGCAGGAAAAGAGAACATGCCAAGGGAAACTTGTATCTAGCGTAGCCCAAGAGGTGAGAAAGGACAAGATATAAAAGATAGAGGACCATGTTGCCTGGCTAAAATAAGGGGTTTTTGAAATGCATGAGAACTGCCTGTGGGACATAATAGCTTTCTAGGGCAGGGAACTTTACACATACTGCTGCCATCCATCGATGGGGATATAACATCTGCTCGAGACAGTGATTATCTTCATCACTATGGCCTTTGTCAGCTGGTTGGATTCAAAATGAGTCTGGAGAAGGTGGATGCTCTCATTTTGCTCCTCACAATTTATGCTTCAAGGTCAAGAGAGCACAGTGAACCTCACTGCTCTAATTTTGCTTCTGGTTTTATCACAGCTGTAAAAGGAAGGGTTAGAAAAAGTTTTCACTTCAAGTCGAGGACTTGCCACCTCAGAGCCACGGAGAGACAAGGCTCAGTAAGTAGCTACCACCGAGGTTTTTATTTCAGGGAAGGTTTTAGATAAAGAACACTTTAATCTGTTGGTCTGGAAAGTCATCTGCGAATAAGGGCAAGAAGGGTTAGTATTTTTAGGACATAATATACGTTCAAAGGGCTATGCACAGTGCTAATGCACAGCCATTAGCAAATTGATCTTCAGCCCCTGTGCGCATTTAAGTAGGAACATTTTGCAGCTGGGGAAACTGAGACAAAGCATCTTGCTCCAGGCTGCCCAGCAACAGAACTGGCTTTAGAAGTCAGCATCTCCTGTCTCCCTGTGTCATTCCCCCAGACAGCACTGCCAAGAAGTAAAAAGCTGAATCAGAGGCACCTTTCTGTGAGGCTTAAAGAGCATGACCATGAAATAAATATTTAACAGTTAAAGCAAAAGGCAGTCCAAACATTCCTGCTGCATTTTGAGTGCCGGGGTCTGCAGAGCAAAATCATTGATAGTTTGGTAAAACTAACACCAAAGACATTAAGTTTTACTATCAATATCAGATCATTGCCCATCTTGGTAATCACTGGACTATGTGTTTGATAAAAGAATGCTTGAGAACAGCTAGGCTGTTATTATATATAATTGCTCTTTACAATGACTGGCTATCTCTAGTGAAAATGAATCAGTGATCTCCACTGTAGCAGAATCTATTAAATAATTGGAGAGCATGGCTGGTATCTTTGATGTTGAAAGGAAGAAATTCAATAAGCTGTCTCATCAGGCTTTCTACCACAGCAGAAAAAAAGGCTGCAGGCAGGAACACACTGACACTGCAGGTCAGTGAAGGTTTATGGATTTGTGTGCCTTAGAAAGAAGGCAGAACCTACTGTATGGGACTGTTGAACCATTAGATACCTCGGGGTGTCAGAGTATTATTGTGTAGCCTTCTAAAAATATAAATGGTAGGGCCCGACATCAAATGTTTCTCCCCTGCCCATGTTTTATGAGACTATCATGTGTCCTGAGGAGATGTCAGAACTGTGCTTCAGCTGTTCTGCTATTTGACAGTGGCACATTATCCTTAGAAGGTTCATTTTCACATTTATTAACCCATCTCTGCCTCACAGACTCACATCTCTCCATCAAAGAAGTGCCTGTTTGTCTTTGAATTAATAGCTTACATGTATGTAGTGGCCTCTGTTGCAAAAAAAAAAAAAAAAAAAGACATTCAGCTCCCTCTGCCAAATGTAAAACAGCTGGCAGGTACTTAGTACATCACCCGGGGAGGAGAGCACTTGGCTGAAGAAAGCACAAAAAAAGTCCTTATTCTCTTCTAACAAGAGGTACCCAGGGACATTTAATGCGACCATGGGACCAGCTTTTACTACCTCCTCTGAAAAAACTGCACACAATACACCTCATGATGCACTCTTTATCTGCAAGGCTGAAGGAGGGAAAGGGATCAAGGGGCTTTGAGGATCAAATTATACCTCTCTAATGTTCATAGCAGCATTTGTGCTGGCATTAGGCCACAGAAGGGATATTTGATGAAACAGTTGACAAGATCAGGTTGGTCGTTTCCTCTGTAGAGATGTGCAGTAAAAGAGAGCTTAGCACCCCAGCTGCGGTTAGTTAATGCTTCTGCAATGCACTGGGGGCAGCTGCTGCACGAGGTTGGAATGGTGTCAGGGGCCTGCCCTGCTGTGGGTGGCCCATTCCTCACCACACCTCTTTTCTCCCACCCGAGGAGTCAGCTAAGTTAAAGAAAACTGGCCAGGAGAAAGTACAAACACTCTGCGCTGACTTCTCAGTCTCTAGCAAAAAAAGCCAGCCTCCCTTGCAATGCTGCCCAGTGCCCAGGGCCAGTGGTGGCACAGTGACAAATGTGGCCTTTCCAGGGTCTGTGTGCAAGAGAGTGGCGAGCTGGAGAAGCTGGAGGGACCTTCTTGTCATTCTCAAGTCCCTTTATCAATCCCAAAGCTGTGTGGCACAGGCTTAGGTGCATGCAATAAAATGGGGTCACCCCGGTGCCTTCCTAGGCAGACATTCAAATCCTCTGACCTGCAGGCTGTTTGTGAAGGTGCTGTCTCAACGTGGCATTGGAAATCCTCTGGACAGTGTTATGCACTATGCAGATCTCTTACACAGCCTTTTTCAGTATCTCTCAAGGAGTCCACATTATTATTGTTCCATATCAGCCCATATCTCACGTCCGTTCGGTTTGTTTCAAAAGTCGTAAATACAGAGCACATATTGAGTGTGAATTTTTCAGTAATAAGGTCTGAATTCATTGTTTTATTCAAAAAGTTTTCACCTTTAGTGAGACACTCTCCTGTACAGTGTGATGATTTAGGTTCTTTTAAATTTCACTTTATGTTGAATTGTGGGAAAAGTCTAGAAGATAGATATATAATATATAAGTTAATGCCTTTTTAGAAGTCTGAAACAAAGTTGGTTTGCTGTGAAACCATTTTTCTCATAAAAATTTCTTCTCTTCCTTGTCCACCTTTTTCAAGCTTAAGCAAATTAAATGGAGAATTCACACACAGATCAAAGAGAATGTTAAACTTTCCTGATTTACTTTCTCTTTTAGGATCAGTAACTTTTCATCTCAGATGTAGTGTCTTGATTAGCTTTTTTTTCTTGCCTCTCTGCTGTGCTGCAGTATTTCTAATAGAATTTCCTTGCAGCTTCACGACTCCCCAATACAGAAAGGAGCTGAAGCCTCCGTGCTGTAGAAGTGAAGCTTTGCTTGGAGTACACGATTAAAAAGGGCAGATGAGTAAAGGAAAGCAAGATGATCACAAGGGCATATCAAGCTTCAGATATTGATCCATACTTTGGACACTTCATAAGGCATCCTGTACAGCTGTTGGATTCTGTAGGAAAAGGGTAACAAGTTTGTATTTTTGGACCAGCTTCCAAGATATCCCAGTATTCTCACACTTGAGGTTTTCTGGTGCACGCTCAGCCACAACAGGGTGGATCGTCTGTGCTAGAGTGTGGCTGTAGACAAATTTGGGATTTAGAGCTTTCACTTCTTGAAGGTCAAGGCTTTAAATCTCCTGTGAGGCAGAGTCTGAGCTGAACACAGAGCCGGAGAGTGGCCTGTGTATGCTCAACTTGCCTGGCAATGGGCTGCTGTAGTGCCCAGTTGCTTTGAGGCAACCGTGCTCACTGCTATGCTCAGCATTCCAGCTGCTCTCACTCTCAAACAGCATGCCCCAATTATATTTCTATTCTTTATCATCTCTGTTGTGTCTTTCAACTGAAAGAAATGATGGCTGCGTTTTTTAATTTGTACTTAGATGTGTATTTTTCCTTTGATGACAAACAATGGATTCTTTCTTGTGAGTTACAATTTATGGAAACTATAAACCAGATTTTGATTTCTGTTTTACCTGTGCCACCTCAGTGTCATGCAAAGCTCAGCGCTCTGGCCTGGGGTCCTCTCAGGGTGAGCCACCAATCCCCAGCAGCACTGAGGAGAAGGCTTTGGTCTCCCTTCCCTGTGGGAGGCACTGGGTTAAGAGCAGGACAAAGGAAAGGGAGCTCCACCCATGCACAACAGACCTCTTCCACTCCCCCACTAGGATGTTTTGTGAGCCACTTTGCTATTGCCACTTGCCATGAGCCTGAGTGTCTCACGTTGTAATGATGAGAAGACTGCAGTGTTCAAAAGTTGCTCTTGCTCCTGTGCCCCAGCTAAAAAACATCCTTGTGATACCTTGGCTGGTGAAGAAAATAAGCCAGTGTAAAATGGTTTTTCTCTCCGTGGCTTAGAAAACCACTAAGCAAAAATTATTTTAATAATTTCTTGGAGGTACCTTCTCTAAAAACCCGTGCTTTCTGTTATTCAGATGTGCTTTTTATCTCATCAGCACTTCAGTACAAAGACCATCAATGTTTTAAATTGGCTCATTTTATGTTTATGAAAGCTTTCTATATTTTAAAAAAAGTCAATTAGAAAGCTCACTGGCATATACTGATACATCAAAAGGAGTAGAGAAAGATGTATGTTTTAGATGGTCAGGACTCCTGGTGTGAGCTGGGTTTAATGTTTTGTCAGGGAGAATTTCCATTAAATCCAAATAATTATCATGGAAAAAAGGTTTTTCTTCTTTATTAAAAAGCTTAACACTCTATCATATTCAGCATAAAGGTGAATTTTTTTGTGATGACGTCCATGTTATATTTAGACTATTGAATGTGTAGTCCTTGCCATACTCTGCTGTTGTACAGTAAGTGTGCACCCTCCCTTTATCAGAGAGCATCTTGTTTTCCATAATCCCAGTTCACTTGCCTCCCTTAGATACTTTGCTGTTGGGATTTCATGATTATCATTTTGTACTTCCCAGCTCATTATATGATTTTAAGGACAGTATAATGTGAAAAATCATAATTAAAAGTCACCTGATATACTTTTTTTAAGTGTTAGCTTATGAAAATTGAAATTAATTAAAATAGATTCACAGATCCATCAGGACACTCGTGAAAATGAGCAGCACCAGCTGACCTTGGTGTACATTCCAAATGCCACGTAGCCTGCTTTTATGCCAGTGATACTGTCCGTTGATGTGGAAAACATGGAACTGCAATAATGTGTGCTCAGCTGGCTCCTAGTTCGTGGGCAGAGTAATGTTGGCTCTACTTCTGGCTGCCACAAAGCTCCTGCAAATGAACCAGTCAGGGTGGGAAGAGCTTGACCCTTGGGAATGATTTAAGATAAAGAAAAGTAGAAAGGCGACTTTAAGCCCCAAGCAATTTAGAATCTGATTTTAGAAGAATATGATACACAGGATAAGAGTAAAATTGCAAGATAGGGTGTGATACTGACAGCATTTAGAGCACTCCTGTCAATCTCAGTGAAATGTAGGTTATATGGAGGGATTTGAAGGAAGAAAATGAGAGTGCTTTGCTGACAAGGGAGAAGGATGTTTTTTTAAGTAAAAGAACTTTGCTTTGAAGAGGACAGCAAGTTTAGAAGATGAATAGACATAAAAAAGGCAGAGGTATGAATGCTGGTATTATGATGATGCTAATATCTGTAATGTTTAAGAAATAATGAGCTTAATGGCATATTTGAAAATTCTTTTGAAAAGTATTGCAGGGAAAACCTCACAATATGTTTTTAATGGTTTGCAGTTGCTGAATCCTACTCTCTGCCTCAGAGTTTCCTTTAGCGGGTTACAGAATCAGCTATTGCCCTGAATGTATTTGGAGTTTAAATAATATTTGTTCATTCCCTTTTTAAAAAAGGAATGACTAAGGAAAAAAGTCAAGGCATTTTGGAAGTTATTTTAGATTTGTATTTTCAAAGTAGTTAAACACAGGACTGCATAAAAGTGCTGTGTGCTTACTCATCTTCTTCATCAAATAACTATATTTGCTTATTTTGCTGGTTAAATTAATATTTTCTCAAGGTGGACCCCTGCACTGAGTAATGAGAGAGAAAACTACATTTGTATTGTACTTCTGTATCAGAACACTCAGCAGTTCTTTGCTTGCTTCTTTATTTGAAAAGAACCTTCCTCTGTTGCACTCACTTGTTTCTCACAAAGGTGCAGAAAACAGAAGTAGGGGGAGCAAGAAGTATTTTTAACCTGGTTGTGTTGGACAGGGAACCCTGCAAAGTGAGAGAGGAGTGGGATTTCGGAGGATCAGCTTTAGAAGCTGGTCAGTCCTAGGTAGCTGTGCAGACGCTTTGTCTCGTTGTACCTTTGCAGTACTAATGTCTGTCCCTCTTTCCATTTGTTCAGAGAAACTTCTTTTCTCTGATGCTTTGTCTCCTCCAGCTCAAGTTTTAAGCATTTGCGTATGGGTTTTTCATGCTGTAAAACCCTAATGAAATGCTTTCAGCTGGGAGGCACTTCAGAAAGCCAAGAGCGAGTTAAGAGGGAACAAACAGCAAGACACGTGTGACCTGTGGGAGTTTAGGATGCAACGTCCTGTTGAGGATTTCTGATTGTGCACCGAAGCTGTCCCTGTAAATCTGCTCGGCTCTTTCTGGTAGACTGGTGTAACGAAAAGAGCAGCAAAGCTTTGGCTCCACCGGTGAAATGTGTGCTGGTGTTCTGTGCCCGTGAGACAGGCGTTATGTCTTGGTGGCACGTAACAGCCAGAACTATTGGCACTTGTTCAGCTGTTCCTGGTCAGGGTTAGAGGGCTGCACAGTGAGCCCGGGCAGTGGGAAACCTCTTAGGAATACAAATAATTTAATCAAGGCTGCTTCCTGCCTGACAAGTGTAGTGGCCAGCGAGGAACAAATGGCTGGCACAAAACCCCTCAATTCTGCCCAGGCAGTTGCTCCCTCAGGGGAAAATAGGATGTAAACATGGGACAAGAGGTTCCTGCTTCTTTTGTAGGGGTATAAGAGTTCCTTTCTCAAAATCCTATCAAGCCAGAAAGTAGGAGCTCGGCCAGTTTTGAAGACCCACATTTCACAGAGCTGAAAGCAAAAAACACATTGCAGCTTTCTTACGGTGATTTCTGTGAATGTGTCTGTGTGATTACTCTGATTTAATAGCAACCTGGTGCTCAGTGCTTCAATCCACCTGTGCGCAGCTGTGCAAATGCTGAGCTTTTACTCACTCTTCAGCTGTTGTTTCTTATTTATTTCTCCTTGTGATTTGATACTGTGCATCATTTGTTTCTGCATTTCAGAAGATCTCTATTTTTTTGAGCCAGAAGTATTTTAAATATGGGTGAAGCTTGATTCAGGATAAGCTTGAAGAGCAGTCGAAAGGTTTTAAGCAGGAGTGTTCTCTTGCCTCCTAGACTGAGAGAATTAAACAACACAGCCAAGGAAAAAAGTTTCTGTGTAAAATTTCCCACTTTTTCTGGCCTTTGAAAAGGGAACAGGACAATTAACCTAGATCAGCAATTTTGTAGTGCATGTGTGGCAATTGAACTATTTGACCAAACACCTTGAAAACTTTTTATGGAGACAGAAATTTTTTTTTAATAGTTAATATTTTGTTACTTTTGAGTGGGTTGATGTTCTTTCCTAGTCCTAAATGGCTTTAAATGTGTCATCCTAGTTTTGCCTCTGAACTTGAGGGAAAATCTACTCTGACCTTGAAACCAGGAAAAGCACTGGCTTTAAGAATTTATTTTTTATTTCAATGTATCAGTTATTTGATTTTATAGACATGCATATAATGCCTTCCTTTATGTTGCCTTTCTAATCTGTAAATTTTCCCCTTTTCTTTCTCTTCTTTTGATTCACTTAATTTCATTTTTCTGAGACTAAGCTCTCCTCTTGGAGAATGCTGACTGGGTTTGCAGTTCCCTCCTAATAAATTTGCCTTGCCATCTAAGTAGCCTTCACTTTCTCTGCACGGGATGCTATGTACCAGCAGTGACTCTAATTTCCAATATTTCTTTTTACTCACAAAGAAAGTGAGGGTTAAACCAAACAAATAACTGATATACCTGGGAATTAAGCATATTATCGCCTTGACTCTGAGTTTATAATGTAGAACTATGTGGTGGGTGCCCACATCGGTGCACAGGCAGGGTTGCCTTCTTTCAAGTAAGATGTACAGAGCCAGGTGTGGGTTTTATAGCCACTTAAAGTCGTCATGCTGGACATCCAGCAGCCTCTTACTAGCAAACGGAAACCTCAGAAGATGTGATCAGCCCTTCTATGACACATGGAGCAAAAGTGATGATTTGAGTGCAAACCACTGACTCCCACTCCCTAAAAGATTTAGTTTACAGCCCTGGACTAAGGCTGCTCTTTGACAGGAATCTACTGGAAGAGGTGTGGAGGACGTGGAGGGTATCACTTCCTATTATCTAGTAATTTAGAATATATTGTCATCCTCTGCCTGAGGGAATGGAAATGGATGCTTACCCTTTACCTGAATGCTGTTATAGTAGCAATTCTCATTTTCTAATTCCTTTTCACATGTCTCCAAAATCCTTTGGGATGGGGAAAAAAAAAGCCTTGTCACTCCGTGAGAAAATGTTTCCTGGAAGTGGAAGAACTGAGGCTGGTGGTCAGCAGCTGTTTGCTCTTTGATATGCATTATATGATGTGTAGAACCTGAACGTATGGAAGACTGGTTATTTGTAGCTTCCCCTTGACTCCAAGTTGTTTTTTCTTGGTTTTTTTTTGGAAAAGGTGTGGAACCCTTGATATGTTTTAGCCACTGGCCTAATGCCTGTCTCCCTCTCTCTCATCCCCCTCTTTATTTAGTAAAGAAAATGGAGACTAATGCTTTAGGTGATTTCTCAAGGCTGGATTTCATGCCCACAGTTTGAGATTTTTGGGGTTTCTATGTTCAGTTGGCTCATCAGGGCTTTCTCTTTCCTGGTAATTATTTTACGTATGGGTTTATATTTAATGCTTTGAAAGATATCTCTGACCTCAAACTGTATTTTTTGTGCCCTATAAAGATCGTTCCTCTGTGTAACAACTTCTTTTTTTCTTCTTGAGGCTTCATATATTCATGATGTTTTGAGGATTGCATTTTAAGTGCACAAAAGACCTATAGTAAGCCAGATGTGAAGTCTTAATAAAAATATTCCCTTTTAAACTTCTTTTTGAAGTTTAGCTAGTTTATTTCATAGGAGTGAAAGGAAGAGCAGGGATTTATTGAGTAAATGTGCTGTTAAGCTCCTACAGCTTAAGAATATACCTGATGTTTACTGTGTTGACCAATTTGTTCTGGCAGCTTTAATTCTCTGGTCATAAGGTATTTGGCTTTACCCTTTGGAGCATAAGCTTAGGGCAGAAAGGCTTACTGCTTGTGTATGGTCAGTAAATGTCAATTAAAATTATTCTTGATGACTTTTGACATTTGTTTTGCACCCTTGACAATTAGATTGACATGAAAGACTATAATGGCTCCTGAGCAGCTGTTAAATTCCATTGCACTGATGATCTGTGAACTAAACAGAAGTTGACTGATAGACTGCAGCTCGCTTTGAAGAAGCCATCGTGGGCCATTGGGTCAAAAATGGTCTGTTAAGAAGGAGCCTAAGCATAAATTCACAACTCCTTAAAAGGAAAATTAAACTGCCTCTGGCCCATTTGGATAATGTTTCAAAACTTTAAATGTTTTCAGAGTGTAAACCCTTAGAAATGCTGTCTGTAAAGCAACAAGCACATCTACAGTGAACAATTACCATCCACCCTGGTGGTGTATGAGTGAGCACACTGCATCTACAGCTCTAAGAGGGACTAGTCCCTCACCCCAGGGCTGTGTGGTATCCCCTACTTCATGTCCAGACTGCATAAGCAGATTAGCAATATCCCTATTTAGGTTGTCCTTGGACCTGGGATTCCTCTGGGTCTCCAAGACTGCTTTGCTACAAAATAGTATATGTGGCTTTCTCAGTTTGAAACATCTCCTACCACATCCAAGATTTTGTAGCAGTCTGGAAAAATTATTTTCTTTGTCTGAAGCTTCTCAGTAATAAATAACTTGGTAGAGAAAAGAATCCAAGTTCTGTGGAATGTCATCTTTATCACCTCTGGAGTGACCACCATCCCTGGATGTACTTGGGCAGTGTGATGGACACACATAGTTGAAATACCCAAACCAGATAAGAAAGAGCCAGTCTGGATGATCAGTGCCCAAACTTGTTTCCTGGTCCTTTTTTAGGGAATGAGAGAGCCACAGCTGTGTGTCTCTTTGTGCCACCCCGCTGCCTGTAGAGTGACAGCAATAAAGTGCTATTCAGAAGTCTGCATTATCGTGGAATTTTTGTTTCTCTACATTACTGTGTAAAGTACTTGGTGAGTGTCTGCTGTCATACACTCTCCACACCTGGCCTGTTGCATTTGGAGCCAGCTAATGAAATTCCCAATTCAGGGCTCTCTTGGGAAGGTGTAGGAAGGAAACAGCTGGCTGTGACAGATAGTGCTTTGTGTGCTTCTGAAAGGTGCTAAGCATTACAGAAGAGCAAGGCTTGCACGGGGGGGAAAAAAAAAACACAAATGGGATGCAAGAGTTTTGCTAAATGAAGAAGGCAAAAGGAATTTGGCCTTTGGCTGTTGCAATATTCCTTTAGATACGTAAACCAAGCCAGTGGTGCTAGTCTTGGAAAACTGGCAGCTGTTTTCACACTCTGTGTCAGTCATTGTCGTAACACCAGGAACCCCATGCCAGTGCAGCTGTTGCAGACCTAAAGGATAGAAGAAAAGCATAGTGTACTTATGTTTCAGATTATTCCCTACCCCAAAAAAATTAGGAAATTCGTCTTTCTACCTTGTTACCTGTCATTTTTTTCTAGCCTGCGATCAGACAAGTGTGCATGTGAGGGCAGTGAGGAGGTTCTGCTGACCTGTGGCAGGTGCAGTTTAAATTACTTCAAGTTTAAATTACTTGTCTTTGATGCAAATTCTTGAATTAGGCTCTGTTTCCCTCTGCTACAAGTGGTTTGTAGTGGCTGTAGAGAATACACTTTCCATGCTTAACTGTCCTTCTCAAAAGGAATAACTCATTCAAGGCTGGAAGGATTGTCCAAAAGATCAGTGTTATTTATTCCCAAGTAAATTGCTGTGAATTAGAAGGAAAAAAAGTCAGTAAGATTAATAGACTTAATTACCCACTCTAATTAATAACCACAGGGAAGTTTTCCCTAGCTACTTGCGTAAAATTTGCTTTCAAAGTACAGAAGATCTCCCCATAATGCTAATTGGTTATGAGTTTATGCACCTAGAGTTGCTCATCCTTGGACCTATAATGAGGTTGCATCTGTGCGTTGAAAAGTGGAGCAAGCACTTCCTTTTTTTAGTAGAACCACATAAAGCTGATGAATGGTGAATGATTTGCTTATGAAAAATATCCTGAAGTATGACAACTGACAAACAAAACTTTCTCTTCTCGAGTCCTGTGGAGAAATCTGAGAAGCAATGAATGCATGCTTTTGTTTATGACAATGTATTAAAAAAGGAAGCTGCTGAATATCAAGAACAATTTTCTTCTGAAGATATACAGAGAAAGCTGACAAATGCCAAATGGAGACTTCTGTTATAATGAGATGAGGAGAAAGCTAACAGCTACAGCATAGCAGGTTTGCCCTACGCTTATTAAAATTTATAGAGGAGAAACTAATTGTTCACTTGCAGAGGCTCAGTCAACGGGCCAAAGATATTTGCATGATTATGAGTATTCTTGAGCATGTGGTGTTAGTTTACACTCCTTGGTTAGGCTAAGGATCTTGCCTGGCTCTTTGTTTGCCAAGAGAAGGGACGCAACAGTTTTTTGCTCTTGGTTGTGCAGAGATATTCCAGGAGAACCTCACAAATAAAGCCTTTTTACTCACACATAATACTTGCTGCTTGGCTGAGTTAGAGCAGCATGAAAGCGCAATAATGGTAAAGAGTTACAAGCCTGAATTAGAGCAAAACAGCTGATTTATACTGGATTTATGCATCTTTGTTGAACCAATATTGTTAAGATAGTTTGATGGGCGTGAAGGGTGATGGAAAAACATTTTCAAGAAATGGTTAGAATTGTACATCGCTGTGGGTTTGACAATGAAAAATCCTCCTTGAATCTCTGGTATTAAAGTCACTGCAGTGTATAGCACAGATGTGTCAGATGAGAAACAAGGATTGCTGAAGATGAAAGGACACGATAGGAAGTTGAGTCCTGCCTGTAGTGCCCCTTCATCCCTTGGAGCAGACTAGATTTGACTTCTCTAGTCCACAGTAGATCTGTGACTTCAGGGAAGGCATTAAGTGATTTAAGAGTTCGGGCTTATCTCTTTCTGGGTAGCATTTACTTCTTTACTGTGGGTTTTCTGCTAGAAGCCCTTTATTTTTTGGATGCTCACGACTTACTTGGGACTGTGAGGGAGGATATTGTTTTTACTTTGCTAGCTCTATATTTTGTGCTCTGGGAAGAGGTGTGTTGTCACCAGTGTGGATTTTGGAGGGAGGGTGGGGCGTGCTGGTTTCACTGCAATGACCAGCAGATGGACCGTGGAGGGGGTAGAGCAAGAAGTGGCCAGAGGACGAAAGCAGAGTAAAGACAAGGATATTGGTTAGGGGGGCAGAAGCAGAGTTGTGCCAGCAGCCCAGCCCAAGAGAACGTAGTGTCAAAGTCAAAAATGAAATTTTTTTCATTTTGACTCATTTGACTCATTTTGATTCATTGACGCAGGAGTCAAAAATGAAATTTTCTGCTCACCAGTCTCTCACTGGCAGATCTGAGCTGTTAGAGGTAGTGCTTGCTCTGATAAAACATTCTGTTAGCACTTGCTGTTAAGGAGAAGATTTCATACCTCAAAACTGCTAACTGAGGATAGCGGCACTGCAGCATTTAAATTCTTTCAGGCAGAGAAAAGGCAATTCTTTTTTTCTTATCTCTTGATACAGTTATGATACTGTATTAATTTTTTTGGAGTTAAAGCAAACAGAGAATACCTGGAGCACTCCATAGTTCAGCTACATTTTCCAGGTCATTTCCAAATTATTTAAGACCTGCATAAGACTTTAGGAGTGAAAAGGAGAATGGGAAATGCTGTAAAATTTTCTTCAAAAGCAAAGGTGAATTTTGTCTCTTGGTCCCCATTCTTGGTTTGTATGTCCACCACCATCTTTGATCCAGGGCTTGTGCCCTCCTTGTTTCAGATAGCCACTCATTCTGTGCAGCCAGGAAAGGGACGTGTCCTGTGTTGTGGCTCAGCTGCCTGATGATACAGCAGTGTCTACTATTCAGATGTAAAATCTGCAAGAACAATGGTTATAATAGTGTTTGATCACAATTTGGTCATAAAATATGGATTGCATGACTAAAACAAGGAGATCACAGTTCTGCTTTTCAGACTGAGACTCAGCTGCTCTTAAATGCACAGTGGCTTGACATAAATATCTGCATTTCTTTTTTTCTTTCTTGCTAAAAATGAGATAATTTTTTTAAGGCACAGGCCATCCCGTCCTCCACCATCGTAATGCCACCTTTTAAGTCCCCCTAATATGGATTCTGGGAAGGTCATGCAATGTGACTGTGTCTTCTCCAGTCACCAGTGTGCCCTCCTAATGACGTGCTTTGGCTGTGCCATAGGGAAATTTCTGAGGAGGGCTCATTATTGGAACCAGCCCCCTCTGATGCTCTGAGTGAGGGAGGAGAGGGATTTGTGTCCTTCACTGGGAGAGGAAGATGCCTGAGGGTGATGATGGCCTGGTGTCACTGCATTGCCCTGGCCTGTTTAGAACAGCTATAGCCCTTGGAGGCTCCAAGATCATGTTTGCCATGTGCAAGAGCCGTGTTCCTATGAACACTTCTCCTAGCACGTTCTGAACTGTACTTTCAGCCTCTTCTGTCCTACCGCTTTTTGGCTGCAGCACAACAGCCCCGAGTCACAAGCCTAAGAATACACACTAGGGTGACTTCTTGTAAGAAGAAAATCAGCACGCATCCTCCCATCCTGCAAAATCCCTAACAGTCCCCAGGGGCATCATATTTTCCTAAAAGCATCTGTTTCACTTCTTGTTTCTCTTTCACAGATGCTGAAGAGGGTTATTTCTGTGCAGAGTTCTTATGCATAATTCAATTTCCAATGTTGGGTTAGGAGCTACCTTTAAATCTGAAGGCAAAAAAATTCTTTGCCCCACCTCCAAGGAGATTTTGAATTTCCTCTAGAAGAAACTGCGTCCACTGGACTGGGGTCATGCCTGCCTTATTATTCTCCCGTCCGTGTCTCTGCAAAAGCACGTAGGGAGAGCTGCATTAGGAGAAGCCTGTAATCCAAGTCCCATCACAGAAATCTTCAGCAAGTCAGTCTCATTCTAGGCAGCTCCTGGTATTTGGCCATTTATTTCCTTTATTCTTCCTACTGAAATAACACATAATGGATGCACCTGTCCAGTCATGCAGAGAAAATGAGGGCACTGCTTGTAAGTTAAGTAATGATTCTCTCGCCCTAAATGTTTCCCCCTGCACTTTGGTCCCCAGCATGAAGTGGTACATATTTTTTTTGTCTTTCTCTTTTAAAGGAAGACTCAATTTAATTCTCTCTGAAGTGTCAACTGCTGTGATGGCTTTATTACACAATCCTATGCCACTCATAGCTTATCAGATTTTAAATTACCCTATAAATCTACATAGTTTGGCAATACAAGAAACATCTAATCTTATTTTCAAAGTTAGATAAGAAACAATCAACACTTTAGAATGAAAGCGATACCCTTAAGCTAGGAAATGGCAACCTAACAAAATTATCAACACTAATCATCATTACTATATATATACATCATTACTATAATAATACTTGCAAAACAAAAAGCACTGGTATAATTAATTGCAACACCTAGCGGGTGAAAAGGACCAGACAAAACCCAAAATCCTTGGATTACATGTTGTTTGCTGATTCTACAATATGGTAGTATGAGGGTTTCCTAATTATATATGTTAATGTTGCTTAAATTTGAGCAGAGTATTTGTAATGTACTGCATGTATTATAATGTAGTAGGCACAGCACAACCTCTGTGAATTTGAACTCCCTAAGTGGAGGAAAAAAAAAACCCAAGCTAGCAACAAGGCTTGGCTGAAAATCTGTCTACAATTACCTCACGGTCAGCAAAAAGCAAGACCTGGGAGTAATGCTTAATTAATATGTGGGAGGAAGATGGTTTGGAGAAAACTTTTGCCTGCCTTGGGAGGGGAGCTTTGGCAGGAGCTGAAGAGGGAATAGTGTACCAAAGACACAAATCAGGAAGCCTTGTTTTGAATTTTATTAGTTGTTTGGAAGCAAGCTCTCAAACGCCCCATTACTGAGAAAGGAGTCGGTCTGAGTGCTTAGGTGAGAAAGGGAGCAGGGATAAACAGGCCTGAGGTGAGAGCGGCCAAGATGTCATACTGTAAACATGGCTTGGGCCGTGTAGACTTGGCTGTCAGTAGCAGAGTCTCTGAGGACTAGGAGGTACATAGACCAAAGAAGTGCTTGCCTAGTGAAACTTGACCTCCTGTGATCCCAGCAGTGCTCCACAGGTGCAGTTACTGCTGCACCACCTGCCCGATGGCATCAGTTTGCCTCTGCCTTAAGCGCTCACTCGTAGCTGTGGTGCTTGGGGAGCATTTCCAGCTGCTTTTCTATTCACTCCTGTTCCAAATGCACGGTGAGGAGATGGCTGGGCTTCCTCAGCTGCTTTCCGGGGGTTTGCCCTGGTTGGTTCTGATTCTTAAATATTCAGCGTGTGTCCCAGCCTGCAAACCTTCCCTCTGTTAAAAGGACTGTTCATCTGTGTGAATAAGAATTGACGTGGATGATTGAAGCTTAAAATAATGTGGCTTGGCCCAATACATATAAAATGAAATATGAGTAGGCTGAAAGGAATGGGACTTTTGAGGAGAGCTGGTAGTGCTGCCCATCAGCAGGATGGACAGCTTTGTGCTAGAAAAACCTCTCTTCACCTGTGTGTAACTTCTGTTTCCGGGAGTCATACAAAAGGTTTCTAAGACCTGCATCTGCTTTAGCCTGATTAAGGTGTGTGACTGCATTTAAAACTTTCAGATGGTATATATTTTGCCAAAAAAAGAAAAACACGTATTTTTCCTCTACCTAACTTAAAGATGAGAGCCTGACTGAGAAGCTGCAAAGCCCTGTGATAAAAGGAATAAACCTTGCTGGGTTTACTCGGGGGAAATTTCTGAATTCTGTGGCTCATGCTCCAGACAAGATCAGCTTGTGGTCAGACACCTGCCTCTTGAGCCCTGTGAGCTGAAGCTGCAGCAGGTTGCACTGGGGCTGATTGCTCCCAGTTAACTGCATGGGAGGGGAACTGGAAGTGGGAATACCAGGTTCTCATGCTTCAGGCTTGGATGGTTAGTGCGACTGCGTTACACAAAATCAACGTGTTCTTTCCCTCTTCTCCCACCTCTGCCTCCTGTAGCTGCACATGGGGCATGAAATGCCAGGCAGCCACTGCCCACAGAAGGGAGAGGGAGGGAAGCAAGGGAATGGCCAGTCATGCCTGACAGTAGCTGTCAGCCCTCACCTCTCTGCTCTCCTCCACTGGCACCTGCAAAGCCTCTGGGCAAACACTGCTCCCTGCCCTGCTGGCTGCTGCCAGGGAGGCTGGGAGAGAGCCCTCTGCCATCCCCACTGGCCACAGCCTGCACGGGGCTGGGGGTTTTGCCAGGCTCTGGTGTGGCCTCTGCCTGAACACAAACATCACCAACCAGCTCCGGAAAAGTATTCATAAGGGTGGCATGGTCAAGCCTTCACAGGTAATTGGGAAAAAAACCACATCTTTTTCTGATTGTAACAGCATGAGACAAAGTCCCTGGTGGCTCTAAACTCATTTGGCTCTACTATTTTATTGGAGCTGTGCTGGTTCATCCGGGCAGATGAACTCATTCAGATGTAGATTGTGTCCAAGTTTCAAATTACCAGGCTTGTAAACAACTGGAATGCACAGGTAGTTACAGTGGGGACCACTTAAAATCAGTTTTAATTGCAAGAACTTAGAACCTATGCTCTGCATTTTGGCCATTTGTTTTGTCTGTGGTTTCCCAGCACTTCCAAATATGTTTTCTTTTGATAGGAAGCATTTCATAAAGACAAGCATAGTTACCCTAAAATCTCCTAGAGATGAATCGTAAGAAGTCTTATGCTGTACTAGTTCCTTTATTATTTTTTATTTTCAAAAATAAAACCCCTCTCCTTCCCCCCCCCTTACTATTCCCTTTTTTCCCCCTCCTCTCCTTAGAGTGGAAATTCTGTGTATAATTTGCTGTTTTAATAAAGTAATTCTGGCTCACACCATCCATTTTTTCACTTATGATTATGCACAGTGTTTGAAAATGCAAACCTACTACAAAGTGAACAGGAAGTTGGGCACTTTTTACTTTGATGCTAGTTCTGCTTTTTGGAAGACTTGCAGAACATGAACTCAATCTGTCTAGCATGCAAAATTCAGTGTGCTATATGTATAAATTTGTATAACATTTCTACTGAAACCTAGTAGAGCTCATGAACTGCAAAATGGTCAGCTCAGTCTTACCTCTAAATATCAATGTTGATTAAACATTCTGAGATAAAAAGTAAAAGGCAGGTATAGAGGGATGTCTAATGGAAATAATAAGTTATTAAAGTGATGGTTTCAAGAGGATGAAGTAGGATAAAGTTTGATTTTGAAATAAGTGTGTGGCATGTCTACTATTTGGCGTCTGATGAATGTTTCATTCGCGTCTTGTTCACCATCTCTAAGGCTATTGTGAGTAATTGGATTTTTTTGTTGTTGTTTTTGGGTTGTTGGTTTTTTGTCCCCCCCCTTTCTGACTGGCTCAGACGACCAGCCTTGGGATTCAAGAGAGGAAGAAAATCAAGGATATGTATTGCTATAGTCGCTTCTGTTCTGTATTGTGACAGATTTTCTTTCTGATATTCATTTTCTTTCTGACACCTTATGAGATTACTGCAACTTATTTTTAGCCTGAGAAATTGAATGAAAAGTTGAGGCTACTGTATGAAGTGGCCCTGTTTTTCCACTGATAGTAGGTGGAAGAGGCACTTGCTATGATGTAAATAATGTAAGTCGCCTCTACTGCACAGCCACTTTTTTAGCTTGTCAGTCCCCAGGCTTTGCTGCTGACTGGAGTTACTCTCTTCCAGGTTCACAGGTTTCCTTATGTCCTTGTTAATCTTCCTGAGTTTTCCTGTTGGCCAGTCCCCCTGTTACCCAGCTCATGGGTGAGGATGTTCAACACTATCACCTCAGAAGTCAGAAAAGAGAATGACAGAAGGGTCCTTGCAAGCTGGCTCTGAAAACAAGCCTGGGAAGAACCTTTCTGGAAAAAAAGAGAACTGCTCAGAGACTGGTAATTCTTGAGCACAGAAACTCTCCCATTACTGAAGTCTATTTTACTGCTTAAGCAGGGAACTTGCTGTGTCTTGTATGAAGCACACAGCTTAAAACCCAAAACAATCAAGCCCCAATTTCAGCAAGCTTTTTCTCCTCAAGTCCCTTCCTGAACTTCGTGGGTCTGAATGAGTAATTCTTTAATTTTCTTTCCCCGCTACGCCTGCTGTACCTTCCCTCCTGCTTCACTCTGCTTTTGTTTGTTTGTTTTGGTTTTGCTTTTTGGTTTTGTTTGAGCTCGGTGCATGGAGTATGCAGTTCTGTGCTGCTCAGGTGAAGTGGGACCAAAGAATTTTATATCACCATTCATCTGCATCCCCAGCAGGGAAGATGACTGGGCTGCTCTGTTAATGTGTTCTTGCTGTTCTCAGTTACCAAAGAATCTATTAGGGGTCATTGACATTTTGGGCACTAAGTAGGGCTGTTCCCAGCAACTCTCAACAAGGAAGGGAGAGCAAATGAAAGTAATATCTCAGGTCAGGCTGATAAAGAGATGCTCATCACTCTCTTGCTGTTTTGTTTTTTTCCTTCTTATTAGTTCATTCTGTTTTAGAAAGATCTGTTGTACCTAAAATGAGTGTCACTGTGGCATAATTCCTACTCAACCAATAACAAAAAAAAACCAGTGTAAATTTTATTTTTTGTTTCTCTGAGGATCTTTTTCCTAGTTTAGATTTTTTGCTGGATTTTCTGGTTTGCATTTCTTCCTTTTTTTTTTCCTCCAGGTTTCATTTCATCTTTTTTAAACCTAAAAATATAACTTTTGGAACCATAAAAATACGCTTAATTTTAGATTCTTTTCCACAAATTGGGGTTACTAACGACTTGTAATTACAGGAGTAGTGAACCACCAAAATACCTGTGTAATCAAGAATAAATTTCAAACTACAGAGCAGTTTTTTCCACCCTGCCATAGAAATTTTTATTTGGAGTTGGGTTTGGGTATTTTTCATTACAGTGTGTAGCATAATATATAGTATGGAAAAGTATATTTTGACAGGTTTATTTTTTTGGTGGAATTATGGGTTAAGGAAATGCTGTTTCTAGGCTTTTCATCCAGATGCAATTAGTACCAGGTACAATGTTATTTTTTTTCCTGCAGTATATATTGCTTTAGCTTTAATTCATTTCCAGATTGACTTTTATTGTACAGATTTTTCTGATTGTGCCGAGATGTTTCAGATTAGTGTGTGCATGCTTGCATTAAACCAAGCTCTGACCATCTCCAGTATGTCCAAAACAGGTTGGATTTTGCTTGTAGAATTCTGTGCCTGATTTCATTTCAAGTTTTGTAGAAAACAATGCAAATAACCCTGCTGCTGTTGTTCCATAGGTTTGCCTCTTTTTAGTTTTTTATCTCTCAGAGGAAATTCTGATTATTGATATTTACACTGTTAAAACAGAAACTATTTCATTCTAATGTCTGGCATTATGAAAAAACTTGTTCTCTGTTTTCTTTGTAGTCAGTTTATCTTTTTGTTTTCTTTATAAACAGTCAGAAATGTGGTTGGTCTTTCAGCACATCTCTTTTCTCTCTGGCTTTGTGGAAACATAGAAGGGCTTGGGGTTGAAGGGACCTCCAAGCAAAGTGTCAGCCATGGGGGTCTCGCATTGACTCCAGCCAACTGTGACTTATTGATTGTTTTTAAAGATTATATGCCATGGCTGTGCAAAAAGCAAAAATGTTTCTATGCTCCTACCCTAGCATCTGTTTCTAGAGGCTGAGGGACAAATCCCTGCCATCATTAGCCTGGATGCATGATTGGGGTTGGCTTGTTGTTCTGAGGACAGCATGGAAATGGCAAAGTGGTCTTATTCCTCCACGAAAGAAAATGCCTGACTAATATTTTGCAGCTTGTAGGTCTTTCGGGTGAGACACTGCCAGGCTTTTCTGTCAGCGTTAATGCAATTGCAGTGTTCTTTCCCAGCATGGAAAGGTGAATGGAAATTCAAGCATATATTTCTACTGATTAGGAAGGGGAGATTCTGATTCTGCGTGCTGAACGTACCAATTTTTCTCCTTTTGCCTGGCGAGATGACAACTGCCGTGTTTGCTCTTGGAGCTGATTTTGAATAATAAGACTTCATGCTTCTTTTACCTGAAGGTTAAATGTTAATGTGCTCTGTATGGGACTGTACCTTGAAGTCATTTGTAAGCTGACTACAATCTCCAAACCTGTTGCTTACTGTGCATCGCTCTGCCCACATCTAAAGACTTATCAAGAATTATGTCAGCTATTTTGATGTTAAGGTTTAAGCTAAGCCTCTAAGGTTTGGCTTAATGCAATTTTAGGCCTCCCTTTGTATTAAAAGTCACAGAAAAGAGGAAGATCTCAATGGACCTGTGACATGACAAACAATATCAGTTTTTCTGGAGCCATTATCATTTCTCATGTCACTGCAAACAAATAAGGAGACTTTAATCCAAGGACAAACATCATGTAACACTTTTATCTGTCATCTCAATATACATTTTCATATTTAAAAGTATCACTCAGCATTAGCGAGCTATTGTACTGCATATTAAAGTACTGTCAAAAAGTCATCAGGGCATACATTGACTGGCTGTGAAGACTCATTGCTTTAAGTTTAGTTAAGATTTCTAATTGCAGTTGATTGTTGATTTCTCTTTTTTGTTTTAAGAGAGATCTCCCTGTACAGGTGACTTGTAACAGTGTACATTAAATTAATACAGCTGATAACAAACTTCTTCGAGACAAAATACCATGAATTTGAGACAAATCGTAATCACGGATTTACCAAATGAGGAAAAAATGAACTTTTTAGCAAAGATAAAATTTGCTACTGCATTTCCCACTTATTTTCCCTTACTATGCAAATAAGCATAAGAAAATTGTTTACCCTTTTCAAAATAAGGTAAAAATGCATTTTCGATAATCTCTCTAGTTCCTTTTGGCATCTCAGTAATGACCTCAGCTTGTTGAGAGATATATTGTTTTTTTTATACTAAATAATAGCCTGGGTCAAGAAATCAAAGAACATCTGTCCATCTTGGCTCGAGAGAGCAGCAGTGGAATTGATCTTGATGTTGAGCAAAAATAGCTGCATTTTAGGGGTAGCCTGAAATACTGTATGACTAAGAATGTCCAGGAGTCACTGTGAACTAGAAAAATTCTCTGAATCATTGCTCATCCTGCTTGTTTGGAGGGGGCAAGAATTTACTGCTACCCCAATGAAATAAATTGCAAACTTTTTTCCCAACTCCTGTTTGCTTGGCTGCTTTTATCAGTGAATTGGAGGAGGGGTGCAAAGGGGCCAGTCAGCAAGTACTCTTTTCTCTTCTAAAACATGCTGATAAGCCAGGTTAGCTTGAGGTTGATTTCCCTTGTGTGGCTGTACAACCTGAGACAGGATTGAGTCTGACTGAAGCTGTTCTTGAGAACAGAAATTATTTACTCTGCTTTTTCCAAAAAACAAGCAGAGCTGAGAATGCACACTGGATTATCTTTTTCCTGCTGATTTTGTTTGTTGGCTTCTGGGGGTTTTTTCCTCAGTTAAAGAGAAAACTCTCTTCTGCATCTCTACACTGCTGCTTAGCCTCTAGGAAATGAAGTATAAAGATATCCATCATAGTACTTTTAACATTTTCAAGTCACTGCTTCAACCATGTAAATTCCTATCCATTGCATGATTGCAGCTGGGGAGCTGGTGTTTGTGTTCTTGGACCTTAGTGTGCAGATAACATCTACTGTCACACAAACTATTTCGTATCAGTGGAGTCGTTTTCAGCCTAAATGCTTATAGTTGGTAAAAAAAATCCTGGACCACAGGTGCACTCCACCAGCTTATTTTTCACTATCTGCTTTAGAAAAAAAAATGTTTTGTTCCTTCCTACTTGTTTGGTTTTTTTTTTTATGTTGTAGCCTTTAGTTTGCTCCCACTCAGTCTCCCAAATGTTGTCTTTTTCCTCCAGTAATAATTTTGTTAAAACCAGAAAAACGGGTTGGAGTAAGGCGAAGTCTTTGACACCCTGAAACACTTCCATGATCTATGGACATTCTACATTTTCTTCTTCCAAGTCTCACCCTTTTTTCTTCAAAAGCCTTGTTCTCACCCATGTCTTCCCCTTATTCTCACTCAGTTTATCCTTTGCTCTTTGTCTTGCAAGTCTCCATACTCTTTCCTCTCGCTATCGTTCCCCCGCTGTCAATCTCTTTTTCACCTTTTCTTTCCCTCGGGATTTTCCTCTGGCTCATTGCAGACTTGCTCCCCCTGTTCCCGTGTGGATGATGACCCGAGGTGTGGATCTGTGGGCAGCAGCTCCCACAAGGAGTTGTGTGAGTGCCCAGAGGTGAAGGGAGAGGGGGAGCAGAGATCTGCAGGCAGGGCTCTCTGCAGCTCCCTCACATCTCTTGAGTGTAGCATCACTTCAGTAGCTGAAGTGGGAAGGAAGAAAGAGCTGCTGGGTTCATCCCACAGTTTCTATTTTCCTCCCATACCCCTCTTTTCTCTTTCTAGACAGCAGGAATATGTATTCATGCCCCTGAAGCAGAAAGGGGTGTGTGGGCAGAGGAAAGAATGCTTTTCCTCAACTTGAGTGTTGTAATATTTAGCTCTTAATATATTTTTCTGTAATAATCAGTGCAGTTCCTGGGGAGAGGGAGAAGAACTGTGAAAATATTATTTTTTGCTTCCTTGGGGTGGGGTTTGTCTTCTATTGGTCCTATACAGTCACATGAATATATGATGTGACATGGGGAATAACACTTCAAACAAACACAAAAATTATTTCCTTCTGTTAGATTCTTGGCTGAGAATTGGCTGGCTGAGGAGAATGAGCCACTCTTTCACTTCTAAATGGGTGCCTCCAGCTGCACAGGAAAGGACCCTGTGCTATATTAATTCTGTGGAGAGATAAAGGGCCGCACTCTTCAAGAGCCTCTATGATTCCTTAAAAGTGGTTTGGCATTCTGCAAAAAAAAAAAAAAAGGGCAACAAAAAAGAAGCTCAACCCCAAAAACAACAAAAGATTGAACACATTTGAAGGGAATGATGGAATGTAAAATCAAGGAAAGTGTAGGAGCTAAGTTTTCCTTGTTGCCAAACTGTGCACTATGTAGGTAGTGTAATTATCTGTAACATGGAATTTTGTGTTCCTTGCTCTCCCTGCCGCTGGAGAAGTAGAGTGTTACTCTCTCCTAAAAAGTAAAGTTAAACTAAATGCCAATTCTAATTAACCACTGAGAGTTTTGCTGTCGACTTTCATGGTAGCAGAATGTCACTCCATGTTCTTCATCACAGGAGCAGCTCTTCCAGAGCTCTGGGGAGAAATAGAGGGAAGTGAGATTTTATAAAAGAGAGAGAACAAAGAAATAAAAAGACCACATAGTTTCTAGTCAAGGTCAGGAACCAATTTTAGCGGGGTTGCCCAGCCCAGAGTGGCACCCAGATGTTCCCAGGTCCATCTTCTTGGGAAATTTCCTACCAAGGAATAGGATCAGGAGGATTTAGTCTCTTCCAGGTGATATTTTTTCAGCATCCTCATAGGTGTAAGCGTAGTATCCCTATGCTGGGCAAGGCAGACTAAGAGTTCTCACAAAAACCAAGTTTTCCTTGGGGGTGTTTTGCCAAGGGAGGTGTTTGCAGAAACAGCAATGAGTTGGGTCATGATGGTGGGGGGTCAGACATCTCACTGGGGACCAGGATCCTCTGTATGAGACAGTGGGAGGTGATGGATCTGGACCTGTTCCTGCTGAATTCTGAGTGGAGCTGCTTTAAGCTGAAAATCCATGAAACAAAAAGTATAATTTGCTGTAGCTGTACGCACTGCTTCAAGCACTGCACAGTGAAAGAGAGACAAGAGCAGAGCCAGGCACCATATCTGCTAAAAGCCAGCCTGCTGTAGAAATCTGTGCCCTGTGGTTGACTCAGACCGCACTCCAATAAATCAAATCTGGCACTTTTTTGTAAGGGTTGATTTTTGCTTTGGGAAGGATGAGTTTTTTACCTCTTAAAACATTCCGTAGTCCGTGATTCTTTGAGGAAAGGAGGAGGGAGAGTCAGAGCATCATGCAAACCTCAGTCCCTGAGGCTGAGAGTAATGACACTGAATAAATCCTAGACTCCTTAAAACGATAAATGGATATGAGAATGCTTGGTCTGAAATTACATGCCTAAATGTATGATCCCACCTCTGTGAAAGTGGAGGTAGCTAGCTGAATGAAATGTGCTGTCTTGTACCATTTATTTTTCCTGCCTCAAAAATACACTGAAATAGAAGAACCACACAGGTGGTGTCCATTTCTCTTGTTTCTGTGAGAAAAGTCCTGATGAAATACAGAAAGAAACAAGATGAATCAAGGAGGAGCATGGTCTTTGTGTTCCACAAATTGCGTCTCTCCTGCACCTTTCCTGTTCAGTAGCTGGACCTAGAATTATCTGCTTTCTGTATCTGAGAAGTTTTAGTATTTTTAGTCACACTTGGTAACAAAAATATGAAATAAAGAAACCCCCTGAAGGCTGAGTAAGCCAAAGCCTGTTCTCACCACCTTGTGGAACAGAAGTGCTCACCAAGGTTTTTCTTGAATTATGCGGAGCAAACTTCATGTACAACCTTGTGGATTTTCTATTTCTGTTTCCAGAGTTTCCATATTCAAGTTCTCAAAATTGTCCTAGGAAAGGTTTGCCCTTGTATGAACTTAGCAGAGAATACTTCTAAACCCTGGAAAGAAATGCTGTCAAAAAGCACCCTCTTGCCTTTCATTTTTAGTTTTTCCTTTGTGTTTCATGGGCATGGGTCAAAGCACTTGCTGAATGAAAAAGTGCTGCAATTTGAATAGCTCCCACTAGCACCTGTGAAGACTGCTGGCTTCAGAAGCAAGAGCGCAAGGCTCTGAATGAAGTCTTCTTACTGTTAGCTCCTGACTTGTCAACGACTGGTGAAGTGACAGAGAAAATAACATTTACATTTTCCCTCTAATTTAATGAGATATGAAAAGACAAGAAGAGGGAGAGCTTGGTTAATTTTCCATTCAGCATTGACTTCAATGCTTTTACAAGGACAGGCTAAGAAAGACAGGGAGCTGTAGAGGGTAATAAATCTAGAGCTGCTTGGGTAGCTGGGAGTGGATTGTGTGGTGCTGAGTTCTGGGGGTATAATCCCATAATTAAGCGGCTCCAGCCCAGTGAATGCCACACTGCTTTCCACAAAGCTCATTTATGATCCCAAACAGCTCCTCGCTGTCAGTTCCCATTTGCATCGTCTCTTCACCTCCTTTTTTCTTTCTCTGCTATCTTCCCTGTCACATTTCATCATAATTCTGATTTCTTGTCATCTTTTCTTGAGCTGTTTCAATTTATTTTTTTTTCTGCTATCACCCACCTTTTCCATCATAGAGGGGCTAACAAAGCAAACCACGTCTAGCACCAGCACAACCCCAGCTCAGAGCTTTTCTCATTTCCTCTGTCTCAAAGCAAGCATCGGTTCTTCATTTACTTGCTCTCTCTGATATGCCTAACTTTTGCAGTTAACCAGGACCTCTGCTTCCTTCTCACATCACACTTCCAGCAGGAGATTCTCACTGGTGGAATCATTATAGGAGTCAATGGAGCCCCATGGCCAGTAAACATGCTGGCGCTGGCACAACTGGTGGTGGTTTCTACTAGAGATGGATGTCGGCTATTCCAGTCTGATATTTCTTGATCTCCTTTTTCTGTTTAGTACTCCTATATTGTTAAAGCAGTCAGATTAATCTTCATCTCTTTCTTGTTGTGTACAGTTTCTTGAGACTCGAAACGCATTGCAAATTGATTTTAATCTGAGTGTCTCTGGGTTATTATTTGGCTTCATCTTCTGTATAAACAAGTACTAAATTGTTGGTTGGTGTTTTTCTGAGCCTGCAACTTGAACAGGTGTGTGCCATTGCTGTCTTCCATAATTTCCTGCTCATTTTACACTGTTCCTCTTGAGCAAATTCCATTCTTGTCCCCGCATTAGTCTTGTGTAACCTTATAACCATGAAAGTTTCCCTTTGTTTGGTCAGCGACCCAGCCATCTAAATCTCCTTGGCAATCCTGTCATTCACCGTTTCAACAAGCACACCCCTTTCAGCTAATATATTCTTCTGTCAAAATTTTCCAGCGTTATCCTACCACGTCTCACTCAGTGGTTTCACAAATTTTCACATTATCTCATCCCGGTCCAGATGTCAGCACCCTTGCAGTCCCGCTGATCTTTGCATTCCAGCAAATGTTCTGTACCATGAGACACAACGAGGTACAGCAATAGCAGAAGAATGGAGTTGGTTGGGTTTTTTTGATAGAGACATCCCCCGTGCAGTCCTGCTGTGGGAGTTGATGGTCAGGAGGCACTGCCTCTGAATCCTGATGGTCCCCTTGCCCTGGTAGGAATGACCAGCTGAAGAGTTAGTTACAAGTCGTGGAGAATCTTAAGAGCACCATTCCCTAAGAACCTGTGTTTCAATAGTGGGGGGGTAAGAAATTTTCCAGTAGTTAGCACCATCGTGGAGCCATCCTATAGAGCTGACATAAAACTGATGGCATCATCAGAATACGTTTAATTTAAATTGAACAAAATACTTTGTTACAGTTAAATGGCTTTTTTTTTGTTTTGTTCAAGTTCTCCTGAAGGTTTTTGGAGTGATGTTGTTTGAAGTAAACTTTGTGACTATATTAGTACAATATGTTTTTAGGACATTGTGTATTTTTGGGTAAACTGTGTTAAAAAGGGTCATCTTGCTATACATTTAGGGAAGGAGGTGCTTGGAAAGAGTTCCGTGCTGATGTTACTGATTGTATATTCTCTTTGCTTCCTAAGAAAGCATGTGAGAAATTTGTTCCAAGTCTTTAAATTCAGGAAGTCTTTAAAAGCATTTAGATGGTATCTGCTCTTGTAAGAATATTACTCATTCTTGTGCAGGGAGACAATTCTTTAGTTTTTCTCCTTTCATATAAAAATATTTTGGTTATATTCCTTTGAGATATTTACCAAGTGCTTATTGAGACAATCTCTAGGGGAGAGTGGAGGAAACTTAGAATATTTAGAAGCTGTGAATGCAGCATTTCAAACAAGGAAATGTGGTGAATGATATAGTAAACTGTTTGGCATGGTGCATGTTCCTTTTTCTGTTCCTTGTAAGTTTAATTTAGTTTTGTTTTCCAGATCTCTTGGTAGCCAGTAATGGCATACTCTGGGTGACCCTGTCTTAGGATTCCTCAAAAATTTTAAAAACCAATCCTGTCTTATTCATGTCTGACAATCATTTTAATTGAAGCAGTTACCAAAAAAATAACATTTTTAAAAGTATTTCCATCACATTTTCTCAGGGTAGCAGAAGGAGATATTGTGACTTAGTAAATTCTTTGAATGGGCAGGGAACTGACTTCAAATCATAGATTATAGGGTTTAAAGAGATTTCAGAATGCCCTTAGGGAAGACACTGCAGAAAATGACAAGACAAAGTTTGTCTGCATTTCCTGAAAAAGGCTCCTCTTGCCTGTTCTTAAAAAATTCTGGTGATGGAAAGTGGATTTCCCAGGCTGCAGTTTCAACCTGTTGTTTCCTGTTTTTTCCTTCATGGCCAAGGAGGATAAATTATTCCTTCTCTCTCTGCAAAAGCCTTTAATTTGCTTGAAGGCTTTTCCAGTTAACAACCCCAATTTGTTCGGCATTTCCTTGTAGGTTATGAGTCTTAGACCTCTGATCCTCAGCAATCTCTACAAGCAACCCACATGTTTTTGTTGGGCAATACCCAAAGCTTGAACCCCTTGCTCCAGCAAAATGTGTGAAAGCTGGGGAAGACAGAAGCAGTGCAGTTTATGCTGTTTTCTCTAATTCTTGCTCTATGTCCACCTTTTTTTTTTGCTAGAGAATGACATTGTTGATTCATGTCCCTTCTGTGATCCACTGTAATACCACTGTATTTCTCTGGGTTTTTAGCAGATTGTTCTCCAGGCTGAGTTTGTGCAATCTTTTCATTTTATTTTGTTTTGAACCGTAGCTGTCTGTGTAAAAAACAATTCTCAAAGGGGACAAAAAAGGCCCTTGTGTATATATGTAAAATAGTTTCCTGGTGTTTCCTGTGACTTCCCCGTAAGCAGCACAGAGTCAGTGCATGATTTAGTAGTCTCCCTTGTCACAGAAAAGTTAAGGTCAGAAGACTTGTATATCACCAGATAGAGGTGCTGAATAGGTTTGATAAGAATTGTTCTTCACCATTTCTCTTGTTCTTCTTTCCTTGCCAGATCTTAAAAGTTGTTTGATTGTACTGATAGGTTTTCAGAGAGTTAGGTTAAGGTGGCTGCTGTATAATTTTTACCATTTTTCTTTTCCATCTCAGAAATGCATTTTATATTTGATCTCTTCTAGTTTTCTAGAGTTGTGCCACTTCCCAGAGATCCTGAAAAAACAGCCATTAATGGGAAAGTTCTTCCAACTTTCAGGTGTTTTAAATTCTCCAAAATGAAATTTATCAGGCTCATGAAATCTGCGAACAAATCATAAGTCTCTCTGAGCTGTTTACTTCCTTCTCTAACTTTTTGCTGCCAACTTCAATTGTGCATCATTTTTCTAGTGAAGAATGACAGCCAAGAAGGCATGCAGTACTTCAGCTCTGTAGGCATCCTCTCACTATGAAGAGGTCAATATTTTTATTTTTTTTAACCTCACATTAGTGTACTTCTAGGATTATTTCTTGTTACCTTTTTATGTTCTTTGCTAGTATGCTGTGCTTCACATTCCCCTTATACATTAAAGATCTTTTTTTATTATCATCCACAGCAATGTCGTGTAGCTTCCTCTAAAATTAAGTTAATGAGGAACTTTTGATTTACGCAACACGGGTCTAATTAAATTCTCCATCCCTCCTTTATACTGGGTTAGTTTGGTTTTGTGCCTTTGTTATAGTTTCTTTAAGGAATTGTTAGCTGTCCAGAACTTCTTGAGACTTACCTCATCCCTGTGGGTGTATGATCTGTCAGTTCTCTGAGTATTTTAGCCTTCTTTATCAAATTTAATGCACTAATTTTGTTGTACTTCTCAATATTTTTGTTTCTAACAACAGTTAATTTTTCAATTTTCAGTCCCAAATTACTCTTTATCCAGCAAGAAAAAATACCCAGATAAATACAGTTGTATTTAAATCACTCAACTTTTCTCTATATTCTATAAAGAAAATCAAGAATTCTCAAGTCACTTTAAGGAACGTACTGATCTCCCTTAATACTCAGCAGCTAACAGGATTCAGTGTCAAGCTGCTTATACAGTTTCTGCAGGCTTTGGTAAATTCCTTGTGTCCAGAAGAACACCAGAGACCTGAAGCAAAATATGGTCTGTGGCCTTAAGAGTTTGACATCATGTTGCCAAGCAGAGATCCTACAAGATATTTTAAACAATTATATTTTTTTTTTTTGCATTCTAGTACAGCCATCTAACATGCTGTTCTTATTTCTCTTCTCTTCTCTGTATTTTTTTCACATCATGGAATCCCAGAATGGTTTGGGTTTGAAGGGACACTAAAGGTTATCTAGTTCCAAACCCCCTGCTGTGGGCAGAGACGCTTCCCACTAGAGCAGTGTGTTCAAAGCTCTGTCCAACCCGGCCTAGGAAAACATCCAGGGTTGGGGCATCCACAACTTCTCTGGGCAAACTGTCCCAGTGCCTCACCACCCTCATAGGAAAGAATTTCTTCCTACCATGTAATCTAAATCTACCTTCTTTCAGTTCAAGGCCATCCCCACCTTGTCCAATCCCTACCTGCCCTTGGGAAAGGTTCCTCTCCAGCTTTGTTGTAAACGCTCGTTAGGCAATGGAAGGCTGCAAAAAGGTCTCCATGGAGCCTCCTCTTTTCCAGGCTGAGCAGCCACAACTCTCTCAGCCTGTTTCCATAGCAGAGGTGCTCCAGCCCTGAGACCTTCATGTCCCTCTCGACTCCCTCTGGCAGCTCCACGTCTTTCCTGTGGTGAGGACTCCAGAGCTGGAAGCAGCACTGAAAGTGGGGACTCATGGAAGGGCAGAGGGGAAGAATCCCCTCCCTCCCCTGCTGGCCACTCTGCTCTGGATGCAGCCCAGGGTGGTTTTGGCTTTCTGGGCTGTGAGTACACACTGCTGGCTCATGGTAGGTCCTCATCGACCAACACCCTCAGTCAGGGCTGCTCTCAGTCTATTTTCCTCCCAGCCTGTTTGGAAAAACTAACTATCACTGATTAATTGAGAAAAGAGTAAGTAACACAGTAACATCTGTAAATCCATGCTGTCCCAAAGACCATTTCCAGCTGCATTTCCCACATGTATTTTTCTAAGACCAGATCTTCTAACTTTCTTGATTTTCTCGTGTACACAAATGTACCATCATAAGCAGTCTTCAGTAGAATCGGGGCAGTGATGAGGACAGAAGTAATACATTTCTTTATCCCTGGATTTTATGGAAGCAACACCTTTTTAAAATACTTTTTTTCTCTTCTTTCATGCTATGTTGCTGACTGATTTAGGCAATGGAGCACTGTGGTCAATTGAATATCTTAAAATCTAATACTAAAAGATGGAAGGGAAGGACCTTTGTGTCAGCAGAATAAACTGAGAAGTGTTCAGGGAGCACCAGTAATCCTCTCTCAGAAAAGAAGAAAAATTTATTTGTATTTTACTATTTTCTTCCTATGCTTGTTACTGACTTTGATTCATTAAGTTTGCAGCTTTTTTTTCCTAATGAAGGTGTCTAATTTACTCTAGATACTTTTGATTTGATTGGTAGAGGTGTTTAGTACAGCCACACTTCTGTATTGATAAAGATACTCTACTTAAGAGTATTATTTTACCTCAAATAAAGAGAGAGCGTAACATTTTTTAAATTAAAATAAATTTGAGACATGAATGACAATAATAAACAGTTCTGTAGCAACTAGAGAAAGTTACAATTTTTTTAATATGTATTATTAATGTTTATTCACAGTTTCAATTTATTACTGAAATTTTCCCACAGCACCTCCCTTTTAAGTGCACTGCTAGCGAAATGCAGTTATAAGGGTCTGGCGTGCTCCTCTCATTTTGTGGGTAGAATTTTTGTAGTTACACTTTTCAGATGAATCTGTCATAGCCAGCAGAGATGTTAGAACATATCATAGAATCATAGGAAATTCTGAGTTGGAAGGGACCCATCAGGATCCAGTCCAACTCCTGGCCCTGCACAGGACACCCCAAGAGTCACACCATGTGCCTGAGAGCATTGTCCAAACACTTCCTGAGCTCTGTCAGGCTTGGTACTGTGACCACTGCCCTGGGGAGCCTCCTCCAGTGCCCACCCAGCTCTGGGTGCCAGTCTTACTGGATACTCAATTTTGGCATTGAGAAAGCTTCATATTTCAGTACTGAACTTCTAAGGGTGCTTCTGTGCAGACAAAACAAATCCAAGAAACTCAGCACACAAAAGCCTCCAATTTCTCTGATTAGCCTTGCATCAAAAGCAGTGTTTCATCTCCGTTTATCCGTCTCAGGCTGAAGAGTCTTTCATACACACTTCGTCTTGTACCATTGTGCATGGATAAGTGTCTACATTTCAGTTTTTACTGTAAAGATATTAGCAGGCCAGCTCGGTGCATTTTTGTATTTTTCACAGAATTCATTCACAGGACTACTGCCAAGCCATTATATGTCTTTTTTTGTTTTGTTTTAGGGGGTTTTTTGTTTCATTGGTTTTGGGGTTTTTGTTTGTTTGTTTCTTTTTAGGGTTAGGGGTGTTTTTTGGCCTTATTGTCTTCAGGGTTAGTCGTGTCAGCACATAATTGTTATTGTGGGATGAATGGCTTCATTTGTCTCTTACTTTCTCGCAAAGCAAAGGCTGAGTTTAGTTCCTATTACACATTTACTTTAGTGTTGATGCTTTAAAAGTGACACTGTTTTAAAATAATACCAATTATTAAGTAGTGTTTCTTCTTTGATGAAAAGAGAGATGAAATAGGCTAGGACATGTATTTCTTGCAGGCACTGGAACATATATTTTCTGACACATCAGGGCTGCAGCGTAAAGAAGCTTCATACTCACAAAAAGTTTGCAGCAGATAATTTTTCCCTGTGACCCTGGTGCAGAGCGCAGGCACGTTCTGTGTCGCTTTTTCAAATCCATGTACATCAGCTGGGAATAAAGGAGCACTTGATGACTTTCCTGGGGACTCCATCTTGATGGAGCTCATCTTCCAGTTTATAAGCCTGATGTATTGCATGAGTTTTTATATAGGCCATTCTAAGGCCTTTAAAACAGAGAGCTATATTGGAAGGATGGATTTTTAAGATTTTTCCAATCCTAAAGACAAGGAAGCATCATATTTGGTGTATAAGTACTTTTGGTCCCTGTAGTCAGTAACTGCTGACTCAAAGCAAGAATGAGAAGTAGTCCTTTCCAAACAAATGTGAGCAGAAGTTTTATTTTAATTCTTAGTGTGCTGCTTGTCTATGTCCCCAGCAGGTGGGCAAAGACATTCTATTTATGCATATCTGTGCAGTGGCAACAAGGAATGCCTTGCCATGGGCAGGCATTCCCTGGAGAGGTTGCGTCTTGGGGAAGACTAATTCTCATACCAAACCTCTCTGAGACATCCCCTGGCAGGGTGAGGCTTCAGAGTGTCTCACAAACAATCAATTCCAGGTGACCCTGGGCTGTGAAAGGAAGGGGCCTCTCTGTACACTCCTCAGCAGTGCCCTACTTCCCTTTTAGGTAGTTGACCTTTTTCTGGGAAGGGATAGGTGGCAGCTTCCAGGGCTTTGCTGCTGCATTTCTGTGAGTGCAGAGCCTGCAGTTGTGACTCCTTTGCAGGAAGGGAGTGCACCCAGGGGTCGGTGCCTCTCCCTGCTCCTCTGCCTCCCTTCCACCTCTGGGACACTCACTCGAGGGCCACTCACGCTCTGGACCCCAGGATTTGCTTCCAGCACTGCGCTCTGAGCACTGTAATTGCGCGTGCCAAGGAATTATAGTTATGCATTACAGCAGATGTTTTATGGTAGTTCTGTAATTAGCACTCTGCACTATTATGCCAGAGGCACAGATTTGATCTCTTGCTCTCTGAGCTGGCAGGGGATGGGAGCACTGCTTGGGCAGTGTGTGAAACCCCAGACGGGCAGGGAAAAGGAATATTTTTCCGTTGCTCTGCAGTGGCCCTTATAGTTAATGATGATGGTGTTTTGTGCTCTTATGTCTTTCATTTAAGGATCTCCGAGTGCTCTGCAAGCATTAAGCAAGACTTTCTGTTCCTCCGTGGAACAGCCAGTGTGGGGAAGAGGGGGATCTCTCCATCAATTACCTCTGGGCCATAACACAGCAGCTGTCCAGCAGGGCACAGCAGAATTAGTCAATATCTTAGGATGGACAGTAAGCAACTCAGTTTTCAATTAAAACCACAGGGAAAATTGAGGTAGGAAGAATGCACTTAGGAACTTGCACTTAGCCAGAGTATTTGGGCCAGTGTTTCTATTTTGAGAGGAAATTGCTGGGTTTCTTAATCCAAACACACATCTTGCATGAGCAGCAGCCCCTCACAGCCCCTGACACGATGATGGGTCTTTGGCTTAGTGATTCAGTTAGAAAAATGCCATTCCCTGCCTGATCAGAGGCCCACAGACAGGGAGTGGGAATTTCAAAAGAGCCAGACAAATGATCTGACTCCACCAAGCAGGATTCAAGACCTGCATCAGCAAATGTGGATTAAGGCCCTTGTGCTGCAGCCATCACATTGATCTTCCAGCTCCATTTAACAGCTCCTCACAGGACACAGTTTGCATTTTGTTGAATTTTTGCTGGCTTTCTCTACTGCTTCCTTTGCACTATTCAGGCCTATATTACACTTAGAGGTGTTTTCATCTCAGTTGTTCAGCAACGTTTCCTTGGTAAACTCATAAGAGTCAAAGATGTTCATTAAATTTGCTGAGCTATAAGATCTGTGTGAGGGTTTTGATTTACCCTTTGATTTATCACCTTCTCTCTTTTATTATGTGTCAGTCTTCATTTCTCTCCTTAGTTCTATTTCTTGCATAGATTCTTTTACTGTGATTAGTTATACTCTTATCTTCAGCCATAGGTCAAATATAATTATCTTATTCTCTTTGTTTTCCTCTAGGATCAATGCAGAGACATACATTTTATACCTGTCATGTTTTTCTCTCCTATATTACAGATTTTGTGGCTGTGTTGATGTAACCATTCATGTTGAACTGCTTTGTGGTTCAGGATTTTTAGGCTATTTTTTTATTTCTGCAGGATTTTTTTTTTTTTTAATGTAACACCTGGATGTATGTCTTCACTTTTATGTTGTTACTGTGTGCCACAAGTGCCAGTGTTGATTCTTTGTTGATCTCTGCTGTTCAACAAGTGCAGCAGCTGCAAGCAGGTTGGTATTTCCATCTCAAATGCTTGAAATCCAATACAAACTGTAGATTGAAAAGCCACTGTATTATCATTTATTTAGCTAAGTTGTTGACTACTTCTCCAGAAACAATCAGCAATCAGAGGACATTGCAGAATTTGAGTCTGGGAGCTCTGAATGCTAAATGACAAATGTAGCCATTCAGCACAGCACATCAGAATCGTATTACCACCGGCTACCACCAAATTTTCCTCCTGCGTGTATAAAGCCTGGTGAGGTGATCCAAATTGTCCATGCTTGATTTGTTTTGATTATAATATGAACTAGTATCAGGCTTGCTGTCTTCTGAAATAGCCTTGTTGTCTTCAATGCAAAGTGGTGATGCTGTAGCATTTCCTTTCTTTGGCGTCTCGCTTGCTAGCACTGTGGTCTGGTGAAAACAGAACACAGATGCTCTCTTTGCACATGGATGATTTGGGAATAACTCCATTGGAACCTCACGTCAGTTGTAGATCAGCAATTGTACCAACAACAAAAGTGCCTCTGCCATGTTCTTCTGCAAAAAAAAAAAAAAAAGAAGGCACTGTGACATTTTAACCTTTCCTTTCTGTAGGTTTCCAGTCACCTGGTGATATTACTGTGATATTACTGTGATATTACTGGTGATATTACAGAGATATTACTGTGTCTCTTTCTACCTTTTCTGCATGCTGTCACAAATGTATTTCTCAGTCAGGGAACATGACATCGTAAAATCACAATACCTGTATATTTTTATTCTGTAGCTCTGCTCTTAGCAATATTGGTGCAATTACCTGGCCAAGTTTTCCTGCCATACTTCCCAGAAAATGTCTATACACCCCTCTGAATGCAGCTAGCTTTCATTCTCTTGTCTACGTTTTCATGTTGTTTTTCCTGCAAAGCAGCAAAAGCGTAGGAAGATTTGAAAGTGCTGCTTGAGATACTGTGATACAAAAATATGCGGATAACTGTGGCCATCCCGTTAATTCTTTCCAATTGAAAGTTAACAATCTAATAAATACAAAATCTGCATCTTTATCCCTTGATCATACCATGTAGGGCAAACTCTGCTCTGGGTGGACAGTAGTTGCTCTTCTCTCACATATTCAGTCCCTGTGCAGTGGAAATGGAGCGACTGTACGTGGAGCACCTTTCTCCTTCCTTCATTGCCACACATCCTGGCTAGCTGGCTGCACAGATCTGTACTTAAATACTGTATCTAATTGCCACATGTTATGCACCACACAAATACCCGTGCACAGAAGACACCTAGGCAAGTTTAAATGTTGTCTTGTTTCCAGGGATGGTGGATCATTTCCAAGAGAATGCTGCTGCTGCCCTTGGAGCTTCACCAGTCTGGGAAAATTGCTGACATTTTCTTTGGTGGCTCTGTTAAAAGGGATAAGAATAATAACTTTTGGGAGAAAGATGTCCCCTTTTGTGCTGTGCTATAAGGGTCTGGTCCAGCTTTGCAGGGTCCTGGCACTGAGGCACAGCATTTGTAGAGGCTGATGGGCTGGGCTTGGCGAGCAGCAGGTCATCGGCCACCCACAGGGACCTGTCCTGCAGGTGGGCTGGCACCTTGCTCTCATTCTTCTCTTAGAGATCAAGGAGACATTTTGAGTTTCTGGATGCTATATACAGATATCAAAGGCTGCCACGGTCCCTGGCAAGCAAAAAATGACTCGATTTCTTGTCAATACTTTGAGAATTTCAATATATTGATCTATGTAACTCGTGGCCTTCATGGGCTCTGCTGTGTGAAAGTGGGCCATGCTCCACAGGGAGAAACTGAGCTGTGTTGTTGCAGAGTGTGATTGCTATATAAATATATGTATCTAATGCTCCATTGGTTCTACCTTGGACATTCTGCAAAGAAGGCAGCATGCATATTGCAAATATTGCTGACTTGTTATAAAATAACTTCCTTAGGCAGCATCAAGAGCAAGATAAGTAGGGGTTAAACAGAATAAATACAGTTTTATCCCTTCTTTCAAGTTACCCATGTATTTGACTTCTTTCGTGCTATTCTTTCATTTCCTTCCATGATTATTTATGTCTGGCTTAGAAGGCAGAGCTTCAGTGTTCTGGGCATTGCACAAATACAGAACAAAAGCAGAGCCCCCGCAACAGAGGCTTTTCTTTTTTTCATCTGTTTATTGTAGCCTCTCATGGAAAGGCTGCCCTTTGACAACTACAGACAAAGTGTGTGTGCACCTGGAAATGAAATGAAAACTTACGTTCTTCCCACCCCCTATTTCAGCCCTCCCCAAAATAATTTGCTTTGACTTTGGCCATAAATTGAACAAACTTTCTTGGCATTTTTCAAATTCAATTACACAAGATATTTCATTCTCTTGTTTGCTTTTAGAAGGAAATAATTAGCAGCCATTTCTGTTTTCCACATGGATCTTGGTGTTCTGCAAAGAAGATGACATTAAACCTGGGTAAACAGCAAAATGTTTTTCAAAACAAAGTCAAATAAAACAAAGCAGACTTTCTCTTGCTTTCGGAAACTCTTGGTACTCTGCATCGGCATTTCATGTGTAACTGAACCTTTTCTTCTCAGATTAATTTCTGTTATTGTACATGTGGCTAAATAGAGAATAATCAAAGTAGTTTTACGAGTAGTAATTTATTTACAATAATTTTATTTGTCTTAACTCCCTTGTGATTGCATTGGGTTTAATTTGTGCTAGAGCAGCCTGCGTGCAGAAAAATAGCTCTAATGATTTTTTGTTATGGAGCTTTATCCTACAGCATGCTTTGTTCTCTGGAATTCGGCAACAACTGTTCCTCCTCTTCCTAAAGTCAGTGATTTGAGCTTCAACTAGTTTATTAGAGAGATCTGATAAAGAAATTTCATCTCGTGGGTGCTGGCCAGTGATGAACAGAACCCTGGGTTTCAATAGAGACTAATCTTAACTCAGGAGGGAAAATTCAGGAGGGGAAAAGCAATCTGCTCTTCAGTGACAGATCGCTGATAATTTGCTTCCACCAGCCACCTCTCTCTTCCTGCCTAAACTGTCAGAGTGCCATGGAAGAAAAAGCCCTTTGTGCCTGCCGGCAGAAAGTGACTGTCATCACCATTATGAATGGTATTTTACATAGGGCTTGTAAAGATCAGCAATTACTTCATCCTTCCTGCCTCCTCTTTGTGCCGGTTTCTCTTCGTGCTGCACCCAGCCGAGGTTTGGTCCAAAGCACATCTGCTTCCCTGCCGAGCAAGTACCTCTAAGAGTTTGCCTTGTACTCCAGCTCCTTCTTTCTACTCATCTTCCCAAATCTGCAGGGGAAAACAGCTTTCCCTTCTCTCCCAGCAGGTTGGGACCGAGATTTGTAGCTCTGTTTTTGACTTAGAGCTCTAATTCAGGCTGAGGTGCAGCTGTAGTTGTTGCCTGTGGCTGCTTCAACCCCCAGGAATTCTTGCTGGGATGGGTGAGATGTGATGGGTGGGAGAAGTGACAATGGGTGCATTTGGGGAGGACAGAATGATGGAAAAGGATGGGTGTGTTAAGGGGCATTGAGAATGACAGTAAGGGCATAGAAGTTGGATGGTACCCAAAGTGATGTGAAGGAGCTTGGAAATCGTGATTTCAAAATTGAGGGTTTTTTCCTGGATTAAGAGGAAAATAAAACTAATTTTAGAGTGGAAAACTTTAAAAAACCTTGAATTTTCAAAAGTTTTTAGGTGTGATATTACACTGTGCCTGCCTGTGTGGGACCAGTGCCTTATTAAAACTAAAAATCAGCTCCTTGTCTGCTTTGGTTCAGATTTGGGCTCAAACTACATCCTCTCTCAGGCACCACAGTCTTATGAGTCAGAGTGTTTCAGAGTTTAATTGGAGGGGTCGCTGTGGTGTGCAGATGTAGCTGGAGCTCAACAAAGGTGCCTACAGGGAAAAGGTGAGCTCTAGATGGAGCAAATTTCTCTGGTGAGGTGTTGACAGCTCTGGGAAACAGAATATTGGTGAATCCAGTCTAAAAGGAGGGGCATGGTTTGGTTTAAAAACACATCATTGTTTTGTTTCACATCAAATTGTCTCCAAAGTCTTCCTTTCTTCCTTCTATCCTGAAATAGAAAACATAAAACATTGACATAATATTTTCCTGTATAAAGCATCTGGGTTAGGCAAGACAGTTTGATTTCCACTGAATAGGCTTGTCACAGCAAAATTCCCAGTCCCTGCTAGTCAGTGAGTCAGACAAATGAGGGGAACAGGGGTGAGTCAGGGGTTTTATGACACAGCACTGAGTGAAGATTAATGTGGTGAAGGTACCCCTGGTGTGGGTGAAATGGGTGTTGAAATGACTTTGTGTAGACAAAGCTTGTGATGAGAGGGATGTCTGTCCAAGTGATACCAGGAATGGATTTTTCTAGAAGAAAGGACAGTCCTTGTGAGCAGCCAGCAAAGATTTGACTGCTCATGTTTTTTTTAGTAGCTGCTTCCCACACTTAATTTAAACCTCATTAATTTTAAGTTAATGGCTTTTCTTGTTTTCAAGAAATCATTTAATTTGTGGGTGATTTTTTGAATTGAGAGAAAAAAAAAATGGCCAGTGTATTTACAGTTAGTTGATGGAGAGCCTCTTAGTTACATGAACAAATTGTTTCCCAGGTTCTATGTATTACAAAGAGAAAGTATTAAAAGCTCAGATTATCATATGAATTTAATAAAAATCTTACAAATTAGAAAGCAGCACATTACAAAGCCAGAGGATAGGAAATCCTTTGATTGCACCTTTGGGTGCAATTCCTACAGATAAGAAAAGCGGGATCTTATCATTAGTCAGGATATTTACCTATGAGAATCAGGGTTTCACTGATGCTTCATGTTTTTCTGCTATTATAGTAAATGGAATTTGCATTATTTTTCCCTTATTTAAATTTCATCTGTTTATGCTTTCTGTATTCTATCCAGTGTACGATATTTATCTCATCTCCTTTTTAATTATTTGAACAATTGTCCTTCTAAATATTCTTCTTGTTGTTTTTAATATCTTTGGAGTTGTTTAGTGTTGGTGTCCATGTTCTTTACTGGTCGTTTCCAAGGAGATAATTAGTTTCAGTCTCCTACAAATTTTCTTGATTTTTCTTACTAATTTGTAATACAAACATAATTATTTTTAAAGTGTTTCATGAGACTACTTATTTTTTTTAATTTGCAAAATAAATTACTGTTCACATTTATAAAGTACCTTAACAACCTCTCTGAAGTAAGGGTGAATATATTGTGGAATCTGGAGGAGGAAAGAGGTCATCTTAAATGCTCTCAGAACTGGTAAATTTGTTTGCTAGAGAGCAGCATCAAAACAAATTTCACTGTGCAGTATTTTAAATAGAGAGAAGGATTTTATAGCAGCAAAAAATATGTTTTGTATGCACTTAGCATGTGAGGAAATAGCGGTGACACTCTTCGGGCTAAAATAAGTTTTTATTTCCTGTCCAGTGGCGCACAAGCCCTGATTGTAACACAGGTGCTGCTGAGTTAAAGGTTAGTGGCCTCTGAGACGTGAGCCTGAGGACACACATCTACTCTCACAAGTGGCCTCTGCACAAGCGAGCTCCAAAGTTCCCAGGGATGGGGATAACTGTGTGTCCCGCCCAGTGCCCAGAGGCAGAGCAGCTTTGTCCCCCAGGCACAGTGCCTGGGGCAATAATCGATGGCCACTGTGCCTGAGCTGGTGTGTCCAGCCTGGCTTGTGCCATTTGGGGTTACTGCCACCAGCAGGTGACAAGTCCACGGTCTTCACACCACATCTTGCTGGGGGGTGTTCACAGGAGCAGGGTGAGAAGGTGCTTCAGAACTGTGCAGAGGGGCAGGAACTCAGTCTCTGCTAGAAAGGATTTCATCCCTTGCCCTTTCTCAGCGCTTGGTATTTCCAGCACCTGCAGTTGCTTCCTAATGCAAGTAACAGAGTTTCCTCAGGGAATATCGACTCCAGGTCTAAAGCAAAGTGCAGGATTTTCACTCGTACTCAGCAGGTGACAGACCTAAAGATCTTTAATTCCATGTGGGGTTTGGGTTTCTTTGTTTATTTGTTGGGGTTTTCTTTAATTGACTCCACGATTTTGGGCAAAGCAGTGAGCTCGCTATCCTGAGGTTTTAAGTCTGCAAAACTTAGAGGACTAATAACATGCTTCCTGCAGCTTGGGGGATTCTTCTTTTTGAGGAAAGTATGACTATTTTATGTTCTATCATACTGTCTTATAAGTTCTTACTGTTCATTGCAGTAACACCAGGTCTCATGATATTTCATATTCCATTTTCTCTTAACATCCCAGACACACACGGCTGTATAAAAATTTCAACTTGAGCTGAAATAAGTTTCTAGCTCTTTTGATTCTCAAGAAAGAAAAACCTTGATATAGTCTCACCCTGAAGACTAAAAGAAAAACTAGGATAGAAATGAAGAGGACCCAAACTCTGTTCCGTCTTGAAATTAGTAATTTGTTGAGAGTCTAAGATGTGTTGGTGTGTGTGTGTCAGGTCTGGCAGCATTACAAACATGAACAGCAAGGTGGGACTGTAAATGTTAAGTATGTGCAGCCAAGCTGATAATTAGAGAGCTCTCAGCAATTTGTCTTCAATTCAGAGGAAACATTTCTTGATCAGAGAGTGTAGCTGAACAAAGTTCCAGGAAAGGGAAGCAACAAGAAGGATGCTTTTTTTCCCCCCTTCTCTTCCTCTGCCCCTCTTATCCCCTTGGTATATTGTATCAGAGGTGTTAAGTGCAATGTTTTCTCTCCTTTTGTATTGCAACTTTTCATTCTTACCAGCAGTTAGAAATTAACAAGCTTAGTTTGCCTTTAGTATTTAAAATTTTTGATATGCTGAGCATTATTTTAAAACTGTGTGCCTGTGACCTTGGCAACCTTGTAAATAGGAAAATACTGTGGGTGCCAAAGAAGTAGCTGTAGTAATGTTGGTTTCATAGCATTGTTTTTTCTTTCCTTTTTTTCTCCCCAACCCTCTGTCTGGACTATATCTCACATGTTTTAGATGATAATCCATAAAAACACCTCTATCCTTGTATTTCCACTAGTACTTTCATGGTCACACTGTCACCATAATTGGAAAAATGGAGCAAATAACATCCTGATATTTAAGAAAATAATGTTAAAAAATAATAACCTCCTGCATACATCATTTAAAAGAAGAGAAACAAAAATGACTTTGCAACATTGCCTTAAAAACATATTAAATTAAAGGGACAAATCCCTGTGTGGAATGAATTGAACATTGAAATCAATGGAGCTACACAGATTTAAAGCAATTTGGTGTCTGGCCCTCTATTGGAAATGCTAGATTAAGTTGGAAAGACGTGTACTTGAAAAAGCACACCTTTCACTTGGGAATCTATAATGATCCTAAAAAAGCTGAAATACTCCCCAAAATGTGATTTGCACAAACTCCAACCGACTCTGCTTTATATCTTTGCACTGCTTTTACCTGGGAAGATATACTTCAAGTAGTTCTCAGAACGACTGAAGCAAAACTGACAATTTATCATAATTGAAAGTGTCTTAGGAAAATGTCTTGGAGGCTCAATTTCCTGCTGAGAAAGGGAATGTCACTGTTGTCACTGACCTGTGGCTGTAAGAGGCACATGATCAAGACTTATTAATTACAACATTAAATGCCAAATATATGAGAATACCACAGACATTTTATTGGATGTGGGAACTAATCAACTTGCTACTGAAGTAATTCAATTCTGTGCAGGTTTATTATTCAAGCACTTTAAAGCTCAAGGAATGACAGCTGATATATATGGAGGAAAACTAAGAGAGACAGCAATAGTTCTTTTTAATTGTATTTATTGTATTGGATAAAAGTGATATACACCTTTCCTTTCTGGTCTTGAAGTGATTTGTCTCATGCCTAATTATCACCTAACTATCAGTGACCAGGATGGAGAAAGAACAGTCATGCTGAAAACCACAGTGTTCAGAGTGTGAGTGGATTGCAAAGCACAGCTGCCCTGCTAGATTTAGGTTACCCAGCTCCAGTACCTACAATTTTCCAGGGCTCAGCAGAGCAAGGAAGCAGCCAAGGTGAGGTGTTTTCTCAGTGCCATTACAGGCAGCAGCTGCCCATCCCCAGGCTGGGCTCTCCAGGCCGGAGTTGAGCCCTGAAAGTTTAATTTAGCTCCTGGAGCTTTGGAAAAAGCAGGTGTGTGATTTTGCCTCCCCGCACACGGAGAAATTTCTGCAGCCAAACTTGCATTTGGCTGTCCAGGGATCAGTGCTGTGTGCTGATGGGACCAGTCAGCCTGGCAAGCTTGGAGCCCCCTTATCAGCTGAAACTGTGTTTTCCACGGTCTTTGTTTGCTTGTGAAGCATGTGGGATTCGGTTAGGTACACAAAAGAAAAACCTGCTGAATTACATACCTCTGCAAGTACAAAGATCTCTTGTTTGTGGAGCACAGACGACCATCTCAATAGGACAGGATTCCTGGTGGCAGATTTTTTTTTTCCCCCATGGAAATGTGCTACATGGCATGTGTGAGAAACTGTGCAACTTCGTGAAAATGGAAAGATGCTCACGTTCTGGAAGGATGAACTAGGTGGTGCCCTCACAGATGATGCATCTCCTTCAAATGGGAATAATATGGCTTTATAATAGACTAAACCAGACAAATTGATTCTTGCCCAGTCCTCAGGGACTGGACGGTTATGATCTGAATCCATTAAAACGTTTCTTATTTGTACTTTAAGTTTGAAAACAAGGTATGTCCTTGGCTCAGGAATGAAACTTAGCAGGAGAGCACTCATTTATTCAGCCTCTGAGGCTGAAATTTTCTGCAAAATTTCTTTTGTGTTTTGCTTTTGATTTTGAAATGCAGACTTCATTTCTGTTTACCCTAGGTTCAGTCATTCATGATCATATTGATACAAGTACTGAAGCTTTGGTAGCAGAGTCAGTTTGGGGTCTTTTTTAATGTAACTTGAAAATCCCCTATTGTTTTTTTATCTAGCACGGTAGTAGAAGGACTGAAGTATTATTTAAGGGGGTTTTGAGGTGGTTGGTGGTTGGCTGGGAATATTTTTTTTGTTGGGTTTTCAGTTTGTTTTTTTGGTTTGATTTGGTTTTTCTCTTTAATGCAGTAGCAAGTCCAGAGACACCCATGAGCTATTTTTTTTCCCCCTTATATTATGGCTGATCAGCTCTATTAATGCAGAACGTCCATTTGTTTGCTGTCCGAAGACTTTTCTAAAACAAAATAATTATGGCATCTTTAGATTTATTTTCATTCTTTTCATGCTGGTTTGAATATAAAACCTCCTTGAAAAATTTATAATCCTCTTTGTGTTTGCAATGGGTTATCAAATTATTGCTTGTGTTAGTACCTGAAGCCTTACCTGTAGATCAGGTAGGAGTTGGGAAAGAAGACAAATATTCACAGTAGTATTTAAGGCTGCATAAAATCTTTGCGGCAGTTAAGTTATACGCTTGCACAGATTAGCAATGTTAAAAATAAACTAGAGAATGATAAGCAAATTATTATTAACTACTTTTTTACAGGTGATTTAACCACAGGAAATAAGGAGGAAGTGCTAGCATAATTAGATAAGCATTTCACTTGTAGTTAGCAGTGATAAACACAGTGATACCAGCTAAATTTTGAGTTGGAATTTTAGGCAGTGTGCTAGCAAGGGGAAGTGTGCCCACAGGGATATTTCTGTTACTCATTCCTAATGGAGCTTGGCTAAGGCAAAGCAGTGGATGTCATCTTCGTGCAGTGCCTCCTGGCCAGAACCAGCAATAAAAATACACAATAGATTTAATGCAGCTGGGCTGTCCCGTGACCAGCAAGTTTGCCATAGGCAGGGGGAAAAAGTACACTGAGCTTCTTCAGCCTTGCTCTTAAGGCTTTTCTTACCATAGCCTTATGCAGTGGACATAAGCTGGGCTGAAAATGATCCCCAGAACCTAAGAAAATGCAGACTAGAATAATGAAAGCATAAACACTACCAGAAATGTAAGCAATCTTGCAGTGAAATAGAATTCAAAAATGCATTTGTTGGTTGAATGTGTTGTCCTTAAGGATTTGATTATCTACTCCCTGAGTCTTTTCTATGTGACAGTGTCACAAGTTGTTCTTTTTCAAGAGAGCTGGAAGAGATCTGGAAGGCAAAAAGTTCTGGCCCCACTCTGAGATATTTAACCAAGGCAGAGATCTTGATGATATTAGCATGGAGCAGTGTTGCTGTAGGCAGACAGTGTCACAACTGATTACAGAAAAATTTAAGGAATTAAAATTTAAGGCTAAAGGAATCTAGCAATAAACTCTTTAGATTTGAACCATCAGCATCCAGCGGGTAAAATATAAATGAATTTGAATGAAAAAGACAGACCTTAGTCACCCATCCAAAGAGTACAATCCAAAATCCCTCTCTAACACCAAAATCAGAAAAACCATGCAGACCTTTCTTTCATACCGTGTTAGTCTCTTTTTAAATGGAAATGAGATTATTTCTGATTTATGCTGGTGATGTCTTGAGCATGTTTGTGCCCATTTGCTCACCTGGTTTACAAGAGGTGTATTTTTCCTCTGGGCCAAATGTTGTTCTCCCTGTAAAACAAAGGTTATGGCACTAACACAAGCTATTTCCTTGAGGCCAAATTCTACCCACAGTTTCTTGAATGCAAATCACTGGCATTACACATGGGTAACTGAAAATCTGAATTTACCCTTGAGTGCTCAGTTCAGTCAAAATTATTTTGCAGCTTCCCTGCTGATGGCTAAGAAATCATCCAACCCCAGTAGTATAGCTACCTTTTATTCAGCATTCTCTTCACAAATATAGCATAAGGGTTCCTTATAAATATACATGCTTTTGTTGGAAATTGCCGTTGAAATTCACTGCTTTGCATACTATGGGTATAGCGGAAGAAATATCTGAAAGCTCATAATTAAACATTCCTTTGGTTCAGACAATGCAAAGTGAGCTAAGTTCACAGACATTATATCCAAGATGCAGTGTCCGAATTGTTTTCAGCTATTCTTCACACAATTTTGGTTGGTTTAGGGCAGAGCTGTGTTAGTTAACATTCCTGTTCATCCTCATCACTGCCAATGCATTGTCATGTGCTTCAGATCAAATCCTGCCTTGCTCTGAGCACAAATAATTCAACTCCCCACTGTAAATCTTTTCTAATTAGGTTATTTTTGTCTTTTAATCTCTTACTCTGAGAGCCATTAATGATTTTGAACTGAGACGTGTATAATCTGTAACAATTTAGCTTATCTGGCTTTTTAAGACCATTTATTTTGCTTTTAATCTTTAACAACCCTGTTTGGATTTAAAACTATGTGCACTAAATGACAGAAGTAGAAGCAGTTTTGGCATCATTATGCAGTTCTTAACCTGGGGCTGAGGCCTGCAGCTGCAAAGTTTATGATGCCATCCATGAATGAATTTTAAAAAAAAATCAAATCCAAGACAAGAAAAAAGGTTGAGAGCTTGGATGATAAAGGTAGTAGTGTTTCATATGTGCATTACTTGCTGTGCTGCTGTATCAAATATCAAACTTGGTGGTTTTCTCTTGCCTATTCGAATTGGTAACTTCAGCCTAATTTTCCATGATGAGGTGATGTGGATTATTAGAATTTTTTTGAATCTAACCTTTCAGAGATCCTTATGGACAGCAGGCTAAATCAAACAAACTGCTATTAGTGGACCTTGTTTGATTAGCTATGCAGAAATTTGTTTTAGTGGAAAACAATAGTGAGTTACCTCAGTCACATATGAGAATACGATCACTACATTGGACAGTAATTGGAAATCAGAGTAGAAAGACCAAGGATTTAATTAAATTTCAGGATCCTACCACATCAAATTGCTAGATGTTCCTCTACAATATGAGCTATGGATATGGCAGTCACATAGAGTTTAAAAGCCCTGGACATATGCCATATGTTTTAAAGGGATGGGCAGAATTCTTTTGCAATGCATTATATGTTACCCTCTAGTGCATATCTGGGATGTTACCATGCTACAAACAATTTTGATTAATCAACCATTCCTGTTAAGATGGGATGTTTAGCAAAGTTGGATAAATACCTCAAGTATGGAGGGCCCTTTACTAAAATGGGCTACAGAAGGATTTTCACAGATGGGTGAGAATCAGTCAACCAGTAATTTTTTTTTATTATTATTTTTTTTAATTTTTTTTTATGAAAGCCTTTGTTGCATCTAAGTGGAGGAAGGTTTTTTGCAGTGCAACAAGTGAAAAGAATTTTCAGATGTGTTGGTTTATTTAACCTCCCCACCACTTCTGCTCTGCACAGTCAGACAAATGCATGCCCAAAGAAACTTTGAGAGCCATGAAGGGTGTCAGTTCACATGAAACATCACTTAGACAAGTTTTCACTCCCACTGGATTTGAAGTCAAGCCTGTACTAAACCAGCATTATTTTGAGAAGGATGAGCATTTTTCTGTTCCAGTTGCCTCCTGACTTTCTGGAAAGGAAAACTTTACACTCCGGTCAAATAGAATGGATGAATCTAGAGCAACTTGAGAAAAAGATATGGCATAATGAGTTACTTATGCTTATCTGTGGGGAATTCTATTGATTTCTGACTGATCTAGTTATCTTTGAAAATCTCAACTAAGTAGGAAAAAAATACTTGAAGTAAACACATGCAGGTTTAGATATTTACACTATGTGCAAAACCAGAATTACCAGTTAAAGGGAAGAGATTTTCCTGAAGTAAAAAGAATTCTTTTTTTTCTTTTATCACTGTAAGTCTGTTAAGTGTTAATATGGACTAAGTTCCTGTTGTTGGTAATTTCACAATGGCTTTGAACTAATGTGGGATTGAGTAGTTCAGGGAGTGTGACAGTGTCAGGCACATGGGGGTGTGGTTTCCTCCTTCCCGCACCAGCCCTGTCCTACAGCTCCTGACAAGGCAAGCTGAAGTGCCACTGACCAGGGACTGGGAAGCTGTGTTAAAATGGCTTTCTGTGGTGGGGAAGACTTGGGGAAAATGTGTTTGTGGGGAAACAATTGGATCTGTCCATTACCCTGCTGCTTTGTTCTCAGTGATTATCGCGAAACACAAATTGCCTCTCATCCCAAAGCCATGTTATTGCAGGCTTTCACTGGATTGATTCCTTCAAATTCCAAATCTGTTTGAGTTGTTGGGTAAGAGAAGTAGGAGGAAAAAAAAAAAAAAAGGCAGGAAGATTTTTGGTTTTGGGGTTTTGTTAAGGTTTTGGTTTGGTTTAGGGTTTTATGGGCTTTTTTTAATCAAGCCTGATGATAATTCTGGTTCATTGGGTGCGATGTCAGAGCACATGTGGACATAAACCCTCCTGAGTACACCAGCACTGGAGAACTGCCCTGAACTTTGAGGAAGACAAGGATGTGTTCTTAGTGCCTGACAGTTGACAGTTCAGAGAAACTGAGCTGNGAGCTGTGCTGGTGACAACTGGTTTTCAGCCCTTTCAGCACCTCTGCGGGCTCCAGCAGGGCATGGTGCTTCCACTGTCACCACACAGGCTACGCTTTCTCTTTCCCTCTCCATCCAAATTTATTTGCCTGTGTGGCAGAGACTTTTCTGAGGACTGAAGTCCTCTTATAAATGGCAGCTTTTACCCTGCTTGAAATCTAAGAGGCAGCTTAACTGCTGCCTTCTGTGTTCAGTCTCTTAACAAAGAAAACAAGTCTCATTCTGAAAATCTCCCTTTTTTGCTGGAAGGTTCACACATGGTAAAATCCTCTGATTTAATAATATCTTTGGTCAGAGCTTAGTGTCTAAATTTGCTGGAAATAAGCAGAAAGACCCTTCTTTAAAAAGGGAAGAAAGGTGGCTTAAGAAGTAGACCTTAATATTCTAGAGTCCTTTTTTATTAACTTCACATTTGAGGAAAAAAAAATCTTATGACTTATGTCAGGATCTTTTGTTCACTTACTGAATTTTTCAAGGTATTAAAAATAATTTGTGCAATGTGATGACTATTAAGCTAGTAGGTGAGGATGGGAGTAGAATATAATTTCAATTAATATCCCATCTGAAATAAAAAGAACATTCTTAAAGATTTTTTTTAAAAAAAGGAAATCTTTACTGATGCAGAAAAGAGCCTCATCTTTGTTGGAAGCTAAGCCACACGACATGGCAATAACAGCTCCACAGGAAGAGTGGGAAGCATGTTGAAGATCAGTCTTTACATTTAACACTTCGAAAAATGAACCTCATTGAAGACACCAGGCAGCCATGCTCCTTGTGCACACTCATAATATATGTGTGAGGATATCTATCTGTATATACACACCTCACTCCTCCTCATCTTGCTAATTTCTGTGGGTGTTATGATTACAGACCAGGAGGAGATTAAACCCCAGAGCACAGCCACACGGTGGCTCTAAGCAAGTTTACTTTGGGAGCGTTAAATGGGTGAAGAGATCTCCAATATATGCAAATTAAAAGCTTCTGGGAGTACTGTGCATGCAATGAAAAGAAAATATAGCCTTCTGCAGATGGAAAAAGCTATCTTATTAGGAATTAATAACTGTCTCAGTCCTAGGGAAATAAGAGAAAATGGTGCATCTATTTCTCACTATAGCAAAATGTAATTAACATGAAGGTCATAGGGCAAGGACATAGCATGCAATTAAGTCTTCCTCAATCTTGCACTACACAGGTAAACACAGTATAGGTTTAATAATGAACAAATCCTCTGGTATCTAGCACACATTTTTAGAGCTCTCATTTGCATGAACTCTGTGGGGAATCTTGTTCCTTGCTATAGCATATTTTGCAGTTCTATATAGAAAATTTAGGAGGACTCTAAGGACATTTTCTTCACATCTTTCTTGAGGTTTCCTCTGATCCCCCTACCACTGAAGCATTGCTGTAGCTCATTTTTCTGCATGTTACTTGAGATTTCATGCTACTGCAGATAAGGCAAAGCTGTAAGAAGGCTTCTGCTAACATGTGAAAGCTGTGCTTTGAAGTGATAGTGTAATGAATACCTGTGTTAGTTACTGCTGGATGCATCCTTTACCTTGCAGATGTCAAGCTCCTTTAGGAGGTGACACCTGATTTTTTTATTTTTCTTGGACCAGGAGACTTGTTTGAGGATATGGTAATCATCATGTGCCTGTCCACAAATGCAGGGTGGGAATGGATTCATCTGGGACTGTCCTTCAAGCTGGAGGTTGGAGCAGATGACCTCCCAAGGTCACTTCCACCCTGAATTAATCTATAAGCCTAAGATTTGCATGCAGATCTCCGTTAGTTTTTTACAGTTCTTTTAAGGAAGAAAAATATTTCTGCTAAATATTGGATTTCACCTGCAGTACATTCAAGCTATCAGCAGTGGTCTGTTTTTTGTTCATGCCCCTCTGCCACCTCATTACTTTCTCTTGTCTCATTTTCTGCCAAGAGCTCCCAGACTTGCCCTTGGTTTCTGCCTCATAGCGGATCTGACTAAGACCCACTTCCCTTTTGCTTTCCCAACTCTCTCTTCTCTGTGGCTCCGAGCCCAGGGAGTAATGTTTGAAATGCTGCAAACCATAGCAGGGAGACACAGCCCCTCGCAGGCACGGAAATGGGATGCAGAGTTATGAAACAGCACCAGCAGAAGGGACTGCAATATTGTGACCTTACCTTTCTGAGCAGAATCAGCTAAGATTTAGCAAAGGGGCTCTCTGGGCTTGGAAACATTAAGACACAAATTAAAAGGGCAAATGCACACACTAAATCATCCCCTAACCCCTCATGTCAGACCTCCCAACTTTATGCTGTGGATGTGAATGGCAAGGTAGAACCTAATCTGAAAACTCTGTAGTCAGATTAAGTCTGAGTGCAAAACTGACCTGGTTCATCTTTTCTGTCATCAATGGAGAAGGCCCTTGCCATAAATGCTCCAGGATTTTTTTTTCCCGTGGACAGGATTTCTTGTGAGCAGAGAGGAGACTACAGTAAAGGGTGAATGCCCTTTATCTCCCAGATAATCTATTTCTGAAAAAGAAGGGGGAGGGGGAGGGAGAAAAGTACATTAATTGATTAGAAAATTAGTGCAGATAATACGATTTTTCTCAAAATAGCTCTGGTTTTTGAACTCTCAACTTGTAACCTTGGAGTAACAGTAGGTGATAATTCTGAAAATTGGGGGAATTCCTGTTCAGTCTAAATCCTCCTGAGATGAGAATAAAAGCCTCTGCAGAAAACAATTTTGGTCTCAATTAAGATGGAAACACAGGGAGAAGAAGAAGAAAGACATTTTTGTCTCTTTTGAAAATGACAAACCTGAAATTCAGGTAGTAGGTCCTATTCTGCCAGGTGTATGGGATGCGAGGCAGCAGAAGAATAAGTGCCAGTGTGTGATAAGAGCTTACCCCCTCCACACTCCCTTTTTCCTAATGATGAGATATGAACTGAATTCCAAGCACTCAGCTGCTAAAAAAGGTGGGGTTTCCTTTCCCAGACAGTCATACTTTTTGCTGCTTCAAAGCAAGAAGAAATGAAGAGCCAGCGTAGCAGCCAGCAAGGAGAAGTGCAGGGGGTTGAACTGGGGTTACGTTTTGAGAAAAGGCCACAGCAACCCTGTGCGACACATCCACTGCTACCCTGGCCCAATCCTTGCAGCCTTGCCCCTGCCTGTGCTGCCTTGGATCGTGTAGGGGCCCTTGTCTTCTGCTTTGTTGGCTGCTAAAGGAGGCCAGTGCTGGAGGCCACCTCCCCTCTTGTGCAGGATGTGCCCTGGCTCACTCCTTTCACTGGCAAGGCTGCAGGAGCTGCCAGAAGGGCACAGCAGCTTGAAGAACACGGATCTAAGTGAGGCAACAGCTCTGCAAAACCTTCTTTTCTTCTTTAACTTTCAAACTCATTTACTCTTTCCATACGTGTCAAAACATGTCAGATATTTTGAGCGTGATCTCTTGAGAACATGCTAATTCATGGCTCCCTTAATATTCCAGCTCTTTTTATTGAATGACTGTGGTATATTTTACCCTCATCTTTTGCTCACTTGCTTTCTGTGGTATAAGTTGAGGTTACGTTTGTTTTCAGGGGTATGACTATATTTTGTCTGACAGAAAATAGGTGGTTAGTTTGAAATATCTGTTATTCTGCACATCCCCCTTTTCTCCTAGAGAAAAATAGGGAGGTAGAAGATGATTGTACTGCAGTGCTTGCATTAGCAGGGGCAAGAGTACAGGTACTCTTGGTTTACTGAATACTACGTACAAAAAAGATTAAAAAAACCCCAAATGAATCATAAGTAATTTAAGAACAGAATCAGAGTAAAATTATAATGAGCTTGAGCAATCCTGAAGAAGGTAGCACAGATGGATTCAGTATTTTAAAATTAATGTGAGAAAATATTTTCTTGAACTTGTGGATTTGGTGGGGAGACTGAGATGCTTTAATATTAATAATCCCCACGTAGCTGCATAGAACAAATGGTGATAGGGGAAATAACCTTGCCTATACTTGGTAGTGCACAGAATGAGACTGATATTTACAGTTCTTTAGACCTATATTAATTTTACAGAGGAAATCTTGTCCTTTTTTTCCTTCTGTGTTGCTATTTGCAATTTAATATGATCACTAAGAGCAAAATGAGACTCCTGCACATCTGATTTTCTTGTGAATCTCCGAGCTGAAGAATGATGGTGATAACCTGACCAAGTTTTTAATTTTTGCATGCAATCAAAGCTCTGTTTCAGTCATTTTACTTATAAAATGAATGCTGATATTAGGGAATGTATTTTCTTCATTATGGTTCAGACATCATTCTGAGATAGCTGTTCAGAAGTGTACTGCACTTCTTATCTGAATGTGGTGACTCAGAAAAGACATTAATAATAACTGAGCAGTTTTCTTCTTAGACTGACTGAGGGACTTGTGCCTGCTTGTTTTATCAGAAAGGAAAAAAAAAAAAACCTGCATCTGACTGGTAGGAATTTCACCTGAAAAAAACTACAGGTTGCAGTCCAAATGAGATTTTTTTTTCCTGTGCATATTGGTTTCATTTTCTAAAGTTTCTATATTTTGAGAGCACGTATGGGAGTGACTTTAATTTGGGGCCTAAAATGACTGCTTTAGGAGACCAAGCTGATACAGTGAATGTTGAGCTCTTAAGCATTTGTGAAGGCTCTGCTTTGTTACTTACCTGAAATCTTGGAAGTTGGTAGTGTTTATCTGAAGTCCTGGGGAATAGCTGGGAGGTTTTTATGCAAGGGAGAGGAGGAAAAATAGCAGCTGCATTCATAGGAACTTTTACTGCACGTAAGGGCATTCACCCATGGCAGCATCCTCCACCCTGGCACGGGACAAAGGTCTTGCTAATGATGCTCCTATCCAGAGTGCTGAATGCTTTGGGCACGCTGCACAACTGCGGGTTGGCAAGGACATGACACTATTAACCAAAGCTGTCTCTCACATCTCAACTGACCTCAATTCCAAAGTGGAACTTGCAGAGATTCCTTGCTCCCTTCAGGCGCTGATCAGTTCTCTTTAAGTGTGTGGGAAATGCAGGGTTTCTTGTAGCACAGTTCACAAAATGTACTGCCCAATACGTAGAAATTGAAGAAAACTGCAAAGAATGCTAGATTTAAGGCAAAGAAGTGCTTCATCACTTAAGTATTAAATATTTTCTTTTAATCTATATGTTTTAAAATATGTACATGTTAGTAATAGATCCTTCTCTGTATAGATGTTTCTGGCAGATATATGCATGTACAACTACTTCATCCAAATCTCGGCAAAAGATATTAAAAATGGCTGTTTATAAATATAAATAGCTGAAGCAGGTATTTGCTTTACCATTACTCCACCTACTGGTATTGTGCTAAACTGACTGAGGTCTCAGAATTTACTCAATAAAATAAAGGAAATACAAGTATCACCAGAGCATGGGCACTGAGTGATTAATTAAACAGCAATTTTGGGGAAGGATGGTTTTAAGGAATAAACCATGATTTATTTTGGATGGGTGGAGGTTGCACTACACCTTTCTGTCCATAAATATATATCAGTAGTTTCCTTGCCATTAAAAATATCTAAAACTTAATTTGAGAGGAGTCAATGTTATAACACATGTATCTGACTATATGTATATGACAGAAATGTGTGCCCGTATATTATTTGAACAATCGTGTATAATCACCTTAGAACAGTAAAATATCAATTAAAATTAGGTCTTCCAAAAGCCACAGCAATGTGAGTAAATAGAGTATGACAATGTCTGAAAAATTACAGCCAGGAAAACAAGCACTGTCACAAAAGGACTATGAGCAGCTACTTGGGGCTGAAGTTTATAAGAGATGATTTCTTATCACAGTGTAATTGCTAGAGGAGCCTGAGCTCCATGATGAGTTTCAGACAGCCCATGGAAGCTGTCGGTTCTGCGTGTCACATGGCCTCTGTTCAAGGGCAGTGGCTGCTTGTGATGTCTAAATGAAATCAGGTAAATCAAACACAACGGGAGGGCCACCCTGGGCTCTGCATCAGAAGAGAAAATGCAGAAGCAGTGTTTTGCTTTCAGAGGGTCTGTAGCTCCAAGGTAGACTTGTGGTTGCCTGGTTTTTCATTCTTTCCACCTTCCCTGCGTTAGAGTAATGCATCTTTTTGCTGGAGATATCATAAAGAGTCCACCATGCAGTGACCTGGGAGAGCCTCCTTCATCAGCAAATTTCCTAGACAAGCTTATCTGCTTTTTAATGTTAAAAAAAAATTAACTTAGTCCACTGTTGTCTGGCAATCCTGCCTGTATTATATGTGCCTATCACAAAATGTATGTCATAGATGTGCTCATGGCCACTGCCCTCATTTGTCTTGTTGGTTACCATCTTGATAGTCACATTTTCTTAACTGTGCTAAGAAATTTGCTTCCATTAGCAAAATTTTTAGCAGTGTAACTATGCAAAACAGAAGTTCTTTGTTTCCGTGGCATGGTGTCATGCAAAGGCCTGGTAGTGAACTTTTTCCTTTGTTTTTGTAGTTGAAAGTGTGATGAGGGCACAGTCACCTTTTACTCTGCTGTACTTCCCAACACCAACTGTAAAAGAATATTTTTAGAGTTGGTTTAAGGACTATTTATTTTTCTTTTCTGCAGAGGACTGCACGCATGCAAGGGCAAAGCAAAACCTGATCCCTCCACCAAAGGGACCTGGAATCCATGATGGATTTCCACAGTTAGCTGTAGCCAGGTAATTCATTTAAACTAAACTTCTCAGCTCAGCCTAAATCAAGGGTGAAGGGGACATTCTCCCTGTTGTGGGTCTGTGTGCATTGGTCTTCTGAATACTGATTAACAGTAGAGAAATGCAGGTGTCTGGGGAAAATGGCAGGCACACTGTGCTCTGTTCAGGTTCTCACCCATATGACAAATCCCAGGACCCTGGAATATGCTGTGGTGCTGTATTCTCCTCTTCTTCCCAGCTGCTTGTGCATTTCCTTTAGTTAACATGTCTGGAGGTTTGGGACAGGAGCTGGCACTCAATTACCCTGGAAAGCTGCCCAGGGGGGTTAGGAAGAGAGAGACCTGAGGACAGGAGTGTGCAAAGACTCCTCCAGAGTGGAAAAATGTACCTCCTTTACCCCTGGGAGGAAGACTGCAGACTGAGCCTCAAGGAGGGAGCAGTGCTTTGGGAGATGTCACTCCAGGAGGAAGCAGGGAGGGCTAATTAGGTGAGTTTGCTCCTGCTCCGTGCTGTGGTGTTGAATGCAGCGCTGATTCTCAGCGTTGCAGAGGTGAAGAGGTACAGGCCTGAGTGGTCATCCAAGGGATATGCATTCACCTCCCATGCCCAGCAAAGCCGGAGCCAGAGAGCTCGCACCTGTGGATTCCTGATGGAAAAACACTCTTGGCTGAGCATGGTCTAAAGTGAGATCTTTTTCTGAGGAGCACAGAAACGCTGCGCGCCAAACACAAGAGGATCAATGCAGTTGGTTGCTAGTATCTTGATTAGGGATGGATGAACTAGTTTGGATAAAACAACAACTGGCCTGACTATGCACAGACCTCCAGCTGAGCTTGAATTTGGAAGGGTCAAAGCAACACAAAGTTTGTATTATTATTTTCATTCTTACATATTGCTATTTGTCTGTAGTTCCTGGCTGCAGCAAAACAGCTGAAAGTGGAAGGATGGCGTGTTTCTTGGCTGAGAGGTCACTTGGTCTCCCTATCACGAGACACGTTTCTAGACTAGAGATGTTTTTCTCTGAACCCAAGCACACATCAAAAAATGTGAAGATTTGTCATTTTCTATTGTATTCAACCTGTGGAAGTTAAGAGAAAAGTGTCAGTAACATTCCTATTCTTGATAGAGCTTTTGGAGGTGTCTGTGAAGTTTCTGTAGAGGAGGTTTGTCAGGGCTGGAGCACTGAAAATTTCCACATGGGCCCTTGCCAGCGCGTTGTCAACACACTCAGAATGCACAAGGCACTTTGCATGTCACAGCCAAGGGCAGGTGGAACTTCTTGCTCGGTCACGTAAATGACTTCTTGGCGGTGCTCGGCACTGTGGCTTTGTGGGAGCACTGTGGAGATGCTTGGATTCTGATTTAAAGTGAGCAGCCACCTGGCACGTGTGCCGGAACATGTGTTTCCTGGAAGGGCATCTCAGTATTTTGCACAATAAAATATTAATTTTGTTCAAAAGGTCCCTTAAAACACAGTAATAAATAAAGTTGGGTATTCTTATTGAATATACACATGTAGGCCTTCTGAGTCTTTTTTATTTTCATGAAGATAGAACATGGGAAATCCTATTCTGTAGCCTTTCATTTAAACCATGGCTAATCTTTGGAGAGCTATATTTTACAGTGAAAGCTTCTGTTTAACATACATAATAATTTTTTTCCTCCTTTAATTGCACAGAAGGGATTGTTTCCAGTAAATTAAAATTTCTTTGACACCAATTATTTGGCAATATGAAGATGTAGTATTTTACTTTCATTTAATTTCCTCTAAATTAATCTAATGATGATTAGATTTAAATAATAAAAATAATGAGATGTTTCCCTCTCTAAATCACTTCTTTGTCATGTGTGTTTCCCTTTTATTGAACTTGGTGACTTACTTGCTTTTAGTAGTTCTGAAATATTCTGACACTAATTACATTTTGAAATATAACCTTCCAACTATGTTGCTTCTATTTTTCACTCATTTCAGATTGGTTTAGAAACATTGACTTGTTATTTTATTGCTGAATATTGAAGCTGAGAGCCACATTACATATATCAGTGTGCTTTCTTTTCCATCTTTAGCTTTGTTAATTAAATTCTCTATTCTCTATATTGCTCATGATTTGTAATGTTTGTTGCCAAATCTCAGACACTGCAATGTGAAATCTATTCAATATAAATATTTTATTTGTCCAAATGTTTTTTAAAACTAGTTCAGCCATAATCTCTAACATTTTCTTTCCTCGCAGTGTACTAAACAACCACTACACTATCTAAAAAATCAGAGGGAAATATTCTAACTTCTCCATGCAAAAATAAAAGATAAAGCTTATATTTCTCCTGTTGCTAGTAAAAACATAGAAAGATGTGTTATTAGTGTTTCTGGGCTGTATGTGACAGAAATATAGCAGATTACATAGCATAAAGCAGCCCAGCAGATGAGCCCAGTGTTCCTTCTGGCTGAGCACTGGATATGGGACAGACCCCAGGACTAAGAGTGGTAGGGAGTTACAAATAAATTTATATTCCTAATTTGTAGGACATTTAATACACAGGGGAAAATATTAATGTTTCAGGCTCCATGCCTTGTAGCCTAAAGCTATAAATGCATGGAGACAATTGCAGAGGGTCAGACTGAAAGTTCATCTGATGCTGTATTCTGACCCTGTAGGAGCCTATAAGTGAATGTCTAGGGGAGAGTAAAAGCAGAGTAAAGATGAGGGGTGTTTCCATTCAGTATTTCTACTGATCTCCAACCATTTTTAGTCAGGGAACCCTATATGCAAGTCTATTTCCTTCTGCTTAGTAGCTGTCAGTGGATTTCTCTTCTATGGTCTGCCTCCTCTTGAAGCCAGATTTTGCATCCCACAGGATGTGTGAGGTGTCCTGCTACCTTAACTTCGTGCCCCTAGTTCTGATTCTATGGAGAAAAAATTAATCAGTTCATTCCTAGCTGTTTTTTCTTACCAGCAATGATAATTTGTGTTTTCCTCATATCCTCCCTCAGTCACTTTTTGTGCCCTATGCAAAAGCTATCCTACACCTTTGATTTTCCACTGATTTTTTTTTTTTTCTCCACATATTTCCTATTAATTTATTTGTTCTGAGGTTAAGGAATAGCCAGCATTCAAGATACGGGTGTACCATGGGCTTATACAATGGAATAATGGAGTTCTCCATTTCATTCTCTCTTCATTTTGAAATAGTTTCTAACCATGATTTGTCTTTTTCAAATACTGTTGAGCACTGAGCAGGCATTTTCAGGGCACTGCCTATCACAATTGAAAGATCACGCTCTGAAGCTGCAACACTCAGCTCAGCAGCCATCACTTTATATGTGTAGTTGAGATTATTTTTCTTCTGTCTGACTAACTGTACTTTTACCTATATTGAACAGCATCTGACATTTTATTGCTCAGCCTCTTCTCAGCTCAGTCTCATAATATCCTTCTGCAATTTTTCATGAGTCTTGTCCTTCCTACTTTAATAACTCAGTATCGTCAGCAAACTTTGTCAGCTCACCACTGGCCCCCTCTGGGAGGCTATATTTATGGCCGTATAGAACAGCAGGGGTCCCAGGGAAATTCCACTGATGATTTTCTTTCACTGCTTGAGATCCAGTCATATTACATCTTCTTCATCGCATCGTTAAGCCAATTATCGAGCCAGGATTTTTTTCCCTTGCATGTGTCTGTCTAGTTCTAAAAAAAACTTTTCTGAAACACTTTGTTGAAAAATTTTTTGAAAGGCTGAATAGTTATATACGATCTTTATCTGGATTTCTGCTGAAGTCCAACAATAAGAACCCAAATAGGTTTCTAAGGCACTGCCCCTTTAAAAAGACATGTTGCATGTTTCTAAGTAGATAATGTTTGTTCAAGTTTCTATTCATCCTGTCTTTTATTAAGGCTTTTACTAATTGGCCATGTGCAGGCATCAGACTTCTATCTTATTCCTTTGACATATTTTCCTTAATTTCATTTTGTTTTATTTTCTAATGACACCCTATTTTTATCTTCATTTCTTAACACAGTTTTATAAAACTTTATAACCCACTATTTGTCTGCTTCATCCTCAAGTTCCCTTGAAACTCCTGTGTGGACACCATCTGTTCTGGGTGAGCCCCTACTGTTCTCGTTGTCCATTTGTGTCATGACTTTTCCTACAACGATTTCGATTTCAATTTCATGTGGACCCTCTGACAAGTCTCACAGTCAAAAGGACTTCGGCATGGTGTTCTAGGGTGTTTTCCAGATTAAGAGTGGTGTTAAGAATTAATTTGACTTCTCTGCTATATTTGTACCTTCATTGAGCGTACTTTTTGTTGTCTTATCATTAATTGGTCATACAGATATTTGGTTTGTTTCTTGTACCTGGTGAAGGAAAGATTTATTATTGGGTTTTGTTGCATGTTTATACTGAGTCTGTCACTTTGATTTGTGTGAGTATATGTGTTTTTAACAGTAGGATTCAGCCTGTTCAAAGGAAGTCTTATCTCAAACCCTACTGCCGTCTTCCTGCTCTTTTAAGGATGTTTTTTAAGAGGGTTTATATGTGTTCCAGAAAACTACGTGTATTTGCTGGGATGTTCAGTTTGTTTGACATGCAGTTGCCACAACTGTTGAGTAATCCATGACAGAATCTGCACAAGCAGTTAATTCTTTCATCAGAGACATAGAGCAGCCTATAAGTGGTGTTTATGTATTTTTTCAAATTAATCCAATAGTAGTAGAGCTAGTGAGAAGTATCTAGAATTCTAATCGGGTGATTTCTTGTTAATTTGAGTCGGTATATAAACGAGCTTTAAATGAAAAGGGATATGGAAATTATTCAGCAAGGGAGAACCCACAGAGACTTCTATGATTGCTGTAAACATGAGGGATTCCAGATGGGGTCCCCCACAGGAGCTAATGTATGGAAACCTGAACATTGTGCAGGTTCTGTAAGAATTCAGCAGACTGAAGATGCTTTTTTTTTTTTCCTCTGTTGCTTACCCATCTCATTGCAACTTTAAAAAAAAAAGAGACGGGAAGAGGGATAAGTATTGTCAAGGTTAAATTCCTGCCTTGTCACAACTGAAAAATTATTGAACGCCTCTGGCAGCTCCACACAATATCTTTTTTTCCAAGGTACATGATGTGTAATCAGGTCATACCACGGGCAATCTTTCCTTCTGTTTTAGGAGGCTATTTTCAATGGGAATATCACATATTATATTGTCAGTTGCTGAAATTATTCGTGATTTCTCGGGAATGCAAAAGAGATTCTTTTGTGATTTCGATTCCAGAAGAGAGAATAGAGAAGAGGGATGGGAAGCAGTCCTGGAGCCCAAGGTGGTGGGAATAAAGGATTGGGAAAGGCTCTTGTGTAGGGGATGGGCTAAGAGAAAAATGAACTGGAAAGCAAGACTGTCCTATCCACTCTGGGGAAAGAGAGACAGACAACTGAGCCAAGAGTCCTGAAAGCAACACTGCTAATGAGGAAAGGGATGAGAGGATGTGATAACAGCACCCACCCCATGTTATCTTTGGCCTTCTCTCAGAAAAGCATTTCAAAGAGGAGCTGGTTGTTCAGACTTCTTGGCCCTCAAATCAAATTAATGAGTCTTGCCTGATCTGAATGGATAAATCTGAAATCCAGAGGGCTTCTTTCAGTCCAGATAGAAATGTTTCCACAACCACAACCTGAGATTTGCTTAGTTTGTTCATTTACCTTACTTGTTCTCTTAAACAGAATAAAGATACTTTAGGAGCCTGTAAACAGAGACATTACTCAATGAGAAGTGAATGCCTGAACTTTTACAGAGTGAACAATGGCATCAATTACTTATTTTTGGATATGTTGATTACTGAGCACCCAAGTATGCAAAAATCTTGACTGTGGCATGAGAATGAGCAGGTCTGTCCTGTTAATAAAATGTCACCTTTTAAAATAGACATAATTGTCTTATTCTTTAACATGCAGTAAGTTAGAGTCCCATGCTAAATATTGTCAATGGCTGTCATGTTCCCTCTGCAACACAGGAGAAGGCTAAAGATCATTAATGTAGCTCTCAGCTGAGGAATAGTTAAGTGCCATGATGCTTCATTTTTGTCTCTGGTTTGATTTTGTGTTTTGTTTTTGTGTAGTTGGTAATGTAAGTGTTATGAGTTTTGTAAATGGAACTATAGAGGCTTTGATTAGCCCTAACCACATCAAAATTAATTCTTATCAGGGCACCTCAAACCCTGTGTTCAGTTTTGGGCCAATCACTACAAAAAAAGACACTGAGGTGCTGGAGCAAGTCCAGAGAAGGGAACTGAGGTGAGGAAGAATCTGGAGCACAAGTGTTATGAGAGGTTGAAGGTTCTGGGGGTGTTTAGGCTGGAGGAAAGGAGGCTCTTCTGGAGAAAAGGGGAACCCTATCATTCTCTACAGCTCCCTGAAAGGAAGGTGTGGTGAGGTGGGGGTCAATCTCTTCTCCTGAGTAAAAAGAAAGGATGAGAGGAAATGGCCTCAAATTGAACGAGGGAAGGTTTGTACTGGATATTAGAAAAAAAAATCCTTCACTGAAAGGGTAGTCAGGCATTCGAACAGGCTGCCCAAGGAAGTGGTTGAGTTACCAAACTGAAAATCTTCAAGAAATGACTGGACATGGTTGAGTGGTGGACTTGACAGTGATAGGTGAACAGTTGGACTTGATGATCCTAAAGGTTTTTTCCAACCTATAATTCTATGATTTTCTGAAAATTTAAATGAGGTAAAATGCAGAGGGAAGCAAGAGAAGCAGAGACAATCAAAATCCTTCTCAAGGCAGTCAGTGAAGTGCCCACTAGTTAAGTGCTAACATGGAACAAGATACAGCATTTCATTGATTTTATTTTATTCGTAAAAGGAAGCCTTGTGTGTGTGTGTAAGCTACATTCCTGCAGGTTAATCTTAGGGACATGTATTTTTAAGACATACAATTAATGGGAGCATCTATGAACTGTAAAATCAGAAGAAATACAGGTATTTCATAGAGAATAAATCTCACTCCTGTGCTATTCAAGAGATAAGAGCTGAAATTCAGCTTGGAGAGAGACCCAGGGGAATAACATGCCTTGGAACTTTATGTACAGGAGCAAGAACAAGTCCCATTTCCATGCAAAGTCCTCTTGCAAGGTTATGTTAAAGAATGAGGTCATTCCACATTTATTCAAGTTCACAGAGCACTCCAAAAGCTCCTGAAGAATATGAAGTATAAGATTAATTAAAATACCAGGGAGAGATGTTTCTGTCTGGAAGACTAATAGTGCAACTTATGCTGGGGCAGCAGCAGGCAGGCTGTCAGTTTTCTGCTAGGAAAAGGAGTTTTCTTTGGATTTTCCAACATTCTTTATAGAAAACAGGGGTAACTGCAAGAGTAGAACAGCGCAGTAGCATCAACAGATGCCTGCCTACAAGGCTATGTTTGCATACATTGAAGGCACCTACTTACCCTGTTGCTGGTAATGTGCTGATTTGTAGTTTAAGCTGGCACTAGGCACCCATCGGATTTCACGCACAGATAATGAGGAATTCAGAGAATTGGCAGCTCGCAGAGATAACACCACAGTTCCTCTGCAAAGGGCTCTCTTGTTGGCACTGCAGCTTGGCAAGCAGCACTGCTCTGGTGGAGAAGGGCTGCACAGCTGAAGCATGGCCCCAGGTCTCTTGTTCCCATGGCTGGCAGGATGCACATGCTTTTGGGATGACCTGCAGCAATGAAAATCAAGTTCTGAGGCTTCACAGGCAGTGCTGGCTCAGTGCTCAAAAATGGGCTTCTGCCCAGTCTCTTGATAGGCTTCAGAGGAAGCTGCTTACTGACTCCTCCAGCAAAAAAAGGCAAATTTCATGTTCACGCTGATCTACATTTTTGGAGACGTGGCAGAGGAAAATGGGTGGGGGAGAGAGAAAGTTCTCATGTCACCTTCACACAGACTGTTGATAAGGAAAGGCTGATAGACTAATCATAGCCAAGAAGCCTCACTGATCTCTTCTGGAGGATGACTTGATTAAAACACTGTGTATTTATATTTCACCTAAAATTCTCTCTCTCATTCTCTCTCTAATTTTTTTACATATTCAGTGTCAAATTAGAGTTAGAAAGTGCTCATTTTCATACAGGATCAAAACACTTGATTGTCTTGTTTTGAACTTCCCTGCATTAAATCTTACTAGGATTGGTGTACTTGGTGTATGGGTTCTGTGACTACTGCTGCTCATAAAATACTAGAATCTTATTTTAAGAAACCTAAAGCCAAGGGATTCACTTGCTTCCAAATATTTGGTTTCCACTGCATAAAGGACTAAAAGTTGCCCTGTAGGTTCTTTGACTTTTCCTTTCCCTTTTCTCTGTTTTTCTCTGCTTCTTTAAGAGGACTTTAATTTGCCCTCTTTGCATCTGAATGTCATATTTTTTACTTGCTGTCCTCTTTCCCCTTCTAAAAGGAACATTGGACAAGGTTGGATTAGCCCCAAAACGTTGCCATTCCTTTTTATGTGGAGATTACACACACGATCACCAAGTAATGATCTTCTAAGCTTCCTCTAAGTCAGGTGTGGATGAGAATCACTGTGGTGATTGGGATGTGAGTAGAGAACACTGAGTTCCTTATCAGTTGCAAAGAGAAGGATAAAAAATTGGAGTGTCCAGACTGGAATTGAGGAACAGACACTACATTTCTACATGTCTAGAAAATCATCTTCAACTTAAAGGGCTCTTATAAAATGGAAGGAGAAGGGCTTTTTATATAGACAGATAGTGGCAGGACAAGGGGGAATGGTTTTAAACTGACAGAGGGCAGGTTTAGATTAGATGTTGGGAAGAAAGTCTTTACTCAGAGGGTGGTGAGGCACTGGCACGGGTTGCAGAGAGAAGCTGTGGATGCTCCATCCCTGGAAGTGTTCAAGGCCAGGTTGGATGGGGCCCTGAGCAAGCCGGTCTAGTGGAAGGTGACCCTAGCCATGGAAGGAGGAATTGGAACTGGATGATCTTTGTTGTCCCTTCCAGCCCAAACTGTTCTGTGTTTCTGTGAGCATAGATTAAAAAAAAAAAAGATTGGGCTTTAGCAGTGTTTTTGCTCAGCACTGATTTCAGCTCATATCTCACGCATTTGGCTGGAAAATGAATCCAAGAGACTTGTTTTGCTAATCTTAAAAACAGTATTTCAAACCACTGCTGTCATCTCTGAAAACAGGACATACATATTTATGACAGAAATAAGCACTGTCTGATTAATGGCATGCCTAATGCTGAAGGGGACTTGTCCATGACTTTGTGTGGGCTCCTCCCTCCTAAAAAGCTCTTTCTCTTCATGAGCAAATAAATAAGTCCCCATCTGTGTAAACTGTATTATAAGGCAATTAATGATGTTGTGCCACTGAGGTCGTTCATCAGCCCATGAGCTTCTCAAAAATTTAACATATTGATCCTTCTTTGTTCCATTTTCCTCCACATCCAATATCTTTCGCACAGTTGCTAATTATTTATTTTAGTAAAAACACAAATGCTCCAGTGATCATTGCCAACAGTTCAGCACTAATGAGCAGCTCTCTTGTAACTAACAAACACTGTGTGCATCCAATATGAGAAGTCAAATTGGGAAGGAAAAAGCTTTAAACGATGTTGTGTTGTTGTAGATAATAGCGAAGAGTAAAATCTTATCTTTGCAATTATTAAAAAGTATCTATCATCCTGAGAACTGAAACTTAATGGACTATAAATATTATCACTACTGCTACTATTATTACTGTTATTGGGGCAGCAATCTTCTGTTCATGGTGAAATAACAAAGGCAGCGGAGAAGCACTAACACTGCAGCAGGTACTTTCTGGCTGAACAGAGAACAAGGAAAGCTTTTATTTTATCCTAAAAATGCAGTTCAAGATAACCTATAAATCCAACACATTTTTATCTCTATCAGAGATACCAAGCATGTCAGAACTCTGTAGCAAATCCTTGCGGTGTGAGCAGAAATTTGTAAATTTCCAGAAAGTTAATTAATTTAGCAGAGGCCATATTCTGATAACAGATGGTTTATTCAGCTTCACTAGAACTTTCTCCTTCAGGGTCTGCACTAGAAGTCAAGACCCCTTTTTATCACCTGCTCTGACCATCTGCATAGCCTTTGACTTTAACGTTTTAACAATTTATATAACAAGGGGGTCCTGAGATATGAATTTTTACAGGTTGTTGTGGCTTGAACCCAGACTTCAGCCTTTCAGCAGGAACATCAGCAGGACTGCATCCCTGGCTTCCTTGTTTTCATAGAAATTTTAAGAATTAATCTTTTTGAAATACATTAGACCATTAATTTGAAAGGTTGTCACACAACCCACACATCTTCATTTTGAGATCTCCAGCATTCCTATATCTGCGATGGAGTATGCATTGGAGCTAGGTGCCTAAATTCCAACAGCTGTCTCATCCATGCTGGGACCACTCATCTTCTCCTGTCTCCAAGGACTTCATTAGGCCTTTTAACAGTAATATTGTGTTCACAGTTGATGAACAGACAATCTCTGACCTCATCTTCAACTGACTCATTATTTTCATGGCTGTGATCCCCAATGTTTAAACTGCATCCTGCAATACACATATCTGGGTATTACTCTGAATTTTTGGCTGACTTAAATATACACGAAGGGATGACTATTGTTTAACCAAGAGCTACCTTTCACTCTTTAATACTCTACTGTATCACGTTGTTGCCCATTAATCCTCTGTGCTCTGCAGATTCTAGTTTAAAAAAAAAAAAAGTGTCGTTATTTAATTTATTGTAATGTAAGACTCTTGTATCCCTATACACCATGTTATTTCTTCAAAGTGTTCAATGTTGGGTGTAACAGAGAGCTTCAAAACATAGATCTGAAAGTGAGGTGAGTTCTCTTGCCAAAAGAATTTCTACTTATTATAGATTCAAATATTCCCTATGTTTGTATTTTACAAGAATGTGGCTACTGAGATACCCCTTCAGCCCAGTTCATTAATAAAGATGACATCTGAGTCATTCTTCAAATCATAATGAAAACAGATTGAGATGTCTTTTTTTTTTCAGCAATTTTATCCAATACTGAGATTATTTTTGGTGAATTTTTATGTATTCTACATTTCAAAAATATTTGTCTTACTGGACTTTCAATTATTTATTTTGCATTACTTTTGTTTCAAAATAAGTGTTAATTCCAGTTAAATTGGACTGTATCTTCCAACACACTAGACATTTCATTAGTACATGAGTCCTACAACATGCCAGCTTTGTTCAGAAGAAAGAATATCTGTAGCAGGTTGAGTTTGAAACCGGGCGTAAACACCAATTTAGTGTTGTGGGTTGGTTCGCATTTCTTACCTTCTGTGAGATAAGAATTAGGAGGAATGCAAAGCAGGCTCCAAACTTAAAGACTATAAAGAAGTTTATTAAAAGAACTAAAAGAAAAAGGATTAATAAGAGTCAAAATACACTTTCAGAACACTTCTCTTCCCCCCATCCTCCCTCCTCCTCCCAGTTACAACATAAAGACACAAACCTGAGATTATTTCAGTCGGTTTACCACCTATATAATAGTCTTTCATCAGTTCACTTAGGGAGAGGAGTCTCTTTTGCCCATGCTATGGGGCTTCTCCACAAGAAGGAGTCTTCTTGTGGCTTCCAGTGTCACAGCACAACAGCCGCCCGGGATGGTTTTCTGCTGGCATGTGAAAAGTCCCTTCCCTCGGCTTGCAGCTTTCCCTGCAACTGTGTTGAGGATTCAGTCTTAGCTAGTGGGGTGCTTTTTTAAGGATGAGCTGTTCAAGAGCAAAGGTTCTCGTCATCTACCTCTGGGATCATCTCCATCTCAGGAACAGAGGTCTTCTTCTTTACCTAGGAGCAGAGATCTTCTTTACCTAGGAGTCTCTCTGTTCAGGCTTCTTGAGTGGATCACAGCTACTTCAACACTGACTGATTCCAGCACAGGTATCTTTGCTCATGGCTCCAATTTGAATGCTCTACCCCCCATACTTATCAGGAAATTACAAGGGATTCTCCAATATATCATAGTCCATCACCAGAACTTCAGCTGCTGGACAAAAAGAATTTCAGCTTCTAGGTTTAAAACATCTCCTCTATCTCCTCCCTCTGGGCTTCAGCTCTTTCTTCTTCACTGACTTTGCTGTCACTATCATGATGTCTATTCACATGCCTTTGCCTTTCCCTTTCCTCTGACCTGGGAGAGGATTGAGGTTTGCAGGTCTCATCTCTTCTGGGGAACTTATAGCGCTGAAGGGGTTAATCATACCCAGGCCTGGGTTTGCAGCTGGAACTTTATCTCTGGTGGTCACAGGATCTTGGCTGGGCAGCACCCAAGAGCTGGTCATTTTGGTGGCACCGGAGAAGGGAGGGGAGGCCATCCCAGCCCTCATGGAACCGCGGGCCATCCCCTGCTGGGCCAAGACAGAGCAAAGCCATGGCCCCAGCCCTGCCGGGGCCAAGAGGTGAGGCCCGGCCAGGCCCAGCCCCACCCGCTGGGTCGAGCAGCCAGAGCCCCATTACCTGTCCATGGGCTGGAAGGAAGAGAGAATTTCCTGGGCTTCCACATGGTTTAAATGCGTAGATTTCAAGAAGCATTATTGGTCTAAACAGCTGTCCATCAACTCAGGTTCAAACCACCACAATATCTGATTTCATTCAAATGAATAGTGAATGGCAATTCTGAATTTAGTCCCACTTTGTATGAATGTCATAATGTAAAAATCTTTTCCAGTTATGGTCTTTTCCTCAGCCTGGATGTTAGTGGATATGTCTTGTAGCGGTTTACGATGCTGTAGTTTTTCTGCAGAGAGCTTCCTTCTTGCCTGCTGCCTCACCAGTGCCAGCAGCCACTTTTAGTCACTGGGAAGTCACTGCATTGTATTCAGATAAGAAACCTACCAGCCCCTTTGTGTGCTGTAGCTGCTGTGCTCAGAACTCACCTGCTTTCATTTATTAGCTGTGGTGTAATAGCTGTGTTCACAAGGGCAATCCTCACCACTACGTGCTCACAAACCCACAGGAGTAGCAACCATCTGTTCAGAGTGTGAATGCATTGCTGAAGGTATTAGTGGAGAAAGAAGAAAGTTCTGAAATTTTAAAAAAATACAGGGATTTTTAGAAACAGCTTTGCAGATTTGTGCTGACAGTGCACAACTTCTTTATTGCAAAGACCATTTCCAGATACAATGCAGACAGACCTTTTAAATGAACTGATTTCCCTCCCCACTCCATACCAACAAAGAACCATCCCCCAACTTCTGTGAAAGCACTGGGTTTACAGAGTTTAGGATGAAGGATACTTGTTTATTCTGCTGATTTACTGCGTGGCAGAAGTGACTCTCAGCATGATCCAGCCCCTTCCTGAATATCATCACAGCTGCAGTACGTGCTTTACCCACATAATCTCCCTGGGTCTTGGGCAGCATTGTGGTTCAGCTGGCACTCAGCCATGCTCATACACTGAATGAAGGCAGAGAAATCAGAACGTTCCTTCTAAACAATGAATTATAATGGCTTGGAGTGGGTACTGACCTTGTGATTTCTGTCTCCTGTCATGAATGTCAAGGTGAGGAAATATATTTATACAGCAGTGAGTGGATGTTGTAACTCAGAAATGAAACTTAAGAATTATTTGGGAAAGGAGAGATGGTTCTTACCATCCATACACTTTAGAGAGGTCACTGGGCAAGCCCTAACACAAAGAAGAACTCAGATCGGATTTTGGGTTGCTTTGCAAGTTCTACAGTGTCACATAACACAAAAATTGTGTTTAGGCATGACAAATAGTTTTTATGATCCAAGCAGCCTTTTGTCCGCATTCTCTTTGCACAACTTCTAGAATTTTCTAAGAATATTTAATAGACTCTGTTAGGGTTTTTAAATTGGTGTTTTAATAATTTAAATTAATTATAGTTTAATATCAGCTGGTTGAAGTTGTTGCTGTGGAGCAGTTGGTATTGAAGAGGAATTCTTGCTCACCTTAGGCAAGGAGAAGGAATATAGGTTTTGGACTCAGCCCAAACCCATCAACTATTAATAGCTCAGCTACAGACACTGGTATCTGAAACATATGTTGAAGTAAAAAAGCAGACTGAAAAGTTTTTAGATGAAGCAAAGAGACAAAAAATCTTTCTCGGGTCCTTTGTCATGCTTTTAGTCCACTGAGGCTTTTTAACTAAAACAGCTTCTATATTCTGCTAAGCTTCAGATTAAAATAACCCTGAAGCGAAAGCCTTGTAAGGAAAAGATGTCCCCTTGTTAAAGACAGTTCCTGCTGAGGAGCAGTCTGGCTCGCTTCCTCCGGTAACTTCTGTGGGCACACAGGAATGGAAGCCTTCTCTCAAGTTTGAATGGGGTGGAAGAAAGCACAGCAGGAAGACAGCAGCGTTCACCTTCCCACCCTCCCCAGCCCCTCGCTCTCCACGTCCTTACCCACCCCCACAGATGGAAGCTCTCTCAGGGCTTATTTAACTGAGCAGATAAGAGGGTTGGTTCTCACTGGTGAAGCCAAAACCTAGTTCTTTGTAAGGTTTTCATTCTCAGCCTCCTACCTTTACTGTAACAGTTTCTGCCTTTTCAGAGTTGTAGGCATTATGGAGAAGCATCTTTCTGTCTGCTGGGTCGGGGCTGTGGAAGCACCTGCCTGGATGCAGAAACTTCCCTCGTGGCTCAGAAAGAGCCCTGTTGCACATGCACATTGTGCAGTCTCTCCTCTATGCTGTGGAGGGAAGGCTGCCCCTGGGAACAGCTGTATCCATCTGGCACTTTCCTTGTTTTGCTGGTTGTCTGCGGCTGTGGGCTGCAGCATCACCTCACTCTGTGGCTTCTCCCATAATGGCTCAGACTCACAGAACCGTGGAACATGCTGAGCTGGAAGGGACCCACGGGGATCATCGAAGTGCAGCTCCTGGGATCCCTTCCAGGAGGATGGCATTAGGTTGAGCTGCAGGAGGTGGTGTGAGCTTGTGGCCCCAGTCTGAAGTGTCATAGGAGGGAGAGGGGATATCCCAGCAGGAAGTGTAAAGAAGTGAGGTGGGAAGGAGAGAAGAAGGCGGCAAAGGTCTCCTTTGCCTTTTTGCAGATCTACACTGGGGTAGCACTGCCAGTGGTGGTGTAACTTGCTGCAGCCAGTGATACCCAAGCAAAGAAAGCTGGGAAACCTCTTTCCGAGCTTTTTCTTCTTTGCAGAAGAATTTCAATTCTGTTTCAGCCTGAACAAATTCAATTCTGTATTTCCCATCTCCTTGAGTAGAGTCAATTACAGGCTGTTCTGGAAAAAAATCACACTACACTCTTCACAGTGAGGCTGTTCCAATTTTCAGAAAAGACTGTAAGCATTCTTAGACCACAGAGAAAAAGAGAGTGACATGTACAGCCCATTTGTTAGGCATTCCATGATAGATAAAAGTTTTGGTCCCTGCTTTACACAGTATCACTGCATTTCAAAGTACTGTAAAACAGATTAAAAAACAAATCTTCAGTGTGAGTCAGTTATTTCTAATCAAGATAATTGATCTTGAAATTCTGAACCCAATAGTGTACAGGGCTAATTGTTGATGTGTCAAGAGCTGCTGAGATTTTTTTTCATGCTGATATCTTGGGCTTGTTTTAGGTCAGTAACACTTTAAGAGATATGGGGCTAGGGCAAAGGCACAAGAATTCTTTGAAAAATGTTTTCTGAGGACCTTCTTAAGGCTCAGCACTAACAGTGCTCTGTTAGTTTTGCAGTATTTCTTGTTTCTGTAATACTTCTTTCTGTAAAGCTTTTTTCTGTTTTCCTTCCAAAAGTATTATTTTTGCATTTTTTTTCCTTTGGCTCAGATTATTTCCTCCCATAGAAATATTTAGCTGTGCTTGCCAGTGTATGAGCCTAACTTACAAACTCTTTTAAGATGCATGACTTTTTCTACTGACTGTGTAGGAAGCTTGGGGGGATTAGGGTTTCACCTCATCAAATTGCAGATTTCTATTGTATCTAGATCTGTGCTAGTTCTCTGGACCCCACTTTTCATCAGGGGAGAGAAATGCCAGTATAAGAACTTATTTGACTCATTCTAAGTGACAGGAACTGGATCAGAGGAGCCACTGCCTGGAAGTAAATGCTTCTCTGTACTGAATGTGAATATTCCATGTCCATGTAGACCTGTGTCAGGGTGTACTCCACTGCCAAATAGCTGTGCTTCCAGTCAGGGGAAAGGGGAGAGGGCATAATTACCAGTTTAATGAGAACCTCGGCCTTGTGCGGTAGCACACGCCAGCTTTTATTAGGAAAGGCAACGGCTCCCCAGGTACAGGAACTCATCAGAAACCGGGAGCCAGAAGGGACTACCTCTCTCAGAGTAAAATGCTGTTAATCACCAGTTCTCTGGGCAGCCTCTTCACTGTGCCCAGAGGAGCTCAGGAGGCCCCTAACTCTTATCTGCTTGCGTCTGTGTGAGATAACAACTCTCTCTGAGTTTCTACAGATGTTCCCCTCCTCCTCAAAATGCAGTGCTCCTGGAAGAGGTTAATACTTTTTGTATGGTTTTTTTCAAGTATGTATCCAGAGCTGCTCTGCCTGGTGCGTGTTGAACAAAGTGGAGGTTTGCAAGAGTTGAGGCTACAGGTGTTTTATTTAGGTCCTGGTCTGACTGAAAGTCCTGCTGTGCTCTCAAGTGCAGACTGAGGATTGGTTGTAAAAGGCTGAGTTCCTTCAACATATACAGAGTGTGTGTTTGAGGTTCTCTGGGTGTCTCAACAGCCTTGCACTGCACATCTGAGCAAGCTTTAAAAAGCCAGCATGTTGGCTGCTACCATGCAAAGATATTAATTGAGGTCCCAAAACCCAAGGAGCTGCAACAGGCGCTCTGACCAATAAACCAGTCCAGTTCCAATAGGATTTGTCATTTTCTTTCCAGCTGCAGACCCTGCAGCAGTCAGTGCCAGCACAGCTGCGCTCACCTACGTGCTGCTTGTGACTCTCCCATAGTAAGTGGCAAAGGGGAACGAGGCACAATAACTTCCAGGAGTATTCAAATGTTGCTTTCAAAGCTTCAGAAAGCACAGGATGTTGTCTAATCAGCCATGCAGTTCTTATATGTGTTTCCAGGTTGAAGTGTTGTTGCCAAAGTGCTGATTGTAAAAATGATTTTAGAAAATTCCAAACAGGAAAGAAAGATGTGCCACAGCCTAAAATCATCTTCACTTGAGAGTAGGGTGAAACTGCACTCACACAGGGTAAGAGAGAAATGGAATCCTACTGAGTGGCAAATTTAAATGTATATCAAGAGGAGAGAAAAAAGATGGACTAAAGCTTCCCTAGAGACACATGCTATAAATCATAGAGTCCTTTTGATAGCATCAGTTCAATAACTACAACAACAAAGAAGATTATTTTTTAATAACTTGGCCTCCAACTAGGCCAGTGCCTTGTAAAATCAGGAGAATGACTGACAGACACAAATGTCTTGCAAAAGAGACAGAGCCCCTTCTTAATAATGCAAGTTTAAATTATAAATCATTTCATGGTCTTTGCCCAGAGAAATCCCATGTCACAGGCCTCACTGAGAGCAGCCTGTGGCTCAACACCTATGCTGCCAAAACAGCTGCTCAGATACAAGGTTTCCCTTTCTCTTTGTGTGCAATTACCCCATCATTTTTCCCTCTGTCAGTTTAATTGTTTGGAGACCTGATTCCAGATAAGATAGCCCTCAAGGAAAAATATAGAGAAGTGGTGTTATTGCTGCAGGGAAGGAAGTCATGGGGAGCTTCTTTCAGGAATTACTCTTTTTCTTTAGGATCCCTTTAAAAGTTTTTCAGATTGCCTTTGGGGGGGTTATCTGTGTTCTTTGGGGGTAGTATACACTTGTGAAATTAATGTTAATCTGATATACTGTCCAGGTCAGGGCAGTCACAACCTCTGAGCTTGACAATTCCTTCGTCCATCCCGTGTCCCGTTGCCAAAGCACACTGGGGTTGTTTATGCCCTTCATGAATTCTCCATGGTCCTGGGGATAAGCAGGGTTTTCCCTCAGCCCACTGTGGCTCTTCTGCACTTGTTTACTGTCTGTGCCAAGACTACCCATAGAGGAACCTCCTGCATTCCTCTCTTCTTTCAGAAGAGCAGCTTCAGAGGAGCTCACATTTACCCTCCTTCCTTTTGGTTCTTCCTTAAAATGCTGTCTGAGATGCTCAGTACGGAGAAGGAAGGCATGCAGAGGCAGTCCTTCCTGTGAGCCTGCTGCGTGGTTTGAGGAAAAGGATGGGAGAGCATTTCCTTGTGTACCATTGCTGGGAAGACAGCAACATCTGTCGGCTGTGGTATGCTCGAACAATCATGTGTGATCTTTCCTTGGCACGTGACTACCAGATGAAGACTTGACTGTAAAAATAGCTGACAATAGGATAAGGCTGATAATAAATGAGCAATTTTACACACCCCAAGCATTAACAAATCTTGAGGATATCACAAAATGTGAGCGATACCCTAAAAATGATACTTTGAAGTTTGGGGGTTTTTTTAATCTTTGCTCTGTATTTCTATGTTGTTAGTTTGCATAATAATCATGTATTATTCTTGTTCTCAAAAACGTGTAGGTTAGAAATTTGTTTTAAAAAGAAGAGGAGATAGCTGGCATATTCATTCATTCTGATAATGCTGGCACTGAGGACTACTTGGAGGAATAAAAACAAAAACAACTAAAAGGAACAGAACTGTCAGGACTCCATGAGACAATCAAGATGCCAAGATTGTCAGTCTTGACTGAGTTCCCTCAGTTTACATTTCTGGAGCCTTTTTCTGTTTTAATGGAAGTGTTGCCCAGCAGTAAAAGAAAAATTACATTTTTTAGTTACCAAGTGTTTGAAATAGTATGTCACTAACAAAATCTTTCTTACCACTCTCAGCCAGTCCCTTTTCCCCTACTTTACTTAACGAGCTTGTGACTTACATAAGTGTGTAACCAGTTCCCTTTCATAAGGTGGGGAAGTAGATGAGTAGAAACACATTTTCTGCAATGACAAACTTCGATCCAGATTTCGCTGTGCTACTGAGATCCAATTGTCTATTTTCTGTCCTTAGCTGATGACTGCAGTGGTTTGATTTTCTAACTGTGTTGGTTTATCCAGCAATATTTAAACCCTCTTTGTGCGTGTCTGTGTGAAAATTAGAATATTGTGTTATGCAACGAAAGGGCTTAAAGAAATTTAAAAACAAGAAACATACTGAATATATAAAAAAGCACGGTTTGTTCTCCTGAGGGTGTCTTCAGTGTTTTTATTTCTGTAAAATATAGTCCCCCCAGAAAACCAAAAAAGATTGCCACTTTGGAAATTTAGAGCGGTTGTCTGACTGGTATAAGAAAAAGAAGATATAGTGAGGTGCTGTATTCCCTCAGCCAGCACATGTTTCCGAGATGTTTCTAGTGGGTGATAGTTTGTTAGTGGGATGATGTATGTTCCCTTGTGGAGGCAACAGTGTACTGTCATTTCTGCGGTTTGTCCAGAGAATTTTTGCCAACCATACTATTTTTCTGAGAAGAGCATAGCTACCCATTCCGCTCTGACAGGGTGTATATGCTGATACAAATCACAATGTGGTTCCTGAGCTCCGATGAATCTCATAAAATAAGAGGATAGTCTGCTGTAATTAAATTGTGGAGCAGTCCCTATAGAAAAACATACTTCCCTTAAGGTGTAATATGCTTTTAATAAAAAGGATAGATCTCAATGCAACATACTCCCTCCCAGGTGCCTGACAGTGTTTAGGTATTCAGGATGTTAAATCAAACCCTTGCAATAGCAAAATTGGAAGTCTGAGATGCCGTATTTCTTTTTGATGAGGATCTAATTGCACCAGAGCACTGACATGCTGAAAAAATGTTGCTGAAAGATCAAGTTCCAACATCAGCAAGCACTTTTTGAAGTCACGCACTTTCAACTGTGAGAAGAGGACCTGTTATGTTAGGTAGTGATTTTCAAAATTACAGCCAAAAATCTGTTGAGATAACAATTGGAAATATGCTGGTCTTTTCAGGCCTGATTGCTTTGCTTATTAAATTTTAATTTTAATATGCCATCTATGGAATCATTGCAGACAACTGATAAAAAGTAGTTCTTATAAAGCAACCTGGCTAATTAAAAGCTGTAAAAATCCTACAAACAGCCCAGCCAATATCTGTCACCATCAGAGGCCTTAAATTCATGAAAAAGAAGCCCTCCAGTGAAATTCCAGTGGTGGCTGACTAAGTGGACTCTTTAATTTACTTATCTCCTTTGGGAGTTTTAATAATGAATGCCACTCCAGCACTGGGAAATGTTCATTTGTGCACATGTGACTGCACACACACTTGAGAAAGCTCCACACAAGGAAGGACCTGGCCTTTGCCACCTGGAAACAACACATGGAACTATGCACTTAAACACGACCCCTCTTTCTTGTACAAAGACCAAAGCAACAGCCATGTGTGCAGCTGGAATTTTCCATTTTGACTGTTTGGTAGGTTGTTTTTGGTTTTTTTTTATTATTATTCTTTCCCAGCAGGGCAGAGTGAAAGGCTGATTCACTCTTATCTAACTTGTCTGAATTGTGAACTGCATCAGGATGCTTCACTGTGGCTTCCCACGAGGTTGTGTTTAAGGAACAGCACTGAGTCATCGGTTCTTCAGGTGGCTGGCCAGAGTGCCAATTCGTTATAAAATCATAAACCTGAGGGCAGGATTGGGGCTGCCTGTTTCCAGTTTTGTAGCCACTTTCTCTGCCTTTCTCACAGATTGTATTTTCTGAGTGTTACCAGTTGGATTAAGAAGTTGGATAGTCAGGAAGAAAGAACAACCCTGTAGTTGTCTCTATACATACCTATATGCTCCTATATTATTCCAATGGTGTCTGAGCAATTCCTATTCTCTACCACAGCTAACTTCACAAAACTTTAGTGTGGAACATCCCTGTTACCTGCACTTTACTGGCAGGAGCTGAGAACCAGGTGGTGTCTGTGTGCAGATGGAGAGATTTCTGTTAGGGCTGCATTTTATGCAGAAATGTTTTGTTTAGAGAGGCTATATGGAAAATTCAGCCTGAAGAGACTGATTTTTCACCAATCTAGCTCTTCTGTGAGAGCCACAAAGCCCACACTTGGGTAGCTGGGCTGAGACAGGAGCACGGACTTCGTTCTCCTGCAGCAGGTGACACAGGGTGCACCACAGAGTGAAAGATTCAGGATTGCAGGGAAAGATATTAAGGAAACAGTGACCCGACATTACAACCCGGTGGGGGCTGGTGTCTCTCAGAAGTCTGTTTGAGGTTGTGCTCTGTGCCCAAAGGGACTGCACCAGAATCTCTCAGTTTGAGCATCACTGATTGAAATGTATGAACTGGTCCGATTGCAGTGCTGGGAAGCAGGGATACATCTGCTTGAATCTCTTTTAAATGAAGTTAAAAACAGGCTGACCAAAATCAAAACTGAACTGGGGGTGTGCTATGATGGACTTCCTTCCACTTAGTCTCCTGTCAGGGTTACTTGAGGCAAGGGTTGAAGAAGTGGGTGTTTTTGATTCATCACTGCTGCTGGTTTGTTTTTGTGGTTTTAAAGAGGAACCCACATAGCCTTAAAGACAGAGCTGTAGTGCCAATCAGTGAAGATCAAAAATACCTCAAACAGCAAAAGGACAAACCAAACTAGATACTGAACCAAATCCAGCAGAATTCATTCTGGGCAATGGTTTGTGAAAATCCATCCTGGCTTTGTCCTTTCTGTCCCTGGTTTTCCAGCTGACTGTGAGGACTGTACTCCTGCACTTCAGGGCCAGAGGGCCACTGAGTAATACACTGTTATCCTAGGGACATTGTTCCATCAGGACTCGTAAAGAACCAATTTTTTGGAAGGGAAAAAAGTGTGGGAGATGAGCTGTTGATGATTGATAAGCGTGATTGTTTTGGGGGATTAGTATTTCCTTTACACCATGACTAGAACCACAGAATATATCTGTTACAAAGATCCTGTCTCTCAGTTGAGAGACAAAGCTGTATTTCAATAAAGAAATATTGAGATCAGTTTCATCCCTCCTCTCAAAATATACTCATAGGCTAGCCACAATATTCTGTGTATTTGATTAGTTGCTTTCAATCTGCTTAATTCATTATGGGTTGTATTTTCTTTAATTGTTTGGGGACCTACATTTGTAGACATGCTGATAGGAATTCATAAACCTTGAGGATTAAATCCCTACTGATGCTGAGTCTCTGAAGTTGCAGCAGCCTTTATTCTTCTCCTGTATTGTTGTGCAGTGATCCCCTGTGCTGCTAAACCGCTTCCAACACTCATTGCAGCCCTGTCTGTGTTTTAATTGTAGGTGAAATTATCCTTGCCTGCAGTTTGTTAAACACTTTGACAACTTTTTGATTTAAAGGTGTTATAAAAATGTGAGATCATTATGTGGCTTTAGGTTGCCAAACATCTCCTATAGGTATTTGAATATTGATAAACTCATGGCTTGAAAATGCTGTGATTGCAGCTTCAGAAATTTCCTCTGTTCCAGTTTCTTTAACCAAAGCTTGTTTAACATTAAATATTTAGCAAATTTCTTTCTTCAGATCAGCATACTCATTAATAACTTAAAATATAAACTATCATACATTAAAGATGCAAATCAGACTTTTTATTCAGACTGAATCCTCAGTCTCCTACACATAGTTATGATAAATAGCATCTTCTGCAGTGAGTCACAGCACTGTTTCTGTCAGAAATTACTCTCTGAGCAACAAGCAAGGCAGAGCAAGGCAGTAGTCTGGCTGTATCTATGGCCAGTGCTGACTGCCTGTCGCAACACACCTTTGAACTTTCGGCCTCTGTTTCCCTCTGGGAATGTCCTACATTTAACTCGCTTCAGGGTTTCTTTACAAGGGGANTTTTTTTTTTTTTAATTATTGTTATCGGGGTTTTTTTGGCAGCTTGATCTGTGAAATGTGTAGCAAACACATTTTCTGTCCATTCTGGGAATTCTGGAAGTTGAGGAGCAGCCAGGCTGGTTCAAGCCATAGTTTTGTGAGAGGAAGTGATGCTGGAATATGTAGATGTCTGGGGGAAGAGGATCTATTTCATGATGCTGGCAGAGTGCCTATGGGTACATATAAGTACATATAAGACAAACTGATAGCATTTCTTAGTCATTGCCACAGTAAGAGACCCTTGGGCATTCAGAGAGGATACCAACCTCATATAGAAATTTCAAGGGTCACAGTGAAATAAAATCAAAACCGAATTACACAGAGTTTTTCCTCTGAGTGAAGCATTTGTAATAGGTTTTTGAAAAGGGTTCCCAATGGATTTTGAAGGATTGGTAAAGACTACAGGAGCTTTTCAACCCTTGGGGGACTTAGACATTGATGAAAATAGGGATAGACATCGAATGGTGTTGACTTTGAAATATGCTACTGTCTTGTATAAACAAAGTAGATTCTAGAAATAGTAAGTAATTCCATCCAAGCCTCCTACATAAAATGTGATTAGTCTTTTTAGGAAAAAAGGAATTTCAAAGAGACATTTAATACAGCCTGCCAATTCAATCTGTTTTGGCAGGGAGGGAAACTGAGACAACGCATTACCCAGTCCTAAAAGGAGCAAGCTCCTGGTCTCAGATTGAGGGCACTTGTTGTTTGTCTTGCTAAGCCCTATCAAAATACTGATTTTTCTAATCATATCAATTCAGCGTTTAACAAATATGCTGCTCTTCTGCCTTCAGCACAGCCTCTCTGCTTGCATGCACTGCCATGCCGACGGTGAGCACTCAACATCATCTTACATTCCATGACTTAAAAAAGAAAAAAGTTGATCTTATACATCCATCATTTTTGTTAACATGAAACAATTATTCTTATGGACTTTTTAGCAAGAATTACCTTGAAATATTAGAATTACTTGAATATGTGGTTATTTCATTCTGAAAGTGACATACTTTTAAACATTTGTTTTGGTTGAGGCTCTGTTTTTTCACCAAGTTCTTATTTGCAGAAAAGAATTTCATCAGCTTCAGCCAATGCTGCATCATACTCCTATTACATGTTGTGTTTAAATTTGTAGGGTCTAGCCTGTAAGACTAGGAGGTGGAGGAAGGAAGGAAAATATTAAAAGGACATGGATTATATTAGATTCTACCCAGGATTTTAATTCAGGTGTATTTTCTGTTAATCGGGAGTCTTTTTTTGACTCTGTCATACTATTGGTAAACAGCACCCTCTAAATTCTGAAAACTCTGCAGTCTGCAACATGGTGGCTTAGTTTGTATCTGAGCTCTTTGTTTTAAGCTATATGGGTCTCATCTGGTTATCCTCTTTTTCCTAGGTTTCATACCAGTGTTATTTATTAAAAGAGAAAGGATCTGAACATTGCCCTTCAGCTTCCAGAGCATTTGGCTAAATGGTTATCACACTGCAGGTTGCATTTTCTTTCAAGCTATTTGTGTTGCATCTGAGTATAGAAATTGTTTCGTGCACTACAGCCGTGTGAAAACTGTTGTTTTCCTTAATTCTTTATTTTACTTTCATCCTAACTGATTACCACCTCCGTCAGAATTTATCAGCACTGCTCTGTGCACTGGACTGTGTGACCTAAATTTTATGACCTTGCGTCCAAATCTAATTCTGGTACAAACTCATATTTCTTTGTTGATCTTTTAAAGATATTTTGCTCATTAGCATGGCAGGAAAGCATGTGGAAGCCAAGCGAAACAATATGCAATTTTGCATTTCACTCAAATTCCTTGCTGCAGTGCACTCAACTAACCTTCTATTAAAATTGTATTTCCCCCCCATACCCTTGCTTTTTCTTTTGCAAACAAATAATCTGTCAGTGCTAAGGAGTTATTTATTTTGTCCATCTTTGATTATTCCTGTCATCTACCAGCCTTCAATTTGTCCATTTTTCTGTGGTTGCTCAGGTAATCACAGTGCCATCAAAGCCTTTCCAGGACTTGAAAAATCCCAGCAACTGTGTTTCTACTGCAAGGGTATCTTTATTTTAAATTACAATATTAACAAGAAATTATATGCAATAAGAAAATAAATCTAACTCTCAGTTGTGCAGAAATCAGATAAGTGATTATAAGTGGCAGATTTTTTCCCCCCACAAGAATTCTTCAAGAATTTAGGTTATTTTAATAAATGTGAAACAAAGGACCTCTCCCAGGCATTCATATATCCATTCTTAGGTGAAAAAAAAGTATTTATATTTAGCTGTCAATGCAATTTTATTTGACCATGTCATGTCCTAATAGACACACAAATGCTTATGGGTCACTTGCAAAGCTGTGTAACAAATATCCCTCCAGAAATAGCCAGGATCATCAGCTGAACATCTTATGATAAAATATAGGATGTTCTTACACATCACAATATCTTCTGAACCACATCCAGTCACGAAAAATAGGGGTTTTCCTTCAATTTATGTAGAAAAATCACCTCAGTAAAATTTGGAAATTATCCAAAAAAGAAAGAAGGGCATCTAAAGGATTTTACTGTGATGCATGGTGTAAACTCAGGCTGATAGGATTTCATTTTTACTTGTTGGAGAGTTTACTGGTTGTACTCAAAACTGATGCTGGTGTCACACCACCTTCAAAAACACTGAATTGGGAAAAAAGGTGTTGCTTCCCAAACTTGTGTTCATCTCTAAGGGATTGTCTGGCCCTGGAACATAGCACATTACTGGATCCAAGGTTTTTTCCTGCTCAATATGCCACAATTTGCAGGAACAAAAGAACAAAACATAGGTGAGGTTTATGCTCTCATTAATATATGGAGACCACTCTACTTGTTCTGTGGTACATACACTATGTATTGAGTAACTGGAAAAATTATGGGTGTCAGGGCTATTTGGGGGAGAGGAACACACTGATGGTGAAAATACTGGATGTTTACACGTTTCCATGCTTTTTCTTACAAATAATCGGCGGATCCTGAGGCTCTGTACAAGGTAATGTGGTGTTTTTCTAGACAGTACAACTTAGAAAATCTTAAAGCACAGCCCTCTTTTCCCCTTTTTGTTTGCTGCCATTAAAATATATGCAGCTTTACTTGACTCAGAGGAAGTTTTCACTGTTTATTCAGCACATGAAAATGCACTTGATTAGGTATTTAACCTCCGGTTAAATTCATTGACTCTTGCTGAGGTAAGGAGGGTTGACTTGTGTGCATGCTGAACTGGGTACCTTTGTTTAGTGTTTTGGTTGTTTTTACTAGCTGACAAGTTCCGTATCCAAGGTTTCCTGCTGTCACACAGAAGTGACAAAAGGTCCTGCCATGTTCTTTGTCAAAAGTGGTCTGTGAGGCCCTAGATCCCATCATCTCTCTCATCTAGGAATGACCCCCCAGTATCTTGCCAACGGGAGCATCCCAGACAAGCTACATAACCCTGCAGTGGTCAAATGCAAGAACAGATTTAGCTGACCCTTGCTGGGCTATGAATTCAAAGATCCACAGCATCGTTTCAGTCTGAAGAGTGCAAATACCTCAGTTTTGAAATAATTGCCTACAGAAGCCTTCAAAGCATAAATAATGAGACAATGCACAATGTTTGCTATGGCAACATGAGTTCAAAAGCCAGCAGCGCAGTAATGATGCCTCTGAAGAGAAAAATGTAGAATTACTCTGGAAGGCAAGTGTCTCAGCACTGCTTAGAAGTTGATCCAGGCCTCCCCTGGGTCCCATAGTTGCACCTTAAACAAGGTTATTTGTATGTGTGTGGCTTCTTGCCTAACTCAAAATGTCTGAAATATTTTAAAGATTATAAATGAAGTTTGTTTGGTTTTTCCTAGCATGAGAGTCAAAGGTCTGCACTGCATGCTTTGACACACAGCAGGAAATACAGATTTTTGGATGGCGTGGATACTGTGATACAGTATTGGAGGATGACACATGGTGAGGAGAGCCAAAGCAGCACAGTCTTATCCACAATGAAATGTAGGTAACTGTCCCTGGAGTAAAATATTTGAAACAACTCGGTTTTGTTTTGGTGGAAACCAGTTGGTTGTCTTCAAGAACCTAGAATTGAACTGACTCATGTAGAGTTTGGGCAAACAGGGTACCAGAACTTAGGGCTGAACTGTGAAGCTGCAACTGTGAAACCTTTTGTTGTGTTTGCTTCTCTGTTCAGTTGTTGAACAAAAGCATTTAGATGCTTCTTTATAAAATTCAGTCTGAGTGTTGCATTCCCAAGAGGAACCATTTGCAAACTTTTTTATAAGCCTGTGTAGAAATCAAAGGCCAAAAGCACATCAGAAGCTTTTGATGCATCTTTCATGGCTTCTAGGGCTGCGGTGTCTTGAGTGACGATAAGAAATTATTTCAAACTCAGCTAACATCAGATCAGGTCTTTGTGCTGCAAAAGAGAGAGCTGAACAAGTCAGATCATTCCGATAGCTGAATGATCACAACCTCGCTCGTGTTGACTAGCGTTGCGTTTCAGCAAGATTTGAAAAAGTATTGTCAGAACCCATCTGCTCCTACAGATAGTGCGGTTCACATGTTGACTGCAATTAAAGAAGCAGAGCTGTCCTCTTGTATTAGATGCTTTACATACTCTCAGTTCAGTCACTGAAAGGGGCCTAAATAGGCACCAGGTGAACAGTGTTTGCATCATTTTTCCGGAGCATCCACACAGCAAGAACTGCTGGAAAAAAAAAAAAACAAAGCAGCTCCTGCTGGCTGTTTACCAATGTAAATTAATAACAGATGTTCTAACGAAGTTATGACATGTTATCTGGATAGTTAGAGCAACAATCAGCCATTAGTGCTGTCAAAACAGATCTGGAGAAATGGATAAGGCCCCGTGACTTCTTTGAAGGTGATTTGACAGGAGTCGAAAGCGTCACCTATATCCTAGAGCCCACACAACCCATCGTTACAGTACTTTGTGACAAAGGAATGCTTAAAGTTCTGGGGAACGTTGTGGAATGATTGTTATGTCACTGAAAGTCGCCATGAAAGCCCTGGATTAGCAGCTCATTGGCAACAGCAGCGAACATTTCAGAGTGTCTGAACACCTAGATATTGTGAGGTTTAATTGTTTTGTTTCTCTGGGGACACACACGCAGAGGGTGGTGGTGGGAAGGAAAAGATGTTCATTTCTTGCAGGGAGTTGTGTGTTCGATTCCAGATGCAAGATCTGTTCCCATGAGGAAGCCCAGAAAATTAAGATTTATGGTAGTTCCTGTAATTCTGGGTCTATAATATGGCAGGGACAGAGAGACACACAGGTAGGGGGTAACAGCACTTCTGATAAACCTTTAGAAGGCAAATCTTTGCAATTTACCCCCTACCTGCGAAGTCCTCAAGTGCAAGGATTTGAAAATGTGTGCTTGAGAAGATATTAGTGGGTGTTCTGGTATAAATCAGGAGGGTATTAAATATGCTGGTGTATGAGATTACCAGCTGAAAATTGAAGACAGTAAAATGTGATTCCCCCATGTGGTTGAAGCTGTGCAAAACTAGGTATTCATTACTGTCGGCACTAGCAGAGGAATACCTTACAATACCCAGCAATTTCAAATAGTTAGCGAGATGAATCTGCTCAGCTGCTTGTGATATTATCAGCTTTCAGAAGTCTGCCCCTCTGGGGAGGATGTCAATCAACTCATTATCATTAAAAAAAAGAAGTAGAGAGAAAAGTTTGAAATGCGGTTTCTGCCAGTCTGAGTTTACTGTGTTTTTGACGCTATCTTTGTTCATTAAAAACAATTAATCTGCTTTTGTTGGAGCTGATTTAATTTTGAAACTGTTGCAAATATCTTGTTTTCTATAGAGGCGATATGTGTAATTTTGGGGGGGATTTTTTTTCCATTCCTGTTGGCGAATTACCTTAAATAAACTGCAAAATTCACAGCAGTTCAAGGAGACAGTGACTGTTTTTAAAATGGACCATCTGAAGCACAGTTAAGAGATGTGACTTTTAATCAAAAATATCATGGAGATGAAGAGGCTTATGATTACCAAAAGAAAGAAATTAGAGTATGTGACACACCCAAATATATTTGTATGTTTCATTAAAGCTTTGTTTGATAAACTTTCAAGAGGAGCTCTAAAACTCCAAGATTAGGATACTTCTAAATGTAATAGCTGAGATCAAAGGGAAAATCATAATGTTATATATACAAAAGCACTTCTATTTCTGGCATACATTACTCAGTCATGGTAAGCAACCCACTTTAGATTCCGTGATTACTTGAAAAACACTTTGTGGCTTACACGGTGCAGACATAGCACTCGAGATTTGCTGTCATTTATATATTGTAGGAAACAAGCTAGGAACTGCATAAAAATCTTGCACCTATTGCATACTAAATCAGCTAGGAGGCTTAAGAGAATCTTAGTAGAGATTGCATTAAGATGTCAAAGGCAGCTCTGTTCAAGGATACTTTAAAGGTTTTAGTTTAAACTTTACAAAATAGAGTTCTGAGATACAGAATATAATGTGTTATTATGGGTTAGTGAACTTGGTCAGGGACAGGAGGCATTATAAAGTCGTTAATTTACAACCCCAGAGCACTTGTTACAACAACAGATAATCAAAAGTACAGAGAGAGCTTCCATTTGTATCTTTCTCTGTATTAAGAAATACTTAGAGAATTAAAAGTAGTAAGAATGACTAGGAAAAAAAATAGGTCCTTTTTTCTTTTTTTGGTGGCAATTGTAATAATGAATGTTTAGTGATTTAAACACACTAAATATACATTTCACAGGAGATGGTGATGCTACCTTTGAAGAGCATGTCTATGTAATCACCTGTGCAAGAGGAGAGAGTGGGAGCAAAAAGCACCTTATTTTTTAGGTAAAGCTCTGCACTGATGGAGAAAGATGCAGTGTTGTAGGGAGAGCAACCAGTCATCTATTCTTACCTTTTATATAGTGCTTTACAAGCTTAAGTCATTAAGTACTGAACAATCTGTATTAATAAAAGTGGCTTTAGCTTCCCCTGGGCCTTCTGGATAGGGTTAATGCATGTTATTATTGTTGTTGTGTTTCGTTTTGTTTGAGGGTTTGGTGGCTTTTTTCCCTTGCAAAATTGCCATCTCGTAACCATGTGTAATTATCTTGATCCATTTTACCAGAAGTAGTTCTTTTTCACTCATGTCTGATTAGTCATTTATAGAAACGTGTTGACTGGCTCTTGTGGATGGAAAGTTCAATTTGTCACCCTTTTCTTTTTGTCTTCTGCATTCTACAAACAAACTTCTCTTATGGGTTCACATTTCAGTGGTAACTTGTGGTGGATTTGGAGCTGCTTGGTAAGAAGGATGTGGTAGATTTAAAGGAAGATTTGGAGCTGTTCAGAAATAATGTATCAGTTCAGCGAGGAGAGTGGTACCTTTTCTGCTTGATAAGGATGTGTAACCTCGGCTTCTCTTCATAGGAGGCCCTGCAGTGGTCCATGACTCTGAAAATCCTTCCTGTATGGAACTGGCATGTCCATTTTCAGTCTGGTGATTTCTTCTTTTGTCCTCCACACTGAGAGGCTTTCTCAGTGGAGCACAGAAATCACTCTTCTATTTTACTGCATGCTCTTACTACTTTTTTATTTATTAAGTCACGAGCATTTGCTAGAATTTTTAAGACCAAAATCTCTTTGAGTAATTCTGTGTTTGCATTATGTGTCAATTTTAAACCCCAGAGTGGCAAAGTTCTGCTGTTCCCTTCATTTCTCTTCCTGGCAGACATACTCAGAGGTGCCCATAGTCATGCTAAGTGTGGCAATCCTTTGTTTCTTTTCCTTCTTTCCTTAATCTTGATTGTTGTTGTCTCTTTCACCATTTGCTGGATCCAGTTTTCTTTCCCTTTGACTTTTATTTTTTTCCCTGTCCTTTTCCAGCTTCTCATCCTAAAAATTGTATATGGAAATTCTTTTTCTCCTCTGTTTGCTCTCCTTCAGCATTAACTTGCTAGCACTATTTCTCATTCCTGTCCAGAAATGCACCTGCTGTATCTTAGAGCAGAGGCAAACAGTGAATCATGCCAGAATCTCTGCCAATAAATCTTTGGTGCATTTGAGTTTCAGTGACATCTCCAGACATGGAAAATTCTATTCCATGGAGTCCATTAAGGAAAAGTTCACAGAGGAGCAGAAGATTTCTGGTTGTGTACGCTGTTGTGCTCCAGAAGATTGTGATTCTGTGCTGAATCACGGCCTTAAGAGCAGTGAACTCTTTATAGACCCAGTCAAAGGGTCAAGAAATCTAAGGCAAATATCTGTGTAATGTTTTTTCTTCACACAGACTTCAACTGAATTAGTGGTACTGTACAGCCAGTTGTATCAGTCCTGAGACTCTGCATCTCTGTCTTTAAGAAGTGCATGTGTGGATAGTTCTGCTTTATTTTTTACAGAGGGGTGTTTTTCTGTGGTTTAAAGGTCTTGTGTACTTCTGAAAGGTGGCTTTTTGGTTTGTTTTTTTTTAGTTCAAACCCCCTGGAAACTGCGAAGAAAACCACATGATGCAAAACAGCCCATTCCAGTGAAACAGTTTCATTTTAGAAAAAAACAACCATGTGTTTTTGTGGCGGGGGGAAAAAACTCCTGGAGGGGGTGTTCTCCCTAGTGGGGAGTGGGTGTTGGGGCTTTAAACCTATTTTCTCATGTTGCAATCTGAAGCCAACTACCATGCCTCAAACCATGACCATATCCCTTCATTCTGGCCTGGGGAATGGCATGATCCTTCAGTTTTGAACTATTTCCCCTGTTTCCAGTGCTGAGGTTGCATGGGCTGCTGATGTTCCAAACAGTTTTCTTTATACATGTGGCTAACTAGAGATAAAAGGGATTCTTTGCCAGGTATCTCATTAAAAACACCAGTGTTGCTGCAAAATGCACCAGTACTGAAACCCCAGGACTGTGGGTAGTGGAAGTTTATGTAATCGGTGTTTTGCAAGTTTGAAAGCTGCTGGGGTTTGCATGTTACAGAGAGAACTTTTCAAAGTCACTGAGCGCTGAACTCGCTCGGCTCCCTCAGCTGCTGAGAGCTCTTTTCCATTCACTCGAAGCAGTGCTCAGTCAATACAGAAAGCCTTTGAAAGCATCATCCATTCCAAATTTACCACCCATTTCACAGCTCCAGAACACCTCCCTTCCCCATTTGTTTTCTCGTGTGTTGCGGTGCATATTTATCTTCTTTGTTGCCTTATTTAATAAAGATATTCAGAGTTAGCACCTTATCTGATGATGACTGGAGTCAGTTTCTCCACACCTGAGGAGTTTCTGGTCTGATTTGTTTTGCTTCACTATCTGCTTTGCATTTGCTGGTTTGGGGTTTTTTTGTGGTGGTTTTTTTTTTTTTGGTTTTCAGCAGAGAACATTCAGTATTAATATATCATTGCTGCTCTCTTTTATGCTTGTCTCTGACTTGCTGGGTTTTATTGAACAGCTATCTCTAAAGACAAACTCTTTTAAGGTTTGTGCAAAAACCACAGGTGTCTCAGAATTTAAAATTCAACAAATATTTCCATATAATATTACAATTTTTTTTGACATGTACAAGGATACAAAACCTTTTGTGGCAGATTGAGGATAACGAGATCTCATATAAGTGTCTGCATGTAATATAGCAGCAAATTACTTTGATTTATTGCAGTCTAATTGTATAGAAAGCCAATGAATTGATATGTCATACGCTCAAAGTAATACAATTTAACTACCACAATTATGCAGCTAAGTATAATTAGAACTTGACTGCTAGTCTATAATAACCTCTCATAGCAGAAAAATCTCTTATTTATCCTTTTTTTAGCAATAATGAAAGTTAAGATGGTGTCTTTACACTTCAGGGAGGGAAGGCAGAAGAGGAAAAAAATGAAAGGAAGATGGAGATTTGAACTCAACAAATCTATTTTTATCCAGTGCTGTTTACTTTCTCTGTTTACATGGACGGATAAAACCAAAACAAACAAAACCACAAAAACACCCCCCAAAACCAACCATAAACCCTCAAGAAATAAAAAACAACCCCCCCGAACAAAATCCAAAAACCCAAAAGTGGGGGTTTTTCACAATATTCTAGTTGAAGCCCAAAATGTGACCAAATCCCAACCTCATCCCACCAAAAGCCTCAGCTGTAATCTGAGTGGATAATTCACCTTACGTGCCATTTTAATGCAAGGTTGTACTTAACAGGTACTGACAGTTCCCCTAACTCAGGCTGAAGCATCAAATGTGTGGTGGTGTGAAAAATGTATTGTGCAAAGCCTGTTACCACTTTGCTTAAAAATACAGGTTGTTGTTGTACTTTGCAGCAGAGGAAAAAAAGGCAAGAAAACTTGTTATACCACTGACAGATTCTTCCAAGCTTTATTGTCAAGTTTCAGTGGCAATCAAGCTTGTTCTTGATTGGCAAGTCTGTGGTTTTTGTGCTGGCTTTTAAAGGCAAGTGAAACTTGGGAAAAGAATCAGGGCTAAAGCAGGAGGCTGATGGACAGAAGTCCATGAGGTCCTTTGCCTCACTGTGACATCAAATTCTTTGTGACTTCTGTGACTACATCTCTGAAGCTAATTTCTGATTTGTGGTGTGCTGCTGCGTTGAGGGAAAACAGGTTGCAATTATTCACAGCTACTTCACAAAATACTCATTTAACAGTTTTTGAAAGGTGTAGGGTCCCTGCTGATGTGTCACATACATCCTACAGCATCAATTTTTAGGCTGGTGCTGTGATTTATGCAGTCCCTCGGCAGGCCTTGATATGCTGCAGGATCGAGGGGAGAAGGGGCTGGGTGTGATGCAATGGAATGCAGTGTCCTTGATTCCACATCTTATGTTGCAAAGCAATGTGTTTCACCCTCTGCCTCTGGTAGGACCACAGGGAGGAAGGCTTTTTCTTGAGGTAGTGGAGCAAAGAGGTACCCAGGTTATTACATGGCACAACCCACAAATACAAGGGTCCAGCACTTTTTTTAATATCACTAAAATGATCATAAGAGGTGTCTTTTGCCAACAGATTCCCACTGAGCCAGTGGAGTAGGAAGGAAGCAATTAACTGACATGTAGTGCCAGTAATAGCTGCTCTAGGCAGCACATTAGGCAGTACATTAATTGATGTATTAATTGATTTATAAACACTAGCTTCCTGATTAGCTTGATTATTGCTATTGTACTGGGATGAGGAGGATGGTGGGGGTCTCAGTAAGCCTTAGTGGCAGTGTAATTAAACATTTCTTTTGTTACACTCTCTGTGACAATCACTAAAACAGTGCAGGAATGGCACATTTTTGTCTGCTTGTGTAATGAGCTGGATTCATTTCAGCAAACTTTACAATACTCAGAGCTGCATAAGGGTTTTCTGAACTGTGGCTTATCTAAAAAAAGAAGGTGTCTTGGTGAAATGAAGGATGAAAAGATGCAGGGGTCGGGAAGGCAGAGAAGGGCTGAGAACCAGATGTTTAACTGTAGTAAAGTGTGTAAGGAAAATTGTTCTGATCACTGTCACACCGGGGTCTTAGAAAACACCATCCTGATGAGCAGCTTTCTAGATCCCTTTTTTGAGATGAACTTCAAGCTTCAGCTGGTCACAAGGAACTAAATTATGGCTTTCTGGAGGTAGATTCTGCTTTTGCTTACAGGGCAGGTGCTGCCCTTCTGTTCTCTGGGTGTTTCCACTGGTAATAGGCAAAGGGAAAGCCAGGAGGAACAGGTATCCCTGAGCAATCCCTTCTCTGATGCTGGGCTCAGGGACAACTGCAAGAGTGTAAATTGCACCCTTCAAAGGCCTCAGGAGAGACTATGTGTGAGACAACACAGCTACACATTTCTTCTCACCAAGGGCTGTACCTAAATTTTGGGCTGAATTCTGCTCTTTCTCTGCAGCATCTTTTGCTCACCTTCCCTCTGCAGCCTCTTCCTCCGATCTATCTCTGCAGCCTGTTCCTCTCTTCCCAGTGGATCAGCAGGAGCTGTGAGTCACTCCACATCTCATACTAAACTCAGAACAATATTTAATCCCTTGACATCCCCCTCGAGTTGTTAATGGACTCTGTTCCTTCTCCTTTTGCCCTCTCATCACGGCAGGGGCAGAGAAGCATCTCTGGGGTCTCTCAACACTTTGCTCTCAGACAGTTGATTGGGCATTGCCTCGGTGTCAGCAGCAGGCATTAGCACAGGATCCTGAGTGTAGGGAGCGTTCTATTCCGGCTTTGAAGTGATGCAGTTTAAAACACAGATGCTGCCCAGTGTGTAGATGGGGTGCCATGGAATCACTGGTAAGTGGGTGACTCGGGAAATCAGAAAAAAAAAATTTGTATATGAACATTCCTCTGCCCCCCACACCATTCCAAATGTCCCATTGATTGTTTTTGAAGTGTAAGGGTTCGTCATTGCCTGAAACACAATGATGAAAAGAAGCTGGAGTGGAAAAAGAACAATAATACTCATGTAAAAAGTCCTTATTCCAGGATTTTTCTTTGCTTATCTTTTCAATTAGATGTCTTAGACTAATTTTCAGCAGTTCAAGATATGGGTGAGCTTCGTGGAAAGGAAGTCCCAGTGATCATGCTCTGTATTTTTATGAGCCAGGTGTATTGCCTGTGCCGGGGAGGTTTCATTCTCACAGACATCGGCATATTCTTCCTCCATGTACAAATGCTTCGGGGAAGCTTAGTGTGCAGGGCATGAAACTGCTGCATCTGGACTTAATCTTTCCAAGTTTCCAGATTGTATTAATATTTGGGCAGCGTAGGAAGCTACCAAGTCTAATTGTACATTGGGAAATGCTGCAGATATTTGTGATCGAGGTACAAGAACAGTGAAAATAATACCTTAGACTTAACTAACAGAGTGAAAGGCAAGTAGGAGCAAAAGTCCCATTCATTTCAGTGGAATTTGTGTTGCTGAAATCTCTTAGAAACTCTTGAAAAATCCATATCTGGCTCAGCTAAAAATATTGGAATATGAAACGTCAGATATGTTTCTATACAAAATAACTCTCTGGAGTCTATCTTTCCACGTTTATTGCAACTGATAGTGAGTAGTCTTTTGTTGCTTGGGTTGTTGGCACTGTCTGAATAATTTGGGGCAAGAAGCAGAATCACTTCAGTAGCGTTTATCTTTTATTTACTTTCGTGGGATCTGTCCCCATAGGACTGGAAATGATGTAAGAGTCTTTTTTCTGTTACAGCAACACCATTAGGAGCCTGCTGGTGGAAGAGTGGTCCTGGATACAGAGGGAATGTGGTTGGAAAGCAAGGTTCACAGGTTAATGCCAGGGTTCAGCTTGAAATGGAAGCACAGGGATGATTCTGTGCTCTGTTTGCCATTTTGGTCACCTTCAAATCTGGGGTATTTTTCCTGCATGCTTCATATTTCTGTTTCCACATTAGTAAGAAAGCAATAGCTCAAGAGCAATACAATCATCTGGGCCCTCAGTAAATGCACCATGACCCCCTTATATTATAAATGAATAAAACACAGGACAAACTGTGTGTAGCTCAATACCTTACACGAGGCATCTTGTCTCTAGACAGTTCATTTCTATCTCTGTTATTGTTGAGATAGTTCTTCTGGCTCATCCTTTTTTTACAAAAATCCTTCCCTGTAACAAATGGTAACTGTTCTCCGCCTGCTCACAAAGATTGTGGTTGAAAACAAATTTATTCTTTAAAAATGCCCAGAAGATATTAAGTTTAATCCTCTCATATCATGCCACTTAATTGTTTATGTCCTAAATGCTCCGAAGGTACTGAATTCTGGGTTTTCAATACAACTAGAAACGTTTATGTTGCATTAATGCTAATCATCTGCTAATACATTGTTTGACTGACAGTGTCACTTTAGAGGAGCAGCTTTCCTCACTGTGGACATGCATGGAAAACCTGACCTGAAGCTAGGGACAGGTGTGCAGATTAGCTGTTATTGTATGGATATCACATGGATATATAAGCATTGCTGAGCAATGTTCATCTATGTCTCTTAAACTGAATGACTGATGTATCCCGTCTGTATTCCTGTATTCTGTTACCTTGGGACTAACAGGCCTCAAGTGGTGCCCTTTAATACGTTGGTTGCTTGTGTACTGCTGCTACTCTGCACTTGCCACACAGGGAGCCAGGTCTGTAAAGTGTCCACTTGAGCCACAGAACAGTGACTGTGATTCTGGGGGGACAAAGGTGGGGACAGGGTTTTGTTGCTGGGGTCCAGTTTCCACCAAGAGCTGTGCTCCTGGTAGTGCTCCTCATGGGTTTGCTGGTGTTCTGGAATGCTGGCATTCCTTCCCGGTGTGTGGTTGAACAGTTTCTTACCCAAGCTGTCCCTAATAAACAGCAACATTTTTGGTATTTCAGGGGGATGAAAAATAACTGTGATTCTTCATCCCACCAGACACATTAATATGTTTTCTGATTATTAATTCAGTTTGCTGTAATACCAGCAGTCTCCTCTTGTGACAGCAGTCAGAGGCAAAGGCTCTGGCTGTAATTACAATTGAAGTTGTAAATGAGCTTCTCTAGAATAAATGGGCATTAGATCAGGTACTCTTTGAGAGGTAAACAGGAAAGACTGAAGGGCCTGATTGATGTCTTATCTGGTTTTGTCTCATTTTCCTTTCTCTAAATCATTGCCATTGTTACGCACGGATTTTCCCGGTCATGGAAAGATTTTAAAGCAGGAACATTCTTGAGGGTTCATTGGTGTGATGAAAAGTGCAGAAGCATATGCTGGTGAGTTAAGTTTTCATTCCCTTGGCTGGTGATGCAGTATTGGAGATTGTAAAAATGTCAGTTTAGGACATATAGTTCCAAAAAATTACTCTTCTCTAAGTCTGGAAAAAGCAATATAATGAAATTACTGCTAATACAGTGAATTATGGTTTAGATTAATGTTCACAGGCAATGTCTGTTAGGGTTTTTTTCTTATTTTTTTCCTTGATTGTTTGTTTTTTCTTGTTTCCCCTGTAAGTGAGGCATTTTGATTTCAGGTTTAATAATCTCTAATAGCTTCTTTTTTAAGGTCTGCTAAACCAACAGTATGAGGTAACTACCATTGATCTTAGCTTGATTTATGGTCTATAGATGACCAAGCAAAGACTTGAAAAACTACTTTGCACTAAAGAATAGCTATAAACCCCACTTTCCCATCAGAATGAATTTTGTTAGTCTGAAGATTCTGGTAGAAAAAACCTTGGTATCATGCTCACAGATAATAAATTATCTGCAACCTTTCCCAGCCTGCAATCAATATGTTATTCGCTATTTATTTCCCAATTTTAATCAAATCCAGAGACAGAAAACTCAGAAAAGTCAACCCAGGACAAAACTGATGATAACAATGACATTTATTGACATTTCTGAGGCACAAGGAGATTTAAATGAAGTTAAAAAACCTTTCAGCAAATGACAAGGGGTCTAATGAAAACCCAGTGAACACAATAAAATATGCACCATCAGCTGCATGCAGGTCAAAGATGGAATTTACATAAAAGTAAGATAACTTTGCTTTTGTGGCAGTTTATGCTGCTGCTAGACAGTTCCTTGGTTGTTGCAAACCACAGCAATAACTTTGTGCTGCCCAGGCCCCAGAGCCTTAATTGTGATTACATAAAAGAGAAGGAAACTGCAAGGAAAGGTTGAGGGGCAGAGACAATCCAGCACCTGAAACTCAAAGATCTTCAGGTACTCTTTTATTTGTTTATGACACATGCATTTAACTGGATTTCTATTTGCTAACAGATTCCTTTATTTACATCTCTGATTCTGGTGGACATGTGCATTTTAACATCCTGCATGGTTGGCCTTTGCATTCGTGGCACATTTTGTAATGTTCCACCAGGTCTTCTGCATGTACAGCTGTTACCAAGCCCACTTTCAACCAAGGAGTCTTTTTTTGTCCCAGTCTCATCAGGGATATAGCTTTTGACATTGTTTTGCTCAGTATAGAACCCTCAAAATGTCTGAGATGTTCCTTCCTATGTTCCTGTGTCTGTTTTGGAGGCAGGGCCTGCAAACATCTGTAATCTAAAGCACTGGTTGGATTGCTGTTTCAATTAATTTATCAGACAAATGTCATGCTGCTATTAAAAAAAAACATGGCTGAAGACAGCATCATGCAGTATGAGGAGAAAATGATGAATATTTTTTACTTGTGTATGTGAAAGCAGACAAGGTAACAGTCAACTCATGGAGTTGCTGGGCTGATGAGGTGGAAGAGAATATGTGGAAGATTGCAGCACTTTCAGAGGTTTGAGAGACCATTTTCAGAGAGCAGGCTTGTGAACAAGATGTACACTGGATATTTGCACAACTTAGGTTTCAGTTTATAGACTCCTCAGAGCAGGTGCTCTTATTTGTTCTCCTGGTGTCTGAAGGTCTTAATTCTGAAACATCAGCAGTAATTTAGCAGTGTGGAGGAGTGGAGAGGTCTTCTTGATTACAATTTGTGTGAGGGCCTGCCATACAACCATGGGAGATGCTTGAGGGAAGCAGCAGGAGAGTCCAAAACTCCAAGGAGTATTTAAATGGAACCAAGTAGGGCTGAATTTGCAAGGACATTCAAATACCTCCAGACTGTACATCATAAAAAACTGTCAAAAATTGTGTTGCTATTGAAGTATGGCACAATAATAACTCTTCTGCTGCAATCCCACCAAACTGCTCTGAAACTCTAAGCCCAGTGAGAAATTTTTAAAAATGTTGGGAGTAGCTTCAGTTTTCACATTCCTGTCATGGATGATCAAAGAGATTCAGGTTTTATTTAGAAGTGCAGTGGTGTTTAGAAACAAGGCACTACAATTGCAGACCTGAATTTCATGCTGCTACTTACTGTACAACAACTAAAATAAAAAAACAGGTCCTTGACTGATCTTTAAATTCAAAATGACACAAAGAAATAGAGACAATACTATGATATTATTTTGGTAGCTGATGCAAAAAGGTGTTCAGTAGACTTTTTGAACATTGGATCAGGCCCTTGGTAAATACATACAGCTACTCTATCTAGTTTATCAGTCTTTGTAGCTGGTATACTGAGCCTTATTTTGTTAGTATCCATTTTGTATGAATGTGTAAAATGAAATTCCTATAATTACTCCTTTGTACACAGAGCAGAAAAAATATACAATCAATCAAAATTGCCAGTTTGCCTTTTTTTTCTAGGCTGGCATATAATGTGTGATATAGTAATTTCAAAGGTATGGTTTTGATATTCTTCCATACAGAGAAATAAAACAAGCTGATGTAATTTAAATGACAGCTTCTGGAGGAATGCCTCCATTTACTTAATTCTGCCTTTTTTACTCTTTCCTATTGTATAGCTGATGACTTGCTTTTAAAGCTGTTACTTTGTATGAACTGTGTAAATACTTTTAGTGTTCCGTGCATCTGCTGAAACGTTTTTACAGTTGGGCAGCTGAGTGTTAGCTTGTCTTTTATTGTAGGTCAGTCTTTTGCATTTGTCTGTGCTACTTCGTGCTCTCCTGAGATCTCTTTCTGTCCTGATAAGGAGGAAATCACAATCAAATAAAATTTAGATTGATTTTATATTTATACTTCTCATCCTACATCATACAGTTTGTCAAGAGGGGAGCTGTAGTAAAGCTGCTGCTGTACCTACTAAAGTCATTACACCATAGATCTGTTGTGCTGTTTTACGAGCCCATAATCTGCTTCCGTGTGAGGCAACCAGATTAGTGCCTCATAAAAATGGCAGAAGCACCACTATTACTGTTCTACAAGTTTTTATGCTTTGCTGAATTTTATCATTATTATTGTTATTTTACTGTTAGCGTGGCCTAGGGAAGCTGTGGTTGCAAGAGGGAATTCTTTGTCTAAAAAAACTCCAACCCAGTGGCTTGAGAGAAGTGTGACCCCACCTTTGACAGAAGCAGGAGTTTTATCCGTAGGTTTGGGATAGGATAACTGCCCAAGATGTAAAACGTGTCCATGACGCTGTTCATTGGGATAGGTGATTTCAGAGGCCAAATAAATTTTCAAGTCTGACTCTTGGAGTGAAGTAGTTGACATCAAAGTTGTTGCAGTGATAGAAGGGAGATAATGTATCTCCTCATTTAGTTATTCAAATATCTATAGCAGTAGTTGAACACTAAACTATAGCTCTTACAGAGCCCCTTTTTTTTGTTCCTCTTGACACACAAATTTATTGGCACATACCAGCACTTTTAAAACTCCAACTTGTTTTTCAATATCTCTGTTTGTAGACAACAGTCATGACAACAACAGGCCGAACTTGTGACAAAAGAGGGGAATTTTGCTTCTGTTTGTGGGCAAGAAAGCAGAATTATACCCATTTGGTCTGTGGAAATTCTCTAAGAAACTGAGGGAGTTTTATTTGTTTATTTGCATTCATATTTTATTGCTCCAAGAGAGTCATGAACAGTGTTTGTTTTCCTCTAAGTGTGCCCTCAATTTAGAAAAGCAGGATAATCACGAGGACAGTGGTCCAGAAGTTTTAATGACAATTCCTGCTGGTGCAGAATGATAGAAACTACGTCCCGTGTGCCAGGGGAGGAAGAGAAATCCTTGGAATGAGAGGGCAGACAATTTATCTGTCCCTGCAGCTTTTGAGGCAGAAAGGACATCTTACAGGGTCAGGGAACTGTAGGTTCTGGTGGGCAGCCAGGCAGGGGCAGACCTCAGGGACTGCTGGAGATGCCCATGTCCCTTGCTCTGGGCACTTGGCCTTCACCAGGACACAGAGCTGGGGGCTGACCCCTGCAAAGGCTTTTAGATGCCAGGACCTGGGGATAGCCCCAGTAAATCGTTATTGCCGCCTGGCTGAGTCAAAACCAAAGAAATTTCTTTCTTTGTAACTGTTTGCTAAATGACTGCAACCTTTTAGTTATGCTCTGGTGCTGCTGTTTCTGAATACCTCACGTTTTAAAGTTCATTTTTCTTCTGTTCTATCTGGTGCTGCATATTGAGTATAAATTATAATTGCAAACACAAATAAGGATATTTGTCTTGACATCACTTTAAGTGTATTTTAGCAGAGTGACTCCAGAGTGCCCATTCAGCAAAATACATTCTCTCAGGTAGGATCATTTGCTTTTCCTTAGCCTGTCAGACAGAAGACTATTTCAGCTTTTGTCTCAATAACTCAGGGCTCTCTCAGTTTAAATTTATTAAAAGCCGGGGAAGGTGCCCTGCTGCAGTATAACCTTGGATGTCTTACAGGTTTTTCAGCTGCAGTATAAGGGCAATGCCCTGAGTAGATACAAATTTAACTAGACATGAGAAATTGCAAAATCCTTTTTTTTATCACCGTTTTTCAAGTCCCTTGATTCGACCATCGGAATAAATTTTCTATGATCTCATAACTTCAAAAGCTCTCCTCGCTCCCTTCTTCCCCCATCTGTTTAACCAATAACCTATTCTCACAAACACTGAAAATCACATTGTGGGCAAAGTTGTCTTGATGGATCTGGAATGTACTGTGGATCCACACTGAATTAAGTTATATATGTGCTGAGACTAGGCAGTATAGAGCAAAAGTGGCTACTCTTTTTTTTTTTCTCTTTTCTTAAAAGTAGACTTTTGAAAAACCACATTTTTCCAACAAAGATAATGGATTTAAGTCCAACAAAGAAATATGGAGATGATTTTTGAAGCTGAAATTGAGCTTTTTTTTTTTTAATTCAAAAAGATTATAACTCATCAGGGAATATGGAGGCAAGATTTTTCCCACCATTTCCTAGTACTACTCACGCATCAGAATCGGGATTTTGGTGAATTGTTTCTTTTGTTCCCCTAAATAATTTCAGGTGATGTTGCCAATAATCTCTCTCTTCGTAATACTTAGACTATCCAAGATCTGAATCCAGTTGTAGGAAATGAGGTCAGCGTGGTGTTGTCAGAGATGGTGGTTATCATGAAGGACACAAAGATCCCTATTTTAGAAACTGAAGGAGCCAGTGAAAAAAATTTTTTGAACTATGCTAGACCAAAGTTGCATTTAAAGATTGGATTTTTTGGGGGAAAACAATTGTGTCAAACTGACCTACTTCACTTCTACAGCATGCCAGTGAAGAAGCACTGAATCCCAGAAGACTTTGGGAAGTCTTATGACCCTGTCTCTCCCAATATCCTCAGAAGTAAAAAAACCATAGTCTGCAGAGATCTGTGACAGCGTGTGTGTGTACAAAATTGTTTGAAACTTCTACACAGAAGGCAATTACCAGTTTTCTTATCAAAAGAGTGATGTTGGAGCTGCCCTGTGCTGCTGGTTTTTCATTAATGATCCCCACCCTGAAGGTGTTGGCAAGCTGAGAAGGAAGAAGCTGCGCGCACTGGACGGCCAGAGCAGAATTCGAAATGATCTTTGCAACCCGGGGAAGAGGAGCTGAAATGGAAGAGGGGGAAGTGCTGGATACTTCACGTAGGCAAGCTGAGTCAACTGCATAAATAAAGAATGAGGAGCAGCTGGCTGGGAAGCTGTTATACAGAAAAGGGTCAGGGGTTGTGCTGAACCACGAGCAAATACGTCTGAGTCATGAGTTAAAAATGTCACACTGCTGTGGTGAATCCAAATACCATACTGGGAGGCAGCAGGGCACTCGAGGTACTATTTCCATTCTGCTCAACTTTGATAAAGATCCCAGGGCCTCAAGGCTAAAGGGTTATACTGAATTTGGGGCACTCGTCTAAAGAAAGATCTGGATCAGACAGAGATATTTTAACAGGAAGTTCCAAGAATGATTAGATTCCTAGAAATTGTCTAAGATCAGAGAACAAATTGAAATCGCCTAGCCAAAATACAAAAACAAAAAAAAAATGGAAGACAGAGGGAGCACATAATATTTTTTAAAACTAGAAAAAATTTCTGGAACAAAGGAAAAATGGATCTCTTCTCCCATCTTATGGGCTAAAACTCCCAGTCTGTAGTGGGCTACAGCCATATCAGAGTAAGCACAATTTATTGGAAGATGCAGAAATATAAGGAGGACTCTGATAAGGGGAAGAGGTCAGGAGTTTATTTATTGACTGTGTAAACGAGGATTAGGAATTGTTTGGATTATCAGGCAAAAGGTAGCATAATGCCACTGGCAATCAAGTGAGAAGGTGGGATGGTTAATCTCCATCTTTCCCAGGCGTATAGAAGTTCCAGATACAGTTCTGCTGATGTGTGGAATATGGCTACTGGCAATTTGGAATGTGACAGGAAGGAAAATGGGACAAGGAAAACCCCATTAGGTTAAATTAACCTGGAAAACTAGGAAAATAAAGGACAGATTATTTATAGAGGATGAAGAAATTCTGTTGAGGAAGGAATATTGCTATATTGTGAACATGAAAAGTTTATGAGGAGACTTGTTTGAACTTCTCCCTGTTTTAAAAGACAAGGAATTAACGCGCTGCTTTTGAAGTTTTAGGAGCTTGAAGACACTCAGGAGGGACTAGACCAGTCTCTGTCAACTTTTACTTTACTTCCTATTGAAAATAGTAGTCAGTGTACAATGGTATGTATGTCGACACTACAATTGCACCTTTGTTCTGCTTTGTAGATGTCCCCTGTGGGAAAGGCCAGCCCTGGTGGGCAGCAATGGAGGACCAGGCAAATGTCATCTTTAGTTTATATCCCACTCAGAAATCATGATCTGTGTCTTGGCTTGTACTAGAGGAAATGCCAAAGTCAGAATGTGAAAACAAACCTCAGGTTACACTGTCAAAGCAAACCAGAAAAATGTGAGGGATAAAAAAACCCAACAACTCAAAAAAAACCAAAACCATATCTGACTGATGCAACAAAACATTTCTGACTCTTTGGTTTACTGGAGAGAAGAGAGGTTAAAAAGAGAGGTTGGGAGGGGAGATGGAAGAGGGAACAGGGAATATACTTTTTGTATCCATCATGGACTTTGGCTGGGATGGTGAGTAGGAGAACTTGGACTGTGGCTGCAGCAAGGAGTTCTTTCTCTTATTCTGGTGAGATTTCTTCATTGCCATCTTTCTTTTGTAAGGGGAAGGGATTCTCCTTACCATTCAGTTATTGATTATCCAAGTATCAGTGTAGCAATATGCCACTGTTCTGTTTCCCATGCTTTCTCCATGGCTTAGAGATTAAAAAAAAAGAAAAATTACTGTCAAGCCAGGAAAGGATGAGTAAAAACATCAAAATAAAACACATGAGGCCATCAGCCTGTACTTTTTATGGAAACCAGGTCTGACCCAACCAGAATCCTCAGTCCTGAATAAATTTTAATTTGTCCCTATAGCCATGTAGGGTTTGGGATGAGTTGTTTCTTTACTTTGATTTTTAAAAGAGTGTTATTTTAAAGTGCCTGAACACTGCACATATCCATAAAGATTACATTCTTGGTGAGATCAAGAAAGCTGTACAGTCTCCTAAAATAATGGCTGAATTCTAAGCAAGTAAGACAGAGAAAGGAAAAGGGGAAAAAGAAAAGTGAACTTGTCACTTCGTTGAGATGAAAAGGCTATTTGTCACAGAACCATAGAACGGTTTGGGTGGAGGGGACCATAAATATCATCTACTTCCAAACCCTCTTGCCGTGGGCAGGGATAACTTTCACTAGACCAGGTGTCTCAGAGCTTCAATCCAGCCTGGCCTTGAACAATTCCAGGGATGGGGCAACCTCTTCCAGTGCTTCACCACCCTCACAGTAAAGAATTATTTTCTAATTTTTTAATCTAAACCTGCATGCTGGTGGAAAAAGTCCCTCCCCATATTTCTTGTAGGTCCCCTCAAGGTACTGGAGGGCCACAATGAGTTCTTCTCTCCAGTGACATTGAGCTGTTGCCCACAACCATTCACCAGAACCATTCAGCCAATTCCTTCTCCACTGTGTGGCCCATTCATCAAATCCATGCCTCCACAGTTCATAGACAAAAATGTCATGTAGGACACTGTCAAAAGCTTTGCACAAACCCAGGTAAATGACATCTCTCATTCTTTGTTTATCCACCCATGATTTTAGGCCACTAAATTTGGCAGGTATGCTTTGCCCTTAGTGAAGCCGTGTTGGCAGTTACCAATCACTTCTCTATTTTCCACGTGCCTTAGCACAGCTTCCAGAGTGATATCAGTCTATCGTTAATCTTCTCACACTGAGGAAAGGTTACGTGAAAAGTGGTAGCTCTTCAGCTCTTTCATTATCTCTTTAGCCACGTGTCTTCAGAGAAACTTCTGTGTTTTTCTGACCCAAACATAGCAGTGAGATAGCCTCACTCCTTATTAGCGCTGACAGAGGTACCTTGTCTCCCCAGACCCCACAGTTGCCTCTTCTTTCAGCGTTGTACATCACAGAGTCCTTGCGTGAACATCTCAAGGATATGCAGCAGCCGGCTTTCAGCTGTGTCCTTTAAGGGTTTTCAATCTTTCATATCTCTCCCCCCAACCTTTGGAAATGATGTATTATCCAATTCCTCACATTAAGAATTTACCATTCCTTGGGATGCCATGCTGGCATACATCCCCTGTGATGCTTAAAAAGGCAGCGGTATTTCATGGCTTTAGTCACTGTAAGAGTAACCTAGTTTCACAGAATTTTGAATTGGAGTGAGCTTTAAAAATTATTCGAACTCACCCCCTGACCTGAATATTCACATTCTTGTCACATGAATCCATTTTGATATAATGATGTCATAACAGATTTGGGGAAGGCTCAGGCAAGTGGCTTTTCAGCTTAAGTCTGGAGAATTCTTTCTTCATAAGACCTAAAGCACATTACCTTTCCCAGTGCAAGTGTTGGCCAATGCATCTCTGTGTGCTTAAAACAAAAGATTTAGCACTGAAAAAGCACTGGACATAGTGGGAAAGATGAGTTTTGGAAACTGTCTATACCACCCAGTGAAGACAAGAAAAGGGTATTCAGGTCTCTATTATTTAATGATAAAATCCAGATTATAGATCCACTCATTCTACTAAAAATCCTAAGAAATAAAATGTGTTAGGGAGGTGCAGTAAAATAATGTAGTGAAAATAAAAGATAAATATAGTAACCTAATCTTGGCTTTTTTTTTTTTTCCAACCAATATCCTGCCATTTAATTATGCAGTGTCAATGTTCTTCACTGCCATACTAGTAATTTTGTTTTCTTTTGGGGTATTGTACTTTTTGTGACTTATTGTAGACTGCATTCTGCCATCCATGTCACTACTGTATAACTCACATTCAGCCCTCCCAGTTACAGCAGGAATATAAAGGGAGTGAGAGACTAATCAGAGTGAGCACAAAAGGAGACAGAATGTGTCCCTGAATGCTTAAACTCATCAAGAGAAGGCCTGCTGCCTTTTCTATTTTGAATGCACAGTTGGCGCCCAGTATCAAATACTTTTCTTTTGGTAGTGAGGTCTGTGGTTGCCTGCACGGAAAGCATTACAATCCAAGCACTAATTCCTATTCCCTATTCTATTCTGCTAAAAGTTGTCAGTGCTTGCATGCACCCATTGAAGTGGTTTAATCCTACTGCCTTTCTGACACCTGAATAAAACCAGACTCCCTGCATGGCTTAAGGGGCTGAGCAGATGTTTCCACAAGGCAGAAATGAAAACAGGAATATTCAGGTCAGTGGCATTGCAGAGACAGTAATCAAGGGCCACGAAATACATCAGGTGTAGCAGCAAGTTAAAGTGAAAGGTCTCTGGCAGGCCTACCAAATATATGTATATATAAAAACAAGGAGGTGGACAAGGGTGTTTGCATATGTTACATATAACTCTACATATATTTGCACATGCAAAAGGAGGAGCATGGCTTCTCTTGGATATAGCAATAAAAACACCAATGTACCACAAAATTATAACTTCACCAGAGACCAGGAAGAAGGATATATGCAATGGATCTCTTAGGCACCTGCAGTGCTCTGAATTTTAGCAGGATCAGATGCAGGGAAGCCAGAAAAAGCCCATTAAAGGAGAAAGTGAAGGTAGAGATTAAACACATGATTATTTTTCCAAGCAGAAAAAGATTGGAAACACTTTTCAAAATATGGTATTCACCTCATGACCAAAAGGTGTAGGGATAGATTTTGAAAATAACTTTTTCATTTAAAGACCTGGCAATAAAGGAAGAGAATATTAGAGCCATTAGTTATGCACCACATCTTAATATCAGTGGTAGAATTTCAGCTGTCAGAAAGCAACAATATCAGAAAATGAAGATCATGGCAACAAAGATAAATCTACAGACCTAAGTAATTAAAATAAAGCAGTCTGTATCAAGACATGCTTTGCAAACAGCAGTGATGATTCAGTCTGAGGTCCCAGGTTTTAAGAATAATTCTCATAAACCACTCATCGATGCAAAATATAGAATTGCAGAAAACTGTAGTCCCATTTAGAAATCCAATTTTGCCAGTTTCAGATGTCTCCCACCTGCACTGTATGTTCAGAGCGGTAAAGGAGCAGTTGTAATATCAGTGTACTTAATACGTGCCTTCTGCTTTCTTGTCTTCTGGTGTTATGTGCCAAGGACAACTCATCTTTCTTTGTGAGATAGCTGTGTTCTTGTGTTCAGAGATGTCATTTTTATGCTTCATGTTAGAAATCAGCATTTTCCAGGAATAGCTCAAAAGCCCTACCTGAGGTTTCTGGGAAGAAAGGTTTTATTTTTTTCATCCTGATCTGATATCTTCCTGCATCCTTCCCCTAGCTCCTGTGGGCCTTCACACAAGTAACTGAGTAGAATTGAGGCCCTCGTGCCTTCCTCAGGTGCTTTTCAACCTCCAGAGCAATGTGTCAGCCACAGTCAACACATCTGGAGTGATTTAGTGGCATCCCCTCTTCTGTTCCCCCCCACCAACCCGAGCCCCCTTGAGAAGGTTTCTTCTTCTCTGCACATTTGGCCTTCCAGTGGGATCATTCTGATGTGACAGACTCCTGAGGCACATGCTATGAAACGCTTTCTCTTCAAAGAATTTGTCAGAAAATACTTTAGGACTTGTTTTCTTTCTGCGGAAATCTAAAAATTTGTGTTTTCTCTACCAGACTGGGCTGGCAGGAGAATAACTCCCCCATTTTCTGGCAGACTCAACAAGAGTCAGAGGAGCTGTACAGCCCACAGGCTGGTTATGAAAAGGTTTTTTGCTGGCCTGAGAAGGAACAATAATAAGGGACCAAAATACTGTTAAATTCTTAAGTGTTGGACAGTAATTATAATTATGCAGATTATTATGGGCTAAAATCAGCTAAAGCCATTATCTCACCACTTTTTGGGGTGTACTACCCTTACTATGATAGACACACATCCATCATCCTCTTCTATTTCAGTTGGATGGCAGTGAAAAATCAGGAAAACTGTGACATTCCCTGTATCCCTAAATCATGCTGTATCATGTTGTCCTCAGTGAGGCCGTGAATGACTGTCTGCAGAATATACTGCTTTTTTTCCTGTTTGTTATGGAGTGTTTACACCACTTCTTCCTCTGATGCTTGCATTCAATGAAATGCCTACATTTATTAAGAAATTTAATAGAAGATTGTAGGTTCTCAAACAGCACTCTCCTCTCCCAAACTCTTAATATCATTTGTTTATATGGCAATTCATGGTAAAATTCTAGCCATCACACTGTGAAAAAGTGGGCAGTTCAGTACCAGATATACTGTTAAGATCGTGTCGGGTTTCTCTGACTTGAGCAGACTCTTGGTAGGTCTTCATAAATGCCCTTGTATCTGGATGTTGAAATTTAGCAAGGAAATTTTCTAATTTTAATGTACTTTTAACCTCTGCTGCTAATAGTCACCTCAGCTTACACAGATGATTCACTGCACTGTACATAGCAATCAGAAACATTAACTTTGCTAATATCAGTCTGACTCAAGACACATTAAAATACCCTTTCAGAAAGCTAAAAATATATTGAATTTGATCTGTGCGTGTTCTCAAATCTTCGAATCTTTGTGGTACTACACATATACTTCTTTTATGGGCCCAAAAATGAGAGAAGCAAAGAATAAAATTGCCCTTGATACTGCAATTACGGAAACATGGAGAACTTGGTCAAGAAAAAAAGATCCTCACTTGCATCTTCTGAAAATAACTCATTTTTCTGAGGATATAAAGGTGGTGTTATACACCACTTTTGACCAGCCAGCATGGAGATTCAGTGAAATGTTCCCACTTGAGACAGGTGCCCACATAACAAAATTAACAGCTTTCCTGCTTATGTAGTCATAGGGAAAAAAAATCTCATTAGGATATTGGTCCTATCTCAGACTGCACTGCTCTTCAGGATTCCATTTCCCTCTGACTTTGCACTGAAAAATGGAAGCACCGGCCTTGCACAGGGTGCATGCAGTGGCACCAAGGTGACACACTGAGGGTCTTTGCTACCTCATGATCAAAGTAATGAAAGGAGCAATTCACAAACAAATGCTGTAATAATGGTTTCGTGAGGCACCACTGGTTTGCTGCTGAAGGGAAAGGAGACAAACGAAAATATTTCTTAACTGGTAAATGTGAACTTGGTTGAAGTTTTTAAAAGTAGAAAAAACATAAATGATGTTTCAGGCCTTTTTTTATTTTTTCTTTAAACCCTTATGAAAGGAAACCATGTACCAGTTATAATCCTTTAAGATAGCAAAATTCTTTAAAATAAATTGTCAGGAGAGATCAAAGAATGAGTCAGGGATGTAGGGAAGGCTATGTCATATCCAATAAATAATGAGTGTTTCTTTAGCATGTTGCCAAAGGCAGCCAGGATCTGGTCTTTTACACAAAACACTGGAAGCCTTGGTGTACGTGTTAGGTAAACATGCTTGAAGAAAAGGGGAGGGAAAAGTAAAACCAAGGAAATTTTTAGCATCTTCTTTTGGTTATAGATTATTTTTTCATAGTCTGTTATTTGAATAGCTGCTGGGACTGGTCAGACCTTATAGCAGATATTGACATGGATGGAAGAAATGGGGAAGGAAGGAGCTGAGAGCAGTGGCAGCACAAAGATCTATAAACAAGACACAGGTAGCAGGGAAAACTGTGTGTCTGTACGGCTCAAAACTCAGGAGCAATCTCACCATAGATCTCTCTTATTTTTTTCTTGTAACTCAGAATTTTCTGGCATTTTACAGTTGTTTTTCTTCGTCCTGTTACTTTCAGGTGTCCCATCTTTAGTAGGCGAGCTGCTTCTCTGTGTATTACATCTGACAAAGCAGAGCTCTTGTAGCTGTCCTGTGTAACAATGGGAGACCTGGTCTCTGCCTCTTCCACAACTGAGACATGGTTTGAAATACAAGATTTCCATGCATCACCCCCACCCCATTCTCTCCCCTTCCACTCATCCAGTGGCAGCCCTTGAAGAATCTGTGGGCTGAGAACAGAGAGAATCACAGAACTAATTTAGTTGGAAAAGACCTTTAAGATCATCAATTCCGTTGCATCCTTGCAAATTTTTCTCTCTTTCCCCATCACCCATCAGGCTGTGTCTTCTGTATTTGCCAGGCACCCTGACGAGACTCTTTGGAGGCTGCTGGTGGGCTACAGCATCACCACTGTGCTTTGTGCACAGACAGGAGTTGGTAGCAATCCCTGTTAGTGCTGCCCCTGAAAAACACATCTTAATGTCACCAAGGGATGCCCTTCTGCCACCAGGATGTGACTGCTGATATTAAGCCCAGCCTAAGCAAGGTAATATGAGAGGTCTACGCCACAAGGCATTTAGTGCAGAAAGATAAACATGATTTAAATGACTGAATGCTCTGCTAAATACAGCTGTGCACCAGAACCAAGGCACATCCAAAGCTTGGCCTTTAATATTTCTCTGGGTTTACCTACCACAAGGGTAGATTTGTCCAGGGATGGGTACCAGCAGAGTTTCTGTGGTTGCTGTGCTTCAGGAGTGTAGTGGGTCACTGCAGAAGAGAACAAGTCAGAAACTGTGATCTGTATATTCGTGGCAGGCTGCAGGGCTGGCAGTCTGCTGGGTGGGTGGGTGAAGAGCCTGGCAAATATAAATTGTGCAGTGGGAGCGAATGTTCCCATCTGATGATAGACACATCTAAATGGGGACTTTAATTAGCTAAAAATATTAGTTATTTTAGCACAATAAAAATTGGTGAAAAAGAAAAGAGGAGGATTAATGGAACACATTCCTATGAGTCAGTGGCAATATCCAGCTAGGTGTAGAGGATTGGTTTCGGTTTGGTTTTTTTTGTTCCTTGATCAGCAAGCCCTTCCTCATCTGATTTTCTTGGGAAAAGCAGACCTTCTCAGAGTGAGAAAACAGACTGTATATATATTGTTAAAGTTAGAAAAAAATATAAAAACGAATGAAGACATCAACATAGTTATATTTGGCTAAATAATTCTATTTCAGAATATGTATTTTGCTTAGTCTCATAATTTAGTTCTGATTTTCCAGGCAAGCAAAAGTATAGGATCCTGTTCTGCCTCAGTGCTGCTTCCACTTATTTCTGAAATTGTTACCGAGTTCAGGCAAGACTTAGATGGATTAGAGGATCTCAAAGATGAAAGTCCTATTTTGTGAAAACTCATTCAGGAGAAAAACTGGAGTCCTTGCTTCTGTGGCGGAAAATTCACAGCATTGGGTCAGTAGTTGATTGGCCTGATGGCCTCTTCTCAAAGTAAATCCAGGGCTTAGGGGAAGTGCTAAGGCTGACTTTGCAGAGAAGGAAAATAATAAGGCCCTGTTAACACAGGGAATAGGGGTTTAGGTCCTATGCCGAATTAGGAGTATGCTGGTAACAGAGGGATATTGAAACCTGTCTCCAGAAAAATCTGCTCATCATGGAGCTAGTTGTGTCTTCCCTTTCTTTTCAGCCCAGATGGTAAAGCCAGTTCCCACATGGAGATAAAATTATATTCCTTTTTTTATTTTTTTTTTAAATGGGGTTAGTCCTACTTTACTATGGATTCTGTGGTGGTGAATTGAGGTCTGTACTCCAGAACAATTCCTTAAATTCCCTGTGGAGTTATTTCCATCTCCAGTGTTTGTGCACCACACTGTGGTAGTGTCATACAGACAATACAACATTAAGCCTGTGAAGGAGCCTCAGTAGGAGATGATTAATTTATAAGCACGATTTTTTTCTTATTAAACTTATTTCCTATCCACCAAAGTTCCCCTTTAATATCCTCTCTTAATTCCCTCTGTCAATTTTCTGAATTGGACTGGACTTTTCTGATATTAGCTCTTTCTTAAGTGGACAGAGGGATTTTTTGGTGCATCTCAAACCTTTCTTAAGTGCCAGGGAAAGTGAAAATATTGAAGGCAGGTGAGTGCAGGGTGGTGGCAGGTTCTGTTTTCTCTCACCTGCTCAGCTCCATGAGCTGCTCTCGTGTCTCTGCAGTTGCTGCTGAGCCCTGGCCCAGGGTAGGACCTGCTCTGCCAGAGCCTTGCAGTGACAGCTTGATGAGGTGCTTCCTCAGCCATTAAGTGCAGAGAGAAACAGGGAGAGGAGATTTGAAAAGCAAACAAAGCAAGCAAACCCAGGGCTGGCTGCACCTGTGTACAAAACAGGGCGGCAGGAATTGCCATGCCCTATTAGACCACTGGTCCGTCGCGCCCTGTGTCCAGCCTCAAATCCCAGCCAACGCCAGATGCTCCAAAGTGTGAAACAAGGCACAGTGCAGCAGGCAGCCGTGCTGGCAGGAGGTGTGTCTATTTATACTCACCTGCTTATATTTTTTTTTTGCTTCTTCTCTTGGAGGTTTTAACTCAATAATTTCATTTTAGCACTTTTTTCTCTGCTAACTTTGCCTCAAATTGTTTGGTTCTCCTACTGTAATACCAGCTTCCCAGCCATCTTTGCTAAGCAGCTGAAGGATTCACTGTGTTCTCTTAATAGGAGTTTAATTCTGTAGGTAGGTATTGATAGTTGAGCAAATCCATCTGCAGTTAAATCTGCTCTTTGGCTGTGTGTAGTAACTTCTCAGGCAGGTCATGTACTCCATTCCACTGCTATCTCCTGTTCCTCTGTATATTTTTCTGCATTTTGCATTATCATTTGTTAAATACATCCCAACCTGCAATTTATCTCAGTCAGCAGTTTTAGGACCTTTGTGTCTCTCTGCACACCCAGGGAATTTAGAAATAAATCACTGCTCTTACTGGTTGTTTTTAATGCAAAAAATGTTTTAGAGAAAGTCAAGAGGGGCTTGGTCAATATTGTCTGGACTCTCCTGTGCAATAAAACCTTTTCCATCTGCTTTCCCAAGTGGTAGGGGAATCCTGATTCAATTCAATTTTCTGAACTTGCTATTTTTAATTTTTAATATGTATGTTTTTCATTGAATTCAAGCTCTGCTGGTTAAGTTTCATGTGTTGGAGATAATGCAGGCACTAGTCAAAATTATTTTTCTACTACTTATGCATTGATTTTTGTTGGCAGGTTTTACATAAAAAGACTCTTTCTGAAATATTTGTTAGGTTATAAGGCAGAATAAGCTAAGAAAACAAGAAACTGCATACAGCACAGCTTTGTTAGGAAGGGTTTCTTAGATATTCAAAGACAGAACCTGTTTTTAATAAGATGTTTCTTAAACTACGTTGCTTTTCTAAGGTGGAAACTGCATTAATGTAAGACAAACATGTCTCTTCTTTAAAACCTGTCAAAAAATAGGGTTCTTTGAAGTGAGGAGAAGGATTCGCATAAAGATCCAGGTCTCCCTCCGGCACCACTGAAACAAGTGAAAGCCTTTGTGCATCCGAGTCTGATCTTACGGTGGTGTGGGGTGGAGATCCTGCTCCCGGTGCAGTGAATTACCCTTGCTCCGTTTGCCTGCCGTATCTCATTATTAGTGGAAGGTGTAAATGGGCTCCACTGGTGGTCAGAGTAAGCGTTCCTGCCTCTGTGCTCCTCTGGATCAGCACCAGAGCACTTGGCACTGCCAGGGCTGTGCCACACCCATGGCCCTGATGTCCCTTGGTTGCTGTGTAGGCTGGTGGAGCACCCCTCTGCTCACCACACACATTTCAGAGCCTTCACTGACAATGTTCAGGAGCAGAGGCTGTTTGCCCATCAATTTGTCTGCCGCTCTCAGCAGGGCGAGCCCTCCACAGCGCTGGGAGTCACTGAGCGCTCAGGTAATAATGTGTAATAAATGATCACAGAGTAAAAAATTGTTGTGAGGATTGTGTAAAATTGATTCGAATGGGAGGCAATTGTCACAACTTGTTTCAAAAACAAAAGCAGGGCTTTTAACGGAGCTGTGGCTATAATGCTTCATTATCACAATCAAGTTTCCGTCAAGAGCTAAGAAGGTCTGGGAGCTCACAGGGACCCCTCATGACAAAGAAGTAACATTCACTTTTTGTTTGTGAAATGAGTCTACAGGTTTAACAAATTATAAATAATTGCTGAAATGAAAAATGATTGAATAATGCATTCAAGGGACAGTTTTCATATTAGCAAACTGGTCTGCTGTACATTCAGAGGAATTTTCTGCTATGTTATTTAGCAGCAGGGATCAGAAATATTCATTTCCTCACAGTAAGATGCATCTAACAGTTTCCTTAATTTGGAGACAATTAAGACTGGAATGTGGAAGGACTATTGCAGTGGAGTGACTCATGCCATACTTATTAGGGAACAATAAGATTACTTTACCTTCTGAAGCAAAGCTAAATCTCCAAACTACTTATTTTTAAATAACTGCAGACTATATGTGAATAAGGATAATCGGATTCTAGAGATTTTTCTGTTACTGAACCAGCAAAAAGCTGACACATCTATTTGCTGTGCCTGAACAAAATGAAGGAAAAAACCAACAGTTTAGAGAAAATGACTTAAGTTTGTAAGTACAACTGATCTTTGCATGTATGCCTTAATACTTCTGGTGTGTTTTTTGAAGTTCTCCAAGCACTGGTAGATGGAGTTATTTCAGCTGAGGCAGTGGGCCAAACTTTGCAGTTTGTGCTTCCTTATCACTTCATCAAAAATACAGTCCTGATGTATACAGGCAAGTTCTGAAAGAAGGCAGACATTATCCTGCCAGTGTGCCTGCCCTTACTTATTTGTGTTATGTGGCAGGGCTGTTATAAATCTGGATTTATAACACACGGCTGCCTCTGCCTCCAGCTGGATGGACACACTCTCCTCAAACTTGTCCCCTCTTCAGACAGACACGAGACTTTCAAATGGTCATCTTTCTGCCTTATCAACCTAAAAGTCATCATTATATAAGTATTTTGCTAGAAACTCCAATTTCTCAGAAATCTGTCAAGAGATGTTTTCAGGTTTTATAGATTTATTGGCATAAACAACATTTCAAATAATATGGTTCATGTGGGCTTCAGGGCTAAGTAATTTTACTAATAAAACTTCTGATGACATAAACGGATTTTGGGCAAAATTAGGGAGTCACTGAGATAGGAGATTCCAGCAAAAATAAAGTTGAAAATCAGTGTGGGACTGTCCCGTGCAGCCTTTGTGGCTTTCTTTGTCCTTCACTGAACTTCAAGTGTCATAAGAGACTATAAGGAAAGAAGAAGTGATGTCTGGAAAGAGGAAGAGCTTTATGGAGGTGTGAGGTCAGAGCATATGAACTGGACAGGTGAGAGGGAGAGCATGGGGAAAGGACAATGATCTTGCTGTAGCTACAGCAAGAAAGGAAGATGAACTTGTCCTGGAGGCAGGGAGAGAAGAGGAGCAGGGGAAGTGGGACAGGGAATTGTAGTCACTGCGTAATAAAGAACAGACTTAGCAGTAGGAATAGTGATGAATGATCAGCTGTACAACCCAGAGACAGAGCTGTTAGGCAGAGGAGGCTGTGCAGAGATAGCTACAGGGGAAGGAAGATGGAGAGATAATTACAGAGAAGTAAATCACAAAGCAAAACGTCTGTATAAAGAATTTAAGCAGGGATTCAGTAAAGAATAAGATTTTTTAATGCATTTCCAGATATATTTCTGCTCGGATAGAACTACTTTAGATATTTGTTTTATTTTGAGGATGAATAAGGATGTTCTTTGCACCGTCCTTCTGAGGGAGGAGTGTTGTGACATTTGCTAGGAAGTACAAGGATTTTCAGAAGATAGTTTGCCTGTTTACAGTGAAGATCTCAAGAGACTCTGAAAGGTTTTAAGGTACCAATACAGTAGCCAGTAGCACGCTGTTTGACTTCTCTCAAAATCAAGGCATCTTTTTTTTGCAGAGGTAATGGTTGGACACTGAACAGTTTTTGAAAGTGTGTCCCACGGTAGTCACACCATTTAAAAATCAGCTGCTCACCAAAAAAATCCCCTTTTCTCCTGAGATTTTTGTCTTTTTTCTCTTCAAATATAGTGAAATAGAAGAATCTAAGGAAATAACTTCCATTTTGTCCAGTGACTTTAGGCAGTTACACTATCATTAGTGATTATTGCTACATACCCAAAACCACATACTATCAGAAATGGGATACCTGGTGAAAAGTAAATTTATCGTGATCTCACAAAAGTCATCTGAACTGATAAATTCTGAACACCTCAACTGGATTTATTAGAATTCAGGATGCCTTGAAATCACAGGAGAGTTGTTCACTGCTTTTAAAGACTATATCAGTGAAAGAGCTTGATAGAACAACAACGACAAAAAATTATGAGTTGCAGGAACTTCAGAAAAACTTCCCTTAAGAAGATTCCTTTTAACTTATCTAACTGTGCTGATTACTGTGATCCTAAGTGTAAAAGATCTTAGGAAAAGCAATTTACTTATCCAATCTTTCGGGGGGAAAAAAAAGGGCACAAGAAAAATACCAACCTTCAAAAACTAAAAATGTAGGGAGCTCATGACTCTGCTTGCATCCAGCTGTGAGCCATTACTCACATGAGTAGTTTCACTGATTGCAGAGGGTCTATTTGTGGATGCTGGAGCTTACACCTGGGAGCAGAGCCAGCAAAGGCGCAGGAATCAGGCACCAGTTTGGGGAGGCAGGCTGGAGCAGGAAAAGGCTGTTCTGCCTGTGTTGGAGGATGTGCTCCTACAGTCTCAGGCTCTGGTGGCACTAACATGCACAAGGTTTGAGGGCAGCTACTGCTTTACTACCCTGAAGCCTCTGCTCTGCACCTCCTCACTGGCCCAGAGGCAACAGGAGCAGTAAACAAGGGGTTGTGAGAGGGTTATTTGGGTTTTTAGTAAGAGAACAGAACAGAGGGGAGAACAACAGAAGATGAACATGAAATTCCCAAGATGGTCTTTCTTCCCCCCTCACTTTTCTGGCTATTCCACCAACAACCCTCTATCCCTTTCCTACTCTATTCACTCTTCTCCACACAGACCCCCAGCTCTCCCTTTCCTCCTCACCTGCAAATCCCTCTGCTTTATCCAATAACCCTCTCTCACTCACCTGTAGTCCTTTCTGCCACATGGAGAAACTTGAATTCTAATTTAATTCCTGTTACCACACCAATATAATTTTCCAGCTCCTTTTGCCCTTCCTGGCCTTCCAAGCACTACCCTTCTCCACAACATGCACACCTGTCAGCAGGTGACTCCTTCAAATCTGGCCTGTTGCTTATGCTGCTGAATTGAATTTGCTTGAAGGACCTTTGGAAGGACAAAACTGAATTTGTAGCTGAGAGGCCTTGAGCTTTCCCACCTGTAAAAAGCTGAGGGAAGAATCAGATTCAAAATCCAGCTTTTAGTGATTCATATGCAAAATAAGTTTTACAGAAATGTCGTAAGTGGGCTATAGAATAAAACTTGGAGATCTCAGCTAATAGCTCAGAGCCAAAAGAATAAGGCATGATGTGTTAAATCCCCTTGCTAAAATCTACCTACCTATTCTAATTACAGAGGTGTCTCACCAGGACACTGACACATGATATAGAACCTACTCCTCAAACTGTTTTATCATGGAAGAAATTTGTAGTCAGTTCACAGGAGAAGCAATGTGACAGATGAGAAGGAATAAAAATGCCCTTTACCCTTGTTATAGTTCTTCCCTTGGATTCAGGGCTTGGGGTGGGTCTGCTTTTCCTTAATACGCAGAGTATAGTGGGGAGCTACATGAATGCCAGCTGTCACATGATTGTGGAAAACTGGAAGGATAACTGGCCTAAGGTTATCCTATCTCTTTTGACTTTCCTTTTTTTTTACATTGCGACCCTTAATATTCCTTAAACAGCATTGTTTGCCCAATATAGAATACAACTTAAAAGATCAAAAAGTGGTATACAACCAAATAACAGTTGGAAGTTTTGGCCAGCTTCAAAGTGTCCTTGGGAAGCCAATGCCCCATTCTAGGAAAATATCTTCATTCAATACAATATTTAGACAAATACTTAAGTTTATGATAAAATAAATATTGGTTGGAGGAGGTGCTTCAGTGCTTTCATGGATCAGAGACCAAGATCATCATTAGCACCTAATTCTCATTGAAATATTTTGTCTTTAAATGTTCAAAGTATATCTGCAGAGAATAAGGACACTTTAGATATCTGTCACTTGATGTAAATCGTGTGATTTTTCCAAATTTCCTTTTCATGGCATCTGAATTGTTCTTGTTTGTTCCTGGAGTTTATTTCTCCACCTACATTGTTAAAGATCATCCATGATTCGGTTCTGTTGTTTTATGGCCACTTTGGAATTCAAGTCTCTTGAGCTCAGCACTCTGTCCCGGCTGTAGAAATTTTCTGTTCTTTCAGGTGAGTGAATAGAGTCCCCGGGATATGTGCATCCCTGTATTCATATTTATTTTTGTGAGAGCAAGGTGCCTGGAGAGCCCTTCAGAAAGCATTGAATAGCTCATTGAAGGTCTAGGCTATTAAAAGTGTGCCTCAGAGAGCCTAATCCTGATGAGGATTTAGCTCTGATCAGCTGTGTTGCAATCAACAAAGAAATGTTTCTTCACTGTCTTGCCTTGGTGGCCAAATCCACTGTGTGTCAAAGCAAATCCGCATGAGGCATTCTCACACAAAAGATGGCAAATCATGGCAGACATACTGCTCCTCTTTTATTTCCCCTTACTATCAGGCCAAAAAGTAACATCTTCTCAGGCTCCCTCCCTTCCTTTTTCAGACCCAGTTACCAGTTATTTATTCAGTACAAACAGAACTATTTCTAGCACTGAAAGTGATCTCCTCTGATCACTCCTGAATGCCTGTCACCCATGGCTAGAACACCTTCCTTGAAGCTAGAGAATATAGATTCAAACAATCTTAAATGGCATTCCCCCTATTTCTGTTTATAAACTTGAAAATGTCTGCAGACCCACCAGGCTGTGCATCTGCTGAGCCCAGCAATCCCAGAATGTGTCAGATTTAATCTGTGTGGTATCCAGCTCGTCCAAGATATGCTGAACTCAGAGCACATTTGCTCTGAGTTGATCCTGAATCTACAGTGGCATTTGTCTGGCACTTTGGGGCATCCAGACTTTTTGCTCAGATGTTCAAAAGCCTCCAGGTTCTGCCAGATGGAAAAATAATTTATCTGAAAAAAAACTCGAGTAGTTTGACTCAAAGGGAAAATTATTCTGGGTGTGCCGAAAGCCTCACTCTGCATATGCAAGGAGTTAGGTATGTGTAAGACCCTGACAGCTGATGTGGTGGACTTTGGCAGTGAAATGTAGTCATTAAATACAGGGCAGCCATTACCACAACCTCAGCCTTGTGACAAACTGCAGATCTGGACACCTGTAATTCCAAAGTGAGGGAAAGAGTGTTAACCCCAGAGGGATACCTCTCTGAAGCTCATTATAATGCACCTGCATGTCTTGGAAAAGCGTAACTGTGTGTCTGGGGTGGCTTAGGTGGCTCCTTTGGCAAACTGAGGTTGGTGAAAACCCGTACATTTACACCAATCTCTTCCAACGTGCTGCTTGTACTCCTCACCCTGAGCAAGGGACTGCAGTACACAGCAAAGAATCTAAAGGTTGGGATATTCAGGCTAAGGTTGGAATCTGTGGTCTTACAGGTGGCTGAGTTGATCTCGTGCCTCGCATTCAAAAGGAAGCGAGCTCACTTTTTCCTCCTTCATACCCAACTTTGATACCTGTAAGACGCTTTAGGAAGCTGTGTTCCACCTTCCATGTTTTGGTAGAAGAGGACTTTCAGAGCAGGTCACCAAATGTCTTGTGCAGCTCTGCTCTGGGCTTCACAGTCTATGAACAGCAAGCAAAAATTACTTTTCTTAATGGATGTCCACACTAAAAGACAATGAGGAGCTCAGTTATTCCAGTAATGGAGATAAGTATTGCAGACAAAACTGGCTGGACTGTTTTATCTAAGCTAGATAAAATCTTTCAGACAGTGTGTTAGGATTCAGGAACACAACGTCTTAAAATTTTATACTATGTGTTGGTCACAGCTGATGGCAAATGTATGTATTGGCTGAACTGGGTACCCTTGGAAAAGCTGAATATTTTTACACAATTATTGCGTGCAGTTGTGTACATCATGCAAATGTGAGTAATCCTACACGTGCCCTCACATACCAGATGGGGCTTTTCACATCTAAAAAGGGTTGTGTTAAAGTCAGATGTAAATAAGACTTTCTGTTGTTTTGGATTCCCTAGTCTTACTTAGAATAATGAATATGGTATTGGATATCATGCATTAAAATTTGTTATTTAAAATATGATACAGGATATACCCAGTGAAACGTATCCTGATGAGACAAAAATATTACCAAGAGAGGATACAAACTTTAAGTCACACATGAATTACATGGAGAATGAAACTTCCTTCCATTTTATATAAATTTTATAAAGACAGTGGTCCCACTGAAGATTTCATATTGCTAGCTCTAAAATACAGCTGCTTGCATGTACTTATGATAATAGAAAAGTGTTGGAAGGGGAGTTAATTCACTCTTTTATAATGGTAAAGTTATTGAGCTATGATAATAATTTCTGTGGATTATATATTTATTGGAGAAAAAAACCGTGCTCCAGACAGTTACTCATTGGGCTGAGAAGGATCTGGGTTTATTCATTCTGGCTGTTCTCCCAGAAATAGATGGTCAAGCTAGAATATACTAAAATCAGGTTTTTTTGGATAGAAGCCAATTTCAAGCTGTAGGCCTTGCTGGTGTCCTAAAGTTTGGTGAGAGGGAAGCCTTGACCAGTTTCCCAAAGCACGCCACTTCTTGCCATGGGTATGGGCTGTGTCCTGACAGAGTATGCGGGGTGTAGGGTTACAGCCTGCCCAAGTCTCCTCTGCAGAACAGATTTGCTCTTTGACTCAGAACAACTACTTCTCCAATTCTTTGCAATTTCCCTTCTTTTTTATCATTTATTCTATTTCATCGGTATTTATGTGATGGTGAGTACGAGAGCACTCGTAAAATGCCTACAGCAGATTCCATCTCATCGGAGTCTTCAAGGCACCACTCTTACACAGATAAGATAATGGTGATGTTAATAACCTCGGAGAACTTGAGACAAGGCACTGCAAATCTGTAACCAAAATATCTAACCCAAGGTACCTGCTTGATTGCAGTTGAGTTTACCACAGCAACGTGAAAACGCTGTCTCTCAAACGTCCTTCAGTTTGAGGGCTCTCCTCGTGTAGGAGATAGTCAAAGCCATCACCATTCTACATAGCTGTAAAGCTCCTTTTCCTCTCAATTTTCTGGCTGAAATTACCTTTGAGACAGCACTTTCCCCCTCACTCCTAATAAACAATAATATAGCAAGAGCTATTTCTTAAGTGGGATGACGTCTGTGGTGTTTTAAAAATGTTAGGTTTGCGGTGCTATTTTTTCAGTTATTTATTACTTTTTTAGAAAATATTTGGAGTCCCTCATTCTGGTTCTTTGTTAGACATTACACTACACATGTGGGCTCTGGCAAGCTGAGAGCTGTGGGAGTAATTCTGATCTGAAACAGCCTTCTGGTAAACACGAAAATGAGTGTACACCAATTTCAGAACCTCTCTATCTCGAATTACCAAAACAAACAGCTTTGAAATTGGAAATGTGTTTACCCTGGCCCTTAAGTCTGGCAGAACAACCTTGGCCCCATGGAATGGGAACTATGCATTTGAAACATCACAGGCATTATAAAGGTTTGGAGACCAAATAAGGAGAAGGCTCTGAGCATTTTGGCTTGAAATACATAAGGAAGAGAGGATAGAGCTTGCTGGATCCACCAGATAATGTGAGACCCTTCTGTTGTACATGGTTAGCCACAAAGCTCTTCATTTTTCAATGCAAACAACCACCGTACCTTCAGGAGTCTGAAATTGCTTGAATTCTGTAGTAACACTAGTTATTTTTCAGAGGCATTGCAAATGTTGTAAGGGGAGCCATAGCATGATTTTGTCTGTACTCTCTGTTTGGTGACAATAAAGTAAGTGACAGGATTTGTTTTTAACTCTGCAGTTATCAACCTTGGAACTTTTTGACAAAAACTAATCTGCCACGCTTTATAATTTAAATTATTAAAATGAAAGTTAAAATGGCCAAGTTTGCAAATTAAATGTACACAGGGAAAAAAAGTCATGATCACTGACTTTAATGACTAAACAGTTTTATTAGATCTTCTGAAAAGGTTATGGCAAATGGCAATAATCTGAAATAGGTCAGATTAGGAATTTTTGTGCATAGTTAAAACAAATGCACTTGGCATAAATTTTAAATGTTGTGTGGTTGTCAGGACTGACGAATATTTTACACATATAATGGGCCAGAGCTGACTGAAAATAATTTATCTTAACAGTATCTATGGACTAAGTGCTTAAACATATTGTTGCTAAATTCAGTGTATTTATGGGGATCCTAAGAAGCAGATAATTAGTGCATTGCGATTTTATTTCCAACATCAACTGGCAATATGAGTCCGTGAGCCAACTTCACAGATGGCATAGTCAACTTTAACTCCATTTATTTCATTGTGATGTCCTTGTTTAGTCCACCGATTATTTCAGAATTAAACAATATTTCGGAATTAAGTCTATCTTTTTTCCTTGATGATCCTGAACGATTCAAGCCAGTGCTGTCCCACTGATTTGTAGCCATAGTCTGGATTGTATTCAAAGTACAACTGGGAGCTGGTCCTATTTCTCTGCAGATACATTTAGGCTCATCAGAAAGTTACAGGCCTCCCCAAAGTTGTGTTTATCTTATCAGGATAAGCTGCACAAGGGAGAAGCTCAGTGTGGAAAACCAGATGTAGCTGAAGATCCAGCTGACACAATTCTCAGCACTCTTGTGTTTCCCTTTGGTCTGGCTCCAGACTGATCCCATGGACTGAACACCAAGGAGAGCTCAAAAAGCACATCCTTCGGTTCAGTTTGATCCAGAAGGAACCAGTTTGTGCACACTGAGTCTGCTTTGGTATGCAGACCAAGGCAGGGTGAATAGCAACAGCCAAAATTGAATTGCTGGCCTGAACTAAAATGTTAATGTAAGACATTCCCTAAATTTTATTCAAAATCACTCCGAGCCTGGACAGCAGTTTGGACAATTTCACCTTTCAGCAGTGTGGTTTCAAGTCAGAATCTACAGCCTAATTTGTGAGAGGTAACCCATGACACAGTTCTGGAATTCCTTCAAAAATGCTCCAATTATCTTCCTTGTTTTTTTGTTTTACAATGTCCAGCCATGCCTCCCTATAGAGAAGGAAAGATGTACTGATTCGAGGTTTTTCTTTTCTTTAATACCATCAAAAAAAGACTAAGGTATGAACATAATTTGCTCCCAAAATGCAGTGCAGTGAAGGAAAGAAAAGCAATGAATCTTCCAAAGACATGATAATGCTATGGAAGACAAATTAGATAGAAGAGAAAGTAAGAACTATTCAGTTCTTCACCTAAGATTTCACAGTATAGAGAAATCAATGGAGTACAGGATTTTCGTGTTTGTGGTGATATCCAAGCTGCAGTAACTGTGTAAATCTGCTGAGGTGAGTTTGTAAGAAAAGCTTAGTCAGTCTTTGTCTTTGAAATTAATTGCAGTGTTAATGAACAAGTCTTCACATATCTCATACAAACACTTTAGCCCGATACATTCTAAACCTCTGAAAGGCTTTACTTTGTTGCAGCCAATGAGCACTTTAATAAAATATTACCTCATACTTCTTCACTGAACCAGTTACGAGAGCTTTGGTGATTTAAGGAGCACCAACCTGGTTGATGCAGTGAAAAGACAAATTTTTATCATGAGCAAATGGTGTCAAGGCCTTGACTCACATGGGGCTTTTAGGTGAATAATATCTGAAAAACTTACACTGGCAGCTCTAATATTCCTTCTTGCATGTTCTAGCATTGACAGCACAGCAGTATCCCTCACCAGTGAAGGTATGTGCCCCATTTGAACATGCACTACCTAATCAAGCCTACCATTTCTAACAACTGTGAGGCTTTTCGGATATTGTTTCAACTCTTTGAACAAACTTTGTGCAGTGCTGGTAGAAGAAAGCAAGCAACCCAGTTTTTCAGTAACAGTAAAGCTTCCATGCATACAGCAAGCAAAACCACTCAGCTCTATGGTAACAATAAATTTCCAAATCTCATACCTTGGAAAGGAAAATTATTTATATACAGTTGCTTGAAAAGTAATTTGTGTTGGTATGTCATTGGGCGCCTCGTGAAATCCTTTTCATTATATTATGTGAAAGTACAGTCCCATCAATTATTACTGCTTCTCTTGGTCACTGCAATGCACATCATTCATGTCATCACCATCATCATATATTGAATTCTACTTTCTTATACATTATACGTACAGGTATGTCTTTGTGTGTATCCTATGCATTATATATCTACATCCAAATACATGTGTGTAAAATATATATATATATATAGAGAGAGAGAGAGAGACATCTGTGTGTGTGTGTCTATGTGTACAGAATGAATGAGCCTCAAATTAATGTTTCATGGTGTGGTTGTTGTTCTTTCTGGCACAAGGGATGATCACATAACACATTTGCCAAGATGGAACAATTTCTTTGTAAGTTCTATGAAATGCTTCCCTGTATTAAACCTCTTTGAGAGTAGTCTTACAAACCAAACAGGCTGAAAAGCACCATAAACAAGACGTGGCTTTCACATACTGTATTAATTTTACTCCTTGCTGTGACATCATCTTTTTTTTTTAAATTTTGGTGATGTTTGGGTCTTTCTGTTCATGATTACAATATAGCCATTTATAACAAAATTTGAAGTAACTTTTGGACTTATTTCATATGCTTAGGAAGGTAAGACCCTGGCTACATTCTCCAAGGGTTTTTTGCCTTTTATAATTTTCTGCAGCATCATCAGTCACAGATGAGGTGCAGTGCCAGGCCTGCAGGCAGCTGTAAAGGATTTCTGCTGCTGTGACTACATGCAGAACTTTTCATCACTGGGTGTCTTCCTGACTGCAAATTGGTAATTTTTAGTTTCATTTTTCTACCTGAATTCTGTTGCTTTACGGGTTTGTTTTCTGGGAGTGCCACACTGGTTTATAATTCTTTCTCTCCTTGAGACATGAGCTCTGTCACGGCTGAGCACGTATAGCATCCCTTGTGGTGTGTGAGACATAGAATGGTCACTCCTGCTTTAAACTTAGAGAGCTAAAATAAATCCTCTGTCTCTTTGTGCCTCCCTTTAGTTTCTTTGAAGAGAAACAGCACTGAGAGGAAAACTGCAGACCATGACTGCAAACTACCATAAAACCTGTACTAAAGCAAAATGAACTTAAACACTTCAGGCTCACCTGTGACCAAGCTGTAGGAGCCCTCATCCATTATCTTTATAATTCTCCCTGCTAATGAGTTTTGTGTCTTGTTTCTGGACCAAAATGCAGCTTATCAATGTTAATGAACCTTTTTCGCTTTTCCCTTAAAAAGTTTGTGTTCTAAGCCTTTGGGCTTGAAGAGTGTTGCTAAGACAGATGCTTTTTAAAGAGCTGTTAGTCTCATGCAGCCAAAGATTTGACAACCTCAGGGATTACTGAGACCATTTTCCAGTATTATTTCACATTCCTTAGCCATCTCCTTCAGGGAAAAGGAAAGATACGATACCTAGGCCAGTTTTCTCACAAACCTGTGAGACATTATGGAAAAATATTTATTTTTATTGCAGGTCAAAACAGGACATTTCATCTAAATGTTTTTTTAGAAATTATTTTTACGCTATTACATCTCAAGGCCAGCAAATATATTGGTATGCGAACATGAAACGTAGTTGACATAAAAATGCCTGCATTTGTGTTTCTTAGACAGGCTACCTAATCAGTTTAAGGAGTTATTTATTCAAACGCTTATTCAGATGCTGAAAAAATTTCAGGCTTGGAGATGTATTATTCTATGAATTGAATTTAAAACTGCAGCTGACTTCACACTGAGGTATAGGTCCTGGTTTAAAGAACAAGAGGCGGACTATACTTTTCCCTGACATTTTTGATTGGATTAACATTGGGTACAAATAAAACTATTCTGTATCTCTGAACACAGACATTTTTCAGAAAGACAAAAAATGCATGCTGTTTAAATATTAGATATGTGTCAAATGTTCCTTTTGTACATATTGTCTCAGTATATTGGCATTACCCAGGTTTAACTTACTGCATTTCTACTTGAGGAATCTGAAAACCATTATTTGCTGGCTTCAGTTTTTTAACATTGATAGTTTTGTCACATCATTCATTACAACCTTCTGCTTCTCTTTGGGAAGCGTTATTCCACTGGAAAGGAGCAATAGGATTTCATGACAGCAGCACGTTAGCCAAGACAATCGATTACAATTGTAATTTCTCACAGATGTTTTAACCCGGTGGGTTTAAATTGATATCCAAGTAAGTTTTAAGAGACTTCATGGAATGGATGTGCATCACCACTCTACATACGGTTATCTTCCTGACAGTACAATGTATTATCTGTAAGGAACCACCATATGGCTTCAACTCAGATCAGGCAGCACCACTGTGTACTAGATGAATTTCTCTAAAGCTGAACAGCAAAACTATAATGCACCCTGCAAAAGTGCATATGTGAGGAAACCAAGAGTGTTATAAACACAGGTGACAGCCTGGCAGGCTTTTCTGGAGGCATCACCTGTCCTCTCAAGATGATGCATGATGAATAGATATTGGCTGTACACGTTCTTCTCACTTAGTTCTTGGTGGCATTTATGTTACTTATGCACTTGGGTTCTTTGGTAATACAATTAATAATGTTGTCAGTTCTGACCTCTAAAGACCTCTGCAGTAAATTACATTCCCCAGTGCTTTATTTTAGTCAGTTGACTCTAAATCTGTGGGAAATGCATGTATTATAGAGAAGGTTTCTTAAAAGTTGTATTTCCCACTGGGCTGTCATAGCAGTTGACATATGGCCTCATGTTATGTGTAAAAGTTAGCGCTGCACAAAACCCACTCCAACTCGCATGAAATCTATTAACAACTGGCATAAATAAAAAATCTCGCAAAGAACTTCAAGCACAGGCATTTTTTCTGGGGTCACGGAGAGATTTGGGTTTTGCTAATGTTATTCAGTAAGTTGCTCGTGCCTTGGCTTTTGCAAACTGATGCCTTGCCACTTTTCACCAAAATATCCTAGTGTCTGATATTTTGCTGAAATATCTGTGGAAAATTTTGTCAGAGCGGGTTTTGTTCTAATGCTTCCACTGGGGAAGTAAAGTTTAAGAGAAGCAAGAAAATGGGTTTCTTATATGAGACAATTTTCTTTTTAAAATGTAAATACCAAGGTCACTAAAGGTGAATTTAGCACTTATTTCTTTTGAGTCTAGTTGGTGACGCTTTTGAAATGGGATGGGTGCTCAGGTGAGACATTCTAGCTTTTGCGAAAATAAGGTTTTCTTGAGGTATTATTAAAAATAAGCTTTTTCTTTAACCCACCTGTTGGGTGTTGATTGGTTTTGACTGCTGATGCCTTTTATTTCACTCACTTTTTTAATGTGTGCTGGAACTGTTTGGGGTTTTGTTGTGGTTGTTGTTGAGGTTTGTTTTTTTTTAATCCTATCTCAACTGCGATTTCTCAACTGCTAGGGCAACATTTTCCAGTAGACTGAATTTAGAATTTTACAACTGGAGGTGAAAGCCGATCCAGTACCCAGGCTGTCAACTACCCAGTCCCAACACAACACCCTGTCAAACAAGTCTAATTTATGTAACCATTGTGAGGTATGCTGGAAAACAGCATGGGGAAAATATCACTCTGACACATCTGTTACCGTCATTCTCCTTCATCACTGGTATCACCTGTGAAGATATAGTCCAGAACTTCATTGCTCCCACCCTCTGCACAGAATGGATGCTAATACCATTTGCAGAGCAAGGAGAGATGGACAAAAAAAAATCCTAAAAGTAGTGAGACTGGGTGTTTTCCTATTCTTTGCTGAAGTATTTCTTGAGAAAATGGTGTCGCTATCTAGTATGTGACAGCAGAAGTATAAGTTGTTAAAGTTGTTAACAATAAGACACTTATTGTTAACAACTTATTGTTAACAACTTAAAGTTGTTAACAATAAGACACTGAAAATTAGGGTACTGAAGACCTGACCTTGACAAGTGTGAAACAGCTGTCCTACAGGTCTTGCCAAGTTGATCTGTTCTCTGCTGAACATCCTAATACTGTCCAGAATTTTTCAAGCTTTCTTGTTCCCCTGTGGTCACTGAAGCAAAAGACCTCAGTGCTCTTCTGAACAGCTCAATCATAAGAAGGCTTAGGCAGTATGGAAAGCAAAACAGGACTGGTAACACAGAAAAAAGTGTTTAATTCTCTCAATGAATGCTGGCTGTTCACCTCAAACACTGTGTAGTTTTCATGCTACCTGTTAAAAAACAGCTGTAGGAAAAAACAAGTTCATTGGGGAATGAACAAAAGTCATACACAGTAAAGGAGAATTACAAGATAAAATTTAATACAAATTTATACAGGTTTGTATAAAAATGACCTTGGTTTTCCTTGCCACAGGATGAATAAACAGAAAGATATTGATGTAGAAGGAAGTAGGAAAAAGATACAGGCAGTTCTCTGTTTTGATGGCATATTGTTGTTTGGTGCTTTAGTAGCACAAATTTCTATGAAGGCTCTCTGGCTTCCTGTTTCAAGAGAGGAAAAAATTTTGCACTTTTATTCAAAATACTTGAGGTATAGAAAATAAAAACAGAGAAATCATTGATCTGGTCTATGACATGATTATGTTTTACTCTAGGCATTATTGTACTAATAATTCTGAAGTCTTTAAAGTGCCTCGTTCACGTTAGATGAGTTTTGTTCTAATTGCACAGAATAATCTTAATAAGAATGTCCTAATTTTCTTTTAAAGTCAAAAATGAATTGCAAGTAATAATGACTTCATGTATAGCAATGAAGTTTTGTGATTTCAGGATGTGCATTTTCCTTTTCTGCTAACTCTGTTAGAAGGTCAACACTTAAGGAGGTCAACACTAATAGACACCACATTTGAGATTGTATCCTCAGTCCTGAAAAGTTAAACAATATTTTTGTTTTCATAAAAGTAAGAGCATTAATTCAATAGCACTGACTGCCTCAGTAGTTACAAGCAAAGAGCAGAACCGTCTGTCACAATAATTCCCACACAAACAACAGTGAGGAGCCAGAACTCTTCCTGTAGGTATATATTTTTATGACCATCCGTTCTGAAATGTTTCACGCTCTAAGATACTACATCAAGCAAGCACAGTGACTAATAGCTGCACTTTTTGACATTTTTGGATTTATTTTTACTCATTTCGAAAGGTGTTATACAGTGTTCAGTTTTAATGCTTTGGGTTTTCATCACAGGCTTGGAGTTTGCTCATTTGGCTTTTCTTTTTCTAAGAATTTTCTTCTTCTTGTGCAGCTTCTTTCAACTGATTTCTGAAAAGATAAATGTTTATATTGGATATCTAAAGTGATGAGATGTCTTCGGTATTAATACATTGATTGCCACGACAATTTCAGAAATTGATTGTGAGGTCTATAAATTGAGAGACCGTGTTAGTGGTACTCATTTCCTCTGGCTTTTAGACTCATAAGGCTGAGTAAATTTCTTCACTGAGTTCCAAGTGATAATATCTTCCTGCACTCTTGAGAAGTAATGGTCTCAGCAAGTAACAGTGGTCATGTAGAGGAAGTTCCCCTGGTCTTCCAAGCTTACAGAATTTTCTGCCTGATATTTGCTTATCCATCCACTCATGGGTGAATGAAATACCTTTTAAATTATGCAGTTTTCTTGAGTATTAAAAAAAAATGCATAGAGGTTGTCTTAGGCATTTACAACCAACATCTCTGGTAGTTATTATAAAAGAACTCTGTAATCAGCCATATTATGCCAAATACTGCCTAGGTAAATGGGTGAATTTGCAGCTATCGTTGTCAGCAAAGTGGAATCATTTAAAGAGAGCTTAGATGGGCTGACCAAATAAACTGTATGAAATAAATAATTGCACAGATTTCTTTAATCTGTTTCCCCTTCCTGACACCCCTCTCGTTCCAGTTCATTGAGGCTCATCCCTTCATTTCTTTTTTCCTACATTTATTTGTGGCTTTCTCCACCAGCCTCTCTTCTCCTTTGCATCTCTCAGGGTGCCACCAAGGACAGTCTTCCTGTCTTTAGCCATCCTTTTTTCAAGAAGCATGCTCTTAACATATATATCAAGAAACAGAAAAGTGTAATTTATTCTCACTCTCTCTGCAGGCTACACGACTTCCATTTTCATGTTGTCATTCATGTTTTAAAACCCCCCAGGTTATTCTCCATTCAGGTCTGCTTCCTTTTAGGATCCCTGGTACAGCAGAAGTATGTGATTATTCAAGGAACTGCATTTCAGGTTAACAGTAGAGATAAACACAAAAGATTTCTGTTGAGATCCAAGAAAGTATAGGGTAGAGAAATTCAAAGCAAGGAATCAGTCTGAGGAGGCAAACCCCAAGGACCAACCAAAAACCTGTAAATGGTCTGATGGAGAGGTTTGAGAGTTCCCTGCATCATGCCTGTGGCTGCATTTCCAGTTAGCTCACTCAGACACACATCCCATCTGGAATGGGAGCTTGTTCTCACCAACATCTTTAAGTTTTTTCACACCAACATTTCATGAGCAATATACTTTTTGTGCTTCCTCATCCATGATGTAGTAAAACGCAACTGGTAAATACAGCCTGCCACATAGTCCAAAATAGTTTCCAGGGAAGCATTTTTAAAGTACAAAGTGTTAAAATGTCTCATTTCTACACCACTGTACCAAACAGTACCACTATCTGTGTTTATTTTTGTATATATTCCTTCTTTGTATTCCTCTGCCTTATTTAGGTTTCCAGTCCTATCCAAGGTAGGAAAACACTCCTAACGGGGAAGCTGATACAAACAGACATATAGGTGACATGACTATATAGGAGAAAAGAGCTGTAGCAGGTAGGAAAAACATAGTGGAACATAATGGTAAAAATCTTCTTTTGTTCAGGATGTTCACACAGTTTAAAGCACAATGAAACCAGTTTCAGATGGCAATTTTATAGAAAAATCAGCTCTAACTACAATTACGTTTTACAGCATTTTCTGGTATTTTTATTTACTTTTGTGAGGGTGGGGAGGACAGGGAGGATTGCAATCTTCTTCTGACCATCGAAAAGTATTTCCATTCTACTCCTGTTCACTTTAAATACATTTCACTGTTAAGGCCTTTCACTAGCTCAGTAAAATGTTTCAGATCTGAACTCTATCACTCCACTGACTGAACTTTGCAATTTAAAACTAATGTGCTGTTGCACTGTCTACAGGCACTCCTAATGGACAACTATAACATTGTTTAGATGCCAGGTAATTTGTTACAACCTGAATTTCCTCTTCTACTTAATGGCTGAAAGTTAAATGTTTGCCATCAAAACCAGTGGTCTGTTGAACATTGATCCATGTGAGAACAGTGAACCTATGTCTCTGCAAATTTGTAAGTCATCTAAGAGGCAAAGCAAAGCTGACCTCGTAATGTCAAATCCCATTTACAGCTGGTGAATAGGTTGGAAAGAAGGTGCTTGATATCTTCTGAGCAGTATTAAAAATACACTACTGTGCAGAAGGATGAAAGCCTCAGTAAATTAATGCAGAGAGTCTGGCCTTTCCAAATAATTTATAGTTGAATTTTGTCTTTTAGGAGGAATGGGATGCAGTTAATAAGTGTTGGGACTTCAGTAAACAGTTTCTGAGCACACAGGCTTCCAGCTAAATGTTAGAAGCTGTAGCTTCACCCTTCTGTGTGCACCATTTTCTTTAAATTGTCTTTCCTTAAACCTCATTAGTAATTGCAGTTTCTAACTTCACTCAAAAGTGGTAACTCACATCACTTAGCTAAAGCACATTTGAAGTTGAAATACATATCTAACTGCGTTTTACTAAAATATGAAGTTTTCATTTAGTCTATATTTTACTTAAATTCTTCTTATTCACTGGCTACAGGACGCAGGGGCACCTAGGCATAGAGTCATGAGGCTGGGGCTGATGTGCCACTCCAGGCTAGTGTTTGCATTTCCCTGCAAGGTGTCTGTGTTGTCCTCACTCAATAAACTCACTCTCCTGAATGTCAGTTATGAAACTTTTGGGGCTTACAGACGTGCACCTTTGAGATCAGACTCACGTAGCTTGAAATTTGCTGTGTAGTTTACTGGACAGTTATCCGCTTTATTTGGCTAAACCAGCAGGCATTGTTGTTGTTTAACATTAGTTTTTGCATAACAGGAATTAAATTCTTAAGGACTTTAAAAAAAAAAAAAAAGAAAGAAAAAAGCTTAATAACCTATTGAACTGAAAATATTTAGGCAGCAAAGCTTTCACTTGTAGGTCTTGCAAAGGCTCTGAGCAAATGTAAGAAAGAACTTCTCTCCAGAGTGTCACTGCACTGTTTTAAACACATATATATACAGGCAACACCCAGGGCAGGATTTGAAATCAAAATCAAAAGTTCTTTTGAAGGGCAGCAGCAATTTACCAGAATTATCAGAGATCAGTCAAGAGGGTGGTTGTTGGATATAAAAACAAGATGTGACTGGGATGGTTGTGTGTGTGCTAATATATTTATGAATTTGGGCAGAAAGATGATCGGACACTTCATCTGTGCCTAATGCAATTTCATGCAGATTCTCACCGCTTGTGACCTCTTTGCGTTGCTCCAGAATGTTATGCCTGAAATAGCTTGCCCTCTTCATCTCAGTATTTTTTTACTAGGCTTCTGCTGTGGCCAAAACCTACAAAATCTAACTACGCAGCCTGTGGAGTGCAGTGCTTTCTGAGGAATTTAAGTGGAGCCAAAAACCAGGCTCCAATTAGACAGCTTGCTACATTCTCACCACGGAGAGGAGACAGCATGTAAACTACCCATATGCATTAATTATAATCTCCTCCCCTACCTTCCATTTTTCAGCTTGCCAGCTCTCTCCCCAAAATGAATTCTCCTTGTCTTCCTTTGTGGCTAAGACTAGGAGGTTTTGCTCCCTGAAATTAAAAGGAGATGGGCACAGCCAAAAGAGGCTGATCCATGGGGACCCAATCAGGCTGGTGTGTGCTTTTTTGGCTTTTGTTTGTTTTTCTTTTTCATTGAGTCATCGGTGGTTAAGAGTGACAGTGGGGAACAATTAGTGTTTTCATAAAACTTAGACCTAGGGCTGAGGAGAGAGCAGGAAGCAATATATCTGTGGTGAGTAAGCCTCAAGAGCCATAATTTCCCTGTTTGTTTCAGTTCAGATGAGTGCCATCCTGTTGTTTGTTTTATAAACTGTTTAATAAACTGTAGTGCTTATTAACAGTAATCCATTAAGATCATCTCCTTTGAGACCTTTCCTGTACAGTCAGTGCTCTGCACTTCAATGAGGAACCCAGTTTTATTTTCCTCTTGTTTCTTGTTTCTCACCCTTTCAGAAACTTTAATGATTTTATCTAAACTTTTATACCATGCTGCATAGAGAAAGAGATCTTAAAGCTGTTTAGACAACCTCTGCCAGCTTCAGACATTGATACAGAAAAATATATAATGAAGTCTAAAATATGTGGATGTGAGCCCCATCGTCTGAAATTGTAACAGCTCAATTTCCTTGCCAGGATGTGGGAAAATTAGCTGTGCTATGTCATGTGGTGGATCGAGGTGGGAGGTAGCACAGGTGGTCATAACAACTGCAAAGGTTTTATTACAGAAGGCTCTGCTCATTTTTAATAAAATTGTCCTTGAAACCCAGCTAGCCAGAAATTAATAGGAAGCTTGCAATGATTTTTTTCCTCAGTAAAGCACTCTGAAATTTCACATAATGAAAATCACTTATCAGTGCATCTAAACTGAATTTTATTTTAAAATACAGTTTTTAATTAAAGTTTGCAATTCTGAGCCTGCTGCTAGTACCTGATATCTTGCTAAAAGGTCACAGCACCGATGGCATTAATGGTATGAGAACCTGATATAGGAGATTATGAATGTTCAAATTGTGTTTCAGGGCAGGTTTATCATTAGGAGGGGCTGCAAGCATTCCTGGCTGAGGGCAGGTTCAGTGATGAAAGTGAGGGGCTCATTCTTTGGCATGGCTGTTGAGGGGAACCAGGGCTTTTCCTAGGGTGGGCATGAGCAGGGAAGGGGCAAATGCTTGTCCATGGTCTCAGCTGCCTCCTTTGAGGCAGCTCAGAGGTGGGTGTTGCTCCAGCAGCCCTGGCAGTGGTGTGGTGGGCAGAGTGGGGATGATGACTATGGGTCAGTGATCCCCTAAACCTCTGGAGATAACAGGGACAAAAAAACCACCTCCCTGTCCAAGCCTTATGAGTTGTCCTTACCAAGAACAGGAGCTGCTTCATATGGCTTATGTCCCTCACTCTTCACGTGACAAAAGTGACTTTGCCTGTACTGCTGGAAAGCCTTGAACTGGACTGGTTCCAGTTGTACCTTGATATGTGAATGGAAGATCCTTGAGCTGCTCTACTGCAGCTGACAGTGATACAGGGGGTCAGTGGGGCTTTGGGCACTTGCCAGAGGAGAGAGGAGATGCAGCAGTTCTCAGAGTGGCATTGCAGAGAGCTAAAGAGAAGCAAATTTTATTTGGAAGCTGTGAAAGCACCTCACAAAGTGAGGCAGAAGTCGATGTTTATTGTTGGGGAGGGCTGGCCTTGCTCTTTTCCAAGCTCCTGAAGCAGACCTGTGTCACACCTCTTGCTCCTAGAACACATCCAAAGAAGTAAAACAGAATGATGAACTTTGCATAACAACTTGTGTAACTTTGGTGCTGCCTGAGCCAGCAACCTGAGGCTGCTGCTGTGCAGGGCAGACAAAGGACAAGGCTTGAAAATCCTCCAGTTTGGCATGGAGGAAGATGTTTAGGAGGCCTCAGAGCCGATGTTCTCCGGCACTAAGCACAAGACTAAGCCATCCACAAACAACCCCAAGGACAGATTGGGCACAGCCTTATTACTCTGGTCATAACTCTGAATCACTATTACTTTAAAAATATATTGGTCTGGTGAAAGCTGAAATTAAGTGGAACATATTGCCACTGCCCTCAGGGATCTGGCATGGTACCACCACTGAAAGCAGAAATGATCATTTGCAAACAGAACAGAAACCAGTGTTCTGAGAGTCAGAGGCACGTGCTTCAGAACATCTGCCAGATGAGCCATGGCATAAGCTGCAGCATTAGATTATATGTGTTGGGCTGTTGGGTTTTGTTGTTATTTTCTTTTGAAATTGCTGTTTGGTCTCAGATAAAGCCATGACTCTTTGCCAAAGACAGTTCTGAGGGTAAGGATCTAGAAAAAGTATTTTTGTCTAGCACAGGGTCTCTGAGAGAGCATATTTCCAAACCTGTGTTATCATGAAAGTGAGTCAGCAATAGCAGATTTTTTCTAAAAAGCACTAAGGTGTTCAGAATGCTTCAGAAAATAATCAAGTAAATAAAAGGGCACCTTTAAAAGGTTTTTGTTAAGGAATGCAAAATCTGAGCCATGGCATCAGCCATACTGAGGAAATCACCATGCCAAAAAATACTATCTGCAAGAGCTAAAAGTATCTACAGAATGAGATTTTTAAAATAGGCTACTCTGTTTACTTTTCTTGTATACAGAAGAAACTGCTTGTTTTAAACAATTATTCTTGTTTTTATGAAGTATCCTTTCTCTAAAAAGACAAACCAAGTAAACTTTATAATTTAGAGACTTGGGAACTGCAACGCTTTCAGAAGAAGAAGTCTACAGAAACTGGTGGTTAGAGGTATCTCAACTAACTTAGGTCCCTGTGGTATCAAAAAGGGACTTTTGTCATTGCAGAGAAATACTTGCTGAGGCAGACTAGTTTATGTCAGTGTAAGGCAAAGTGGGAGGGAAGCAAATGTCTTTGTGCCCAAGACAGTTTTATACTGGCAATAACCACCCCTGGATGAGCTGGCTGAGCCTGGGGACATGATTCATCTGCTGCTAATGAGCTTTCTGCTGCCTCCAAACAGGTGAGACAACACAGGGTGTCTCAGAGATTAGCTGACTGCAGTTAGGAACTTGCTTTCGTGTGCTGGAGAGTTTTTATTATGCTGACTGCTATTAGGGCTGTGTTTGGTTGAGGAAGGTGGAGGAAGTGGAAAGCTGTTATTCTAAGAAGATCTTTGTGCAGAGGTCTGTGTTAGAGGTTCAAGGCCAAGCAATAGATCTCAGAAACTGGATGAGTTTCTCAACACAGCTTCTGTGTTGCTCAGCAGCCAGGAAAACAACCTAAGGATAATGGCTTTTGAGAAAGGTGAAGACTTAACAACTTTCGGTTTTCTCATTAAAATCTTCTCATTATTTAAAAAGATATTCACCTAGAGACAGCAAGTTGCTGCTTTGTATTTCAGACTTCCCCTGAATTCGGGCTTCTGAAAAGTTTATACTGTAAGAAGACTGAAAGAGCAAAAAAATAGAAGGACCTGCCTGCTCAAGGTGACAAAGCACACCCAGGAATTAAATCCAGGCTGCCTTATTCCCCCACCCTACATACAGCCTGAGGATGCTGATTTGGCCAGGACCAGACTACTCTGTATTAGTGAGTACACATAGTCTTCATACTTATGGAAAAAAATACAGTCACTGATAGGAGTCCTGATATGCCTTGTCCTTTTAACAACGAAGTTAACCAGTGGAGGAGGCTTTGCATGTAAATGAGGTTGTCTTCAGGTTTCAAATCTAATCAAAGTGGAGTTCAACTTTCTTCTAAAGGATATGCAAACTAGTTGGTCAAACATCCTTCATCCTCTAAGTTTATCACCAGCCTGACGTCAGTCTGGAAATCCCAACTTTCTTAAGAGATGATAAATGTTATCTGCCAATCTCTTCCACTGAATAAACTCTGTTTGATCTGCATTAATCTCACTTGGCAGAAGCTGTTCAAGCCTGCTAGCAGCAATCCTGGTGAACAGCTTGGCATCATTGCTTAATAATGAAGTGGAACAGTACATGAAGGAGCCTTCTTTTCATTCCCACCCCAAAGTTAATGAAACACACATTAAAATGTATGGTTTGAAATATTCAATAGATCTGAAAAGGTCTTCTTGTAATCATATTATTGCTCTCAAGGGCAAAACATATCTCTTTTTCACTTTTCTGCTATAATGCTATGTGTCAGAAGTGCACAGAAAGAGAAATAGCAGATACTGCTGTAATTTTTGATAATTTTTTATAATCTCAATAAATAAGCATCCGATATCCTGAATTAATCTTCACAAATTTTGCCCAAGAATGTTTGAGTCGTTATCACTTTCACTCCAGTATGATCCAGCATAGTTCAGAGCTCAGCATTTTCCTTAATAAGGGAAGAGGGCCTGGGACAGGTCTGTGCATCACTTCAGCCCAGCAAACCCTATTTGGGGGGGTCCTCTCCTGACATTTAAGCAGTGACTGGAACACATGATGAGTATTTCCACAAAAATGCTCAGTCTGGTTGCAGGTTCTCATCCAGCAAATGCTTCAAATCCTTTTTCAGTGACTTCACTTGGGGGTGTGGCTGCACCAAACTCGGTGGGACTGTTGACACAGGGAAAGTCTAGCACAGAAAACAAGGCATTGATAGAAACATCTATCAGAGTACTCAGGGAGAGTGAGAAATGTGCTCCTGGGGGGTTACATAGCACCTGCCTTGGTTTTGAATAAATGGGAAGAAGGAGTAATAAAGAAAACAAGAAGGGAGGGGAGTGCAGAAAGTGGGGCCGTAGCACTGAAAAATGAGATGTGAGAATGGAAGAGAAAAGAATAGAAGAGAGAAAAACCAGTGAAAATACTTAGTTTACTTGTGGCTAAATCGGGAAAATAATGCTTTTCAGAAGGGAAAGATCTTCTCCAAAATCTCCTACACAATTGCTGGGAATTCCAGGTGTGCAGAGTCCTCTCAGCAATGACTTGCAATGTTCTACTGAGGAATCTCTCTTGTAAAAAAAGAGCATTGGCAAAACCAGCATGATTGACAAAGGAAAATCCAGCAATTACTTTTTTCCCCTAAAAAAGATATCTCTTAGACTTCTCTGGAGACATTAAAAATATTTCTGTGTTAGGGGAGTGATCTTCTTTATAAATGTGCATTCATCTCAGCTTAAGCCTTGAAATTTTGATAATAAAGGCAACTTGCATGTTTTTGAAGCAGCACTGTCATTTTTTGATCCTCTGAGCCTTTTTCTAAATATTTATTCCTGAAGGTCGAAGTTGCTTTAAAAAAACCCTTTAATAAGTAAAAAAAGCATATTTCATCCTGATATTCCTACAGATTCAGTGAATCCATCCTGGTAAAACATAAATTTCTTCCTCTTACCCATAATATACCCTACTATCGGATTTTTTTCTAATTAAAAACTTTGTAATTTGAATCCTGAGAGACACACGCTCTATGAAATCATTTAAGATTGCAGGCAAAATAATAATGAACCTTCCTCTTTTTCTCAGGAATTTATTGCATTGCACAAAAGTTTATTACAGAAGGGAAAAGGTAAGAATGAATTAAAAAAAAAAGAAATGAGGGTGCAAACATATATCAGACAAGGCATTAGCATGGCGTATAATTTTTTTCTGAAGTTTCTATATTCAGACAAGGAAATCAAGAATGAATTAATTAAGTTCCCTTGTTTTGGAGGATGTGTCTGAATACTTCAGCTTTGTGCTGGCCACAGAAGCTGCTTTCATTCTTAAAACAAACAAATGAGTTAATTGCTGAAATTTCACTTGGATGCTTGAAATTTCGCATTAGACCCTTAGGAGTCTATGAAAATATTTAATTAATTATTAGTGGGCCAAAATATTTCCTCTAACTGGTAACATGTGTTTTCTTTCTTGCAGACATCTACACTGGATGTCTCATTAATTTGCAGGGATTTGCTACATAGTCATCTCCCTTGAAATACACAAAGCTATGACCACAAGTTAATATAAATAAATAAATATATTTTGGCTATGCCTACAAATAAAACTATGGTTTTAATTATATTTAATTAAAGAATTACAGCGTCCAAATGGCAATATGTAATGCATACCATATTAATTCAAATTGCTCTCCCCTCTCTAAGAAGCTGTCAGTTTAATGAGGCATCACAAATAAAGTGCAATCTGAAAAAAAAATCTCTCACCTATAATTGCTCAAAGCATGCCTTCTCTCTCCAAGCTTCATTTTCACTGCATGTGTAATGTTTTTAAAGTGGTGTTGAATGTAATGCCTTTTACTCTGAACGCTCTTCACTTCCTGGCTTGAGTTTCCTTCTTGATAGAAGAGGGAAAAGTTGAAATTGCTTCTAGACATGTAGAGAAAGCACTAGAATACAGATTAAAGCCTTTCCAAGATTTTGATAAGTCAGGAGTCCACCTGCTCAAAAGCAGTTAGGCTAATCAACAATGAGGCAATATTAATTAATTCATGTGCTTGTACTGGGGCATCATTTTACAGCCTTATGTATAAATATATGTATATATAAACTGACTAAGGCTATATTCTTTTGTCTCTGGTATTCAACAGAGCATTTTCTAAAGCCTCTACTGGAAACTAAATCTGACCACACAAAACAGGAAGAATATTAAGAAAAAAGGAAAGAATGCATGTGATGAGAAAGAAGTGGATGAAAGAAGAATCTATCAAAAAGGATGGACACAAAATTAGGGAAACAAAAAAGCATGGATAAAATTTTCAAAAGCATCTTATTCCCAGGTTCCAAAATGGTAGACTACAGTGAATTGAATTTTACACCCATCTCCTGGAACATCTGCTCTCAGGCACATTTTAAACCCAGGAGTCTAAAAACAACTAGTGCCCAAGTGCATTTTTGTTAGGAACATTTTTATCTAAATGTAGGTGGCGAGACAAAGAGCAATTTAAAATGGGATGATACATACATATTGGTAACCACAGTGTCTCAATTTCTTTTTTTTGTTTTTTTGGGGGTGAATTTTGGGGTTTGTGTAAATGGCAAGGTTCCTGCAATTTCAGTTCTCTTAAAACAAGTGTATGGTTGGAAAAGGGTAATTTATGAGGAATGGTGCCATTTTGGAAACATGCAGCTTTTAGTGTCAATCTGAATTTTTCAGATAAAGGGTAAAAATTATATTGAGCAATATAGAACACAGAAGACCTTTTCAAAGGTTAATGTAAATAGCAGGCAACCATTTAGACCATTCTTTTTTATTATTATTTTGTTTATTAAGATTAAAGGGCTTATTGCTGTTCTGAAGTGAAACTTCGGTACCCTGGGGAAGGAAAAAAACTCTGCTGAGGAATTCAGGTACTGCTTAGAGATACATGCTCCGTGGAGTAAAACATCTGAGGGTACTCCTACATAAGATGCTTGAAATCTTGGAAGATGATCAGCAAGTTGGAAATGTTTCCTTGCTTCAACATAGGTTTTATTAGTCGTGTATTTATACCTTAGAGATAATGGTTATTATTTATCATTAAATTCACTTAAGAAATCAAAATTAAAAGGGTTAAGTACTCTGCTGTCTTTTTTTTCAAAGCATCTCATCACTGCAGGATGGTCAGGACTGGGAAGGGCCTGGAGATTAGGAGGTGCTCTCAGGATAACGAACAATGAATGCATGCGCACGCTGACCGGATGAACTTGATCAAGATGTTATAAATACTGCAGCCATGCAGATGTAGAAATGATGGAAACACACTTCCTAAATGGCTCATCAGGATCTCAGGTGAGCACCCTTCTGGGCTTCATTTTCTGGTGTAATCTCTGGTGTTGACAACTAAATCATTCCCCAGATTTTAACTTCACGACTCCAGGCAGCTGGAGTGCTGAGGTAAATGTATTTATCTTTCCAAGGGAAGAAACCAGTCATTCCCATGGAGAGCTCGAGGGCTACCAGCCTGAATTTTCCTCCTGTATGGATTTGACTCTCTGGGTAACCTGCCAAGTCTCTCTCCTCACCTC